>OY992531.1:139139798-139699616 GCA_963921185.1 Dasysyrphus tricinctus
TTTCAGGTGTTTTTGTTAAAGTTTTTTTTTTGACCAAAGCAAAAAATGCGTCATGCTATGCTTTAATGTATTTTTGCTTTCAAAATTTCTGGTGCCGGCTATTTTTTCTTAAGTTTTTTAAAATCGATTTAAGTTTTCATACAAATAAAAAATATGAAGTCATAATCAAGGTATTTCAACTTTAAACATCGATACCGCAAAATAATAGGTTTGTTTGGTTACTTTTGTAGAACGAAGTTCAAAAACTGTCAAATTAATGAAAGAAGGGGAAAATTCTTTCATAGAGGGGAAAACTTGCTACAAAGTTAACAAACGCATTAAATCAATTTTGTATCACTTTTGTGTACAAAACGTCAAACGTGACACACACTATCAAACACTACAGATAAATCTTAAGACACACACAAACAAAAATACACACAGACGTGGATTTGACAGTTGTTTACTTCCTGCACACAAAAATTTGTGTAGCAGAAAGTTGCAAGATTTTTCATGGAGGGGAAATTTCTTGCTCTCTCATTTTGCTCTCTCGTTGCTACACTTTGGAGTTAACAAACAGGAATTTGTGAAATGTAGTGCGACGTCGTACGAATTCGTACGAATTTTCAGTAACCAAACAGACCTAATGATGCATAGAAGCTTGTATGCTAAAACCGCGTGTAAGTGGTATCTTTCTAGGCATCAATGATTTTAATGGGTGAAAATCGATGTTAAATATGTATTTTGCACAATGAATATCAACAAAATTAATAAAATCAATATTGCAAGGCAATTCATGGTGTGAAGCTGTTATGTGTGCCCTTTTTGAAATCCGATATTTCAAATTCTTGTTTCACACGAAGGTGTGCGCAAGAACTTGCATGGTGTAAACTGCTTGTTTCTGACCATCGATAATTTAAATTCGTGAAAATCGATATTAAATTATGTATTTTGCAGTAATATTTCAAGGAATTTTGTGTAAACTGTTTTCTGTGGCTTTTTGGAATATATCGATATTGCAAAACACGAAGTTGTGTGCAAAAAATTGCATTGGTGTAAATTGGGTCTTTCTGAGCATCTATTATTTCAATGCGTGGAAATCGATGCTAAAATTTGAATTTTGCAAAATATATCGTCCACAGATTTTATAGAAGCAATATTGCAAGTATTTCATGTGTACACTGTTATCTAACGATATTGCAAGATATTTTTGCTTACAAAATTGTGTACAAAATCTTGTGTGGTTTAAAATGCGTCTTGCTGAGCATCGATGATATTAATGCTTGAATATCGATGTAAAAATATTTCTTTTGCAAAAATAAACACAAAACAAATTTGATGGAAGCAAAATTGATAGGCACTTCATGTGTAAACTTATATCTGTGCCTTTTTGCACATCGAAAGTTTCGTAGTGGTTCTGAATTTTTAAATTTGGTTTGGGAGATCCTTTGATGATTTCCTTTTTCAAAAAATTCTAAATGTTACAGATGACTTAAAACTATGAAAGTCACTCTATCTAGATTTTATTATCAATAATTTTCGTACTAACTTTTTGTTTGTTTTTAGTCCGATGTTTTGGATGTTAATATACATGTTGCAAAACATCGAAATCTTTACTATCGATATTTTGCAAATATCGATTAAAATCGCTCATCCCTATTTCCAGATGTCTATCTGAAGAAAGGGAAACAGACCATGATATGAAAATATAAACTTTGTGGAAGTTTGTTTTATTATTTATTATCTTTAAGTTATCCACTGTGTGCATTTGGTATATTTTTTTTAGTATAATTACATAGTGGAATGAGATAAATCATTGCAGTTTGCGAACAAGTTGAGCAAAACAGTTAATGAATAATTATGATGAGGAGGATGCGATTGCATATGCTGCGTTTTTTTTTAATGATTTTACTTCCTTGTCACACTCTCTACATTTGTTATTCCGTTTCATTTACTAATTAGTGAATGAATTTAAATTACGAACACAACAAATGTTAGCAAACAGATATCGGGGGGTGAAACGAACGGAGAATTGATGTCTGTTTAATGGATTATCTTTGTATTACATGTTATACAGTTATACTGGTATACAAAAAAGTGGTCAGCTTCATAATATAACAATTCTTCAAATGGAAGCAATATTTTTGTATCGATACACTATCCAGTGTTTTATAGAGATCAGTGCTCGCAACACACTCAGAACGAAAAAAGAAATACAAATTTTTAGCTCTGAACGCTCAGATCTAAAAAAAGAAACACAACTTTTTGTTTGACAGTTCAGGCTCTGCTCTGAATTAAAAATGAAAAACCCCTATTCGGAATATCCACCAGACGTCAGTGTAAAACAAGCAAAAAAAAATGGAAAACAGCTGGTCGAAACCCAATAAAAAGTAAACAAACCCTGGCAAAAGCGCGAACAGTGAATTTGTGTGCATTTAGAATACAAAATACTTACTAACTTCTTCTTGTACAAGCTATCGTATTTATTTCGGGAAAAATTTAATTCTAAAAAAGTTTTTGTTAAACTATTGCTACCGAATTAAAATAAAACATTTTAAATATCGTCGGCGTAGAAAGTTTTTTGTGAAAAATCCTCATTAATATTGTATTTTTGGTAGCAACAACATTGGAGTTGGAGGATTCTTTTTATTTCCACCAGCTCGGACAAAGAGTTTATTATTGCAGAAACTGGCTAACGTTAGACGTAAACGTTGGTTTGCAATTGGTTGGTTTAACAATAAATCAATTTCAATAACTTATTAAGGTTATTTTTATGAAAGATCACAGAAAATATTAGAAATCCACCTTATTGCCATAGAGAACCTATGCTTATTGCACTGAAAATAGCATTTGTTTACTTTTTATCAAGTTTGGTTTCACACGTTTTGTTTTTGTTGTTTTGAACTGTCAAAATTAGAAAGAGAAAAGACAAAGAAAGTTTCTGGAAAAGCCCAATGGAACTCTCTTTTTATGTGATTGTGTGTGTTGGCCATTGACATAAATTTTGAGGCAAAAAGTAAACAAATTAATGGGCATACAAATACTCAAAAGTGCATTCCGACTTACGCGTCATTTAATACGATTAAACACAAATATATTTCCGGGAATAGTAGCAGAAATAGACAAAAATTGTTGTGCGTCCATTTAAGTTAAAAAAAGTCCAAAATCCATCAAAAAACACATCAAATGAGGAACACGTCGGCGAGCGCGCGCTTCATAACATCAATCGACTTTGGACATTTGAAATCGAAGTTCATTGATATTTTTATCACTTCTTAATTCTTATGAATTATGCACTGCCATTTGATGAATTAAAACTTTTAAGAGATATATTTGTTTTTAATTTATTCAAACGAACGAGAAACACTTTTGAGTATTTGTAAAACACCGCAGAACAAAACTTTCAACTCCAGAGAAATGTCAAATCTTACTAGTGTGTGTGAAAGTCTGTGTAAATCTTGCTAAAAACGAAAGATTTGATTTGTTTAGAAATAATTGATAATAATTGATGTTCCTTTTCTTTATATAAATATGTAAATAGAAGTCTTAGGTATATAATTTGTATTTTTCTTTTTTTTTTTTTTAATAATAATTTTTACTAGCGATTTTTTGAAATAAATAAAAAATATTCCGTGCGTTCAAGGATTCAGATATCTGAATTTTTGAGGCTTGTGATTGGTCAGCTGTCATAAAAATTCTGAAAATTCAGATGACTTTTATGGGGTTTTCCATTGGTAAATTCAGATTTCGATCTAAAAATTGATTTTTTTCGTTGCCAATGGAATGCCATTTCAAATTGATTTTAATTTGCCAATGTATTTGTGTAATTTCACGTGTATCTTATTACTCGTAACAATTTGCATCCCTTGAGCCACTTTTGGTAGAGTAATATTAGCTTCATTAATTAATTAAACAGCTTCCTTTTTCTATTAAAAATTATTTTCTTCGTATTTGGAGCACAATTTTCACAACCGAAATAAAAAAATCACATCAAAAACCACATAAGGAATGTGACAGCTCAAAATTGTTATGGTATTAGTGCAGGGAGGGGTAAATCTGCCGAAAAATTTAGATCTGCAAAATTGATTTTAAATCAAAAAATAAATCAATTTTTCAGCCCAATGAAGGTTAAAATTGATTTGGATCTGTCAAAAAGCTGATTTTGACAGATCCAAATCAAAAATAAATTGATTTATTTTACCAATGGAAAACCCCATTAGTTACGTTTGCTAACGTTTTTCAGATAAAAATTTTCATCTGAAAATTCAAATGTCCCTGATCACACGTGAAGAAATTGAAGCATTTTCTGCGATTTGTGTTGGTGAGCGGGGGAACTTGCAGAAGAGGGAAGGGGATGAAATATTTTAAAATATTTGAAAATATTCGGTGTAGAAAATTGACGTTCTCTTTTGTGTTGCTTTTCCTATCCAATCCAACCAATCAAATCGTGTCTTTCATTATGAAAATACGAAAAACACAAAGAGGAGAACAAAATCTGCAGAATAATTTTCTTCACATCTGAACACTTTCGTTCTTCACGTGTAAGCAGGCACAATGACAGCTAAAAAACAAGACAAAAAAAGATCTGCACATAGAAATTGAACTTTATAGTCATTGCAGTTATTTTTTAAATAAATACTGTTATAAATATTGTATTTCTTAAACGGCGTTGTGCTTTAGTTTTTATTTAACAAAATAACAAGAAGTGATAGTTTCACCGCTTTTATTAATAATAAATTGGGTTCGAAGGAAGAGCCCGAAGAAGACTTTCATTTGGGAGATTTACGAAATAAATTTGTATGGTAAATCTACGAGATTAAGGAGATTTAAGGTTAATCTCATTAAATCTCAGATTAGCGCTAGGTGGAAATGTAGCATAATACGTGTTAATATTTGTTGGTTGGCTTCAACTACATATTTTCAAAAATATTAATCCAGTCAACTTACTTATAACTTCATTCCAAAGTCACTAATTTTTGGTTTAACCTTATGTCGAATTCCTTTCAACAATTGGAGATCGATTTCTTTTTTGTGTTGAAAAGAATTTGTAAAAAAAATCAATTTTTTTATGTGATTGTGTGTGTTGGCCATTGACATAAATTTTGAGGCAAAAAGTAAACAAATTAATGGGCATACAAATACTCAAAAGTGCATTCCGACTTACGCGTCATTTAATACGATTAAAAACAAATATATTTCCGGGAATAGTAGCAGAAATAGACAAAAATTGTTGTGCGTCCATTTAAGTTAAAAAAAAATCCAAAATCCATCAAAAAACACATCAAATGAGGAACACGTCGGCGAGCGCGCGCTTCATAACATCAATCGACTTTGGACACTTGAAATCGAAGTTCATTGATATTTTTATCACTTCTTATTAATTATGCACTGCCATTTGATGAATTAAAAACTTTTAAGAGATATATTTGTTTTTAATTTATTTAAACGAACGAGAAACACTTTTGAGTATTTGTAAAACACCGCAGAACAAAACTTTCAACTCCAGAGAAATGTCAAATCTTACTAGTGTGTGTGAAAGTCTGTGTAAATCTTGCTAAAAACGAAAGATTTGATTTGTTTAGAAAAATTGATCTTTTCTTCTAAACAAATCGATTTTTTTCTAAACAGATTCGATTTTTTTGTTGTAAGGAATTTAACATTAATTTCAATTTTTGATTTCCCACAAAAAAAAGTACTTTTTATATTCGCTTCCAGTAAAATCAGAAAGTAAACACAATATTTTGACAGAAAAAAAATATGACATTTGGCTGAAATTTCAGTTTTTTTGCGTTCAACGTTACGTTTCAGAACTGAATTTCCAGATTTCTGTCGTTGGACGCAGGCGAATGGGCGCATTCACCGCAAGATCTGAAAATTCAGATATGAAAATTCAGAAATTTTATTACGTTGAATGCAAAAAATCTGAATTTTCAGTCGAAAGTCAGGTGTTTTAGTTTTGTCAAAATATTGCATTTACTTTTGATTTTTACATTGGAAAGAGTTAAATTAGAACTTTTATTTTATTCGAAAATTAAAAATTCAGGATGAGTGAAGTTATCAGTAACTTAAACAAGTAAAACGTAACTTCACCATTAAATGTTGAGTAATATTCTTCCCATAACAGTCCAAAGTAGCATTCTTCACATAAAATAATTTGTTGATTAGTTCGAATCTTCCAGTGAAACACATATAACACTTACAATTTAAATTTGAATATGTAGCTTTTCAGTTAATAAATTTCACATTTCGCAGTATATGCCCACTTCCATCATTCAACAAACAGTAAAGTTCAATTCTCATTTGAATATGTTTGCGCTTTTTTTGGCAGAACGCATCTTCCATCTCTTTCATCTGAATTTTCAGATGAAAATTCTCATCTGAAAATTCAGAATAAAACGTAAGCAAACGTAACCAAAAGTCATCTGAATTTTCAGATATTTTTTGACAGTTGACCAATCAGAAGCCAGATATCTGAAACTTTGAATGCCCCCAATGTTTATGTCATAGATAAACAAATATATTTTTTATATATGGTTTATGTGTTTCGCTGGAAGATTCGAACTACTCAATAAATTATTTTATGTGAAGAGTGCTACTTTGGACTGTTATCGGAAAAATATTACTCAACATTTACTGGTGAAGTTTCGTTTCACTTGTTTAAGTTACTGATAACTTCACTCATCCGGAGTTTTTTATTTTCGAATAAAATAAAAGTTCTAATTTAACTCTGCAATGTAAAAATCAAAAATACACTTTATATGGTCATACATAACTTTTCTGACAGTTGTTTTTCCCTGTTAATATAAATCAAGTAGTGCTGTTTGAATTATGTGAACGTGACAACATAAATTAATAAATTAATGCTTTAAAACTATCCGTTTAGTAATAAGAAATAATCATCTAAAATTTTGTTGTTCCTTGTGGAGTTTATGTATATACTTCTGATTTATGAATAATAAAGATTATGCAGATAACCAATTTGAAGTAAACATTGTGGTTACTGCTTTGATTGAGGAAGCCGGAAAGATGCCCCGAAACCATCACCAAAATATTCGCCTTCAGAAGGAATACGAAGGGTTATTGGGAAACAGTAAGTTTATTGAAGTATTTTTCACAAAGCTGAAGTCTTGCAATACATAAAAATAGAAACGAAGATATAATAAACTCGATAGAAGCCATCGAACGTTTAACCTATTTGTTTATATTAGCCTTGTTCCTTATTGCATTTTTATCTTCTCTTAAAAAAAGAAGTAGGTATGTTAAATAAAACAATGCGGAATTATTCCAAGTTTTTGTTGTATTTATCATGCTACTTTTTCTAAGCGGAGATAAAAATGCACTAAAAACAAGGCTATTATTGTATTTGTAATTTTATATTAGTCGCATTTTTGAATGCCCACTTTTTCGCTTAAAATATAAGTGCACATAAGAACGCCGCTACATGCAGTGACTCAACTTTTTGATCACATGATTGGTAGAACGTTAAGCTGTTGATTCTAATTTTTTATTTATTAAGATAATAATTCAATTAAATTTTACACCAATTAATTAATGAAAAACAAAAATGAGCATTTGATCAATTAGGTGACTTTGTGGAACTGTTCTCACTAAGTACCTTGCTTGTCATCCTTTATTTTGGGAAACCCCTTTTTACTTGGGCTGGATTATTTTAAGGTTTTCCACTGATTTGAATCTATAGGTACTTTGTCATACAGTTTGAATGCGATGTTAAAATGCTCGAAAATCTGGAAAAATTCCGAGTAAGTTTTGTAAAAGAACGCTTAAACCCAAAGATGTTCGATTGGACTGAAACTGGATATTTTGTGGTAGCCAATCAAGTGTTTATAATCGGTTACTTTGAAGTCTCGCTTTGGTATATTTGGGATCAATAGCCTACAGGAAGAGAAAGTCCCACACACGTTTTTGGTTCAACTTTAAGGACTCCTCAGGGGTTCTTCTTCCAGGGTGATGTATTAATCGTCACATGAATGACTACTGCATCATACTTATACATTGAGCACGTTCCGATAGCTCAGTTATCCGGATTGCTTTGTATTGTTGTAATCATGGACTTGCTGGGGGTGCATTACATTTTCTTTTCCAAAATCGGTAATCTCAGCTGAGCTCACTCTTTATCTTCACCCTTACTAATTAAAAAGTGCAAACATTATAGTGTTTGTACCTAATTGAGAAAGAGTAAAAAGGTAAGATGATTTAATTGTACACCGTTTTTGGTCCCATGGTCTTCACTGAATCTGAAGAAGTGAATCAATCAGCAATTGCCACGTCTTACCAAAAATTTGCGGAGGTAGGTATTATTCTAATGTTTTGGGCTGCATGTGAATGGAAAGGGTTGGGGAATGTTGTACAGTGTTGTAGTCACATGAATGCCACTTTATACATACATCATTATCATCATCATGACCTGTAACCCCGATTGGTATATAGGGCGCCAACAAATCGTTTCCATACTTCACGGTCTGCCGCTAGATATCTTAACTGTGGCTACCTCTTTCTCTGGGCCGTGGTTTTCCACGAGCTGTTACTTAGCTGATGTGTAATAAACTTGAGTAGGTAGACGTTTTTTATTTTGCCTCCAGCTTAAGTCAGTAATTTCCGATTTGTCCTTGCCTAATTCTGCATAAAAACGCAAGTTAGTTTTTTTAACATCATTCGAGACTACAAACTCTTGATTTTAAAATAATTTTAAATCAACATCAAAGTGAAATTTTCATTTTATTTTCTCTAAATAAAAACCTAAATTAAAAGTGTCTCGCTCTCTAACTGCGATATTACCGTGCAAATTGTGGAAGTAATAAATACTCTTAAGTGAGATCATATGCTCATTTATTCCATTCCATAAGTGTGTTTCTCTTTACCCACATCCATGACACCCACACCAGCAGTAACTCGTTCATCTACATCTGAGAACAATGAATCAACACCTAAAAAGTCCATAAACAATGACAATGCACTGCTACCATTTAATTATTTAAAACTCAATTGACTAAACAAATTCGTTCACTTCAACGCAACCTGACTGAAGAACTCGCAAAAACCCGTACGGATTTGCTTACAAAAATTGAAGAGTTTAAAGTTTGTTAGGAGCAGAGATTCGCTTCAATTGAAGGTGCTATCTCTACATTAAGAACTCGAGTCAATGTAATGGAGGCCAAGACGAGTTCTATGTCTAGTGAGCAAAATGAACACATAATCGTTCTTCAGAACCAACTAGCTGTCATGGAAAAGAAAGATATCGCGGCTGACATGGTGCTTGTTGGCATTCCAAAATTGCCTCAAGAGAACCTAAAATCGATATTTGAAAAATTCTGCCTCTACATAAAATGCAAGCCACCTCTCTTGAGCAAAATATTCCGTGCCAATAAACCCAGAAACAACAATTCCAGCATCAACAATGCACAACACGACGTCAACAATGCACAACACGACGTCAGCAACGATTCATCATCGCCGATCATTATTAAACTGGCGAGCTGCATGGAAAGAGATATTTTTTTATTTAAGCACGGATTTCACAAGAAAATATGCGTAAGGAGATTAGACTGGCAGAGTACCGAAGGCTGCGCGAGCTAAATTAATTCTAGTTTTAACTTTTAATTAATTCTAGTTCGGTTGGACTGAAACTGGATATTTTGTGGTAGCCAATCAAGTGTTTATAATCGGTTACTTTGAAGTCTCGCTTTGGTATATTTGGGATCAATAGCATACAGGAAGAGAAAGTCCCACACACGTTTTTGGTTCAACTTTAAGGACTCCTCAGGGGTACTTCTTCCAGGGTGATGTATTAATCGTCACATGAATGACTACTGCATCATACTTATACATTGAGCACGTTCCGATAGCTCAGTTATCCGGATTGCTTTGTATTGTTGTAATCATGGACTTGCTGGGGGTGCATTACATTTTCTTTTCCAAAATCGGTAATCTCAGCTGAGCTCACTCTTTATCTTCACCCTTACTTATCAAACAGTGCAAACATTATAGTGTTTGTACCTAATTGAGAAAGAGTAAAAAGGTAAGATGATTTAATTGTACACCGTTTTTGGTCCCATGGTCTTCACTGAATCTGAAGAAGTGAATCAATCAGCAATTGCCACTGTTGCTTTGGCAACTGTTGCTTTGGCAACAGAGAAAAAAAATTAAGTTGAATTTGTTTGAACTCGTCAGTCTCTTTATTTATCTTGAATAAATGCACATAAGATAATACAAGTAGGACTACAAAATTCCTGAAATTGATAATTTTAGTACATTGTTTGTTTTTAACATAAATCTTACTTCATACTTTTAGTATTTTATCAACTTTTATTTAATTTTTTCTTCGTAATTTTTCTGATGGCTTCTACTCATGGATGTCTTCTTCTTGCCCACTAAAAAACGTTTGTCTGTGAATTTGAATCTTTTATGCAGCTGCTTGTTAACGAAAGATATCGTTGAATTTCAATTCAACGAAGAATATACTTTTGGCATTTTGTTGGGTAGTGCCAAATATTAGAAGTACGAGATGTGGGTGATGCCACTGTCACCAACACTCCCCCCCGGTATGACGACCCACAAGTTTTGTTAGGTCGACTTATCCTTGAATACATCGAGTACTGCTAGCTTCACGGCAGGCCTTTCATATAGCCCTGACGTAGTTTGGACGGTCGCTCTTCGAACTTGTTCATTTTTTCCAAGCGTGACATTTATAACACGTCCTTTTGGCCACAGGTTCCGAGGATTTGTTTCATCTACGACGATAACGATATCTCCAACCGCAATCGGCTTCACCGGTTCAAACCACTTTGATCTCCGAGTTATTGTTGGTAGATACTCACGTATCCATCTCTTCCAGAATAGGTTGGCATACTGCTGAGACTTTATCCAATTTCGCCTCAATAGATTATTGTTGTCAGTTAAAATGCTGTCTGTTTTTTCACCATTAGATGTTCCAAGCAAGAAGTGGTTCGGTGTCAGGACTTCATCGTTGTCATCTTCTAGCGGGATGTAGGTTAGTGGCCGAGAGTTCACTACTCGTTCGACTTCCAGTAACATGCTGTACAATAGTTCATCTGTTGGGTTTCTTGTTGGCATGATTCGATACAACGTCTTCTTCACTGACTGGATGAGCCTTTCCCAGCTTCCGCCCATATGTGGAGATGCTGGCGGATTGAAAACCCACTTTGTGTTGGAACTTGAAAATTCTTTGGCCAAGTCAGTTTGTTGTTGGCGTAAGGTCTCTTGCAGTTCTTTTTCCGCTCCATGGAAGTTGGTTCCATTATCGCACCTTATTTCTTTTGGAATTCCTCGGCGTGCAATGAAACGCTTAATTGCGAGGATGCCACAAGTATCAAAATCAGGAATCTTCTGCCATTTTGTGGCGTCATCTGCTACATTAATCTTTGTAGGTACGTACCTCCACTGTTGGGTCTCGGTTGTCTCTAGAATCTCACTCACTCTGAAGCCAACATACTGCCTATATTTTCGGTGATCGGATTGAATCCAAGAGAGCACGGTTTTAGAATCTGTCCAATAAATCTCTTCAGAGAACTTGATGGTGTGAAACTGTTTAATACTATTCGCTAATCGCACTCCTAGTCTTGCAGCTTCAAGCTCCAGTCGTGGTATAGACGTCAGACTAAGTGGTGCAACTCTAGTTTTCGACGTTATTATTCTGCTTTCCACCAAGTTTCCTTTAGTCACACGAATATAGGCTACTACTAGGCATTGATACTAGCATCTACGAATACATGCAGTTGGCAAGTTTCGTGTTCGCCAAACTTGATGTTCTTTAAATAGCATCTAGGAATTTGTACCTTGCTGATATTCTTCAGATGTTTCACCCATATGCACCACCTTTCATGGTTCATCGATAACCTCATCCCAGTCAATTTTAGATCGCCAGATTTCTTGCATCAAAATCTTTAGATAGATAAGTGAATGCGCAATCAGACCTAAAGGATCGAATATGCTCATCAGGACTCGTAACACTTGGCGTTTAGTAGGTTTTATTTCTTCTGAGAGCAAGTTGCTCATAGACGCCTTTGATGAGATGGAGTATGTAAACGTATCTGTGGCGGTACACCACCACATGCCCAAAACTTTTTCAGGGGCTCCTTCTGGATTGATGTCCAAGCTTCGTTTGGCCTCTAGCCGCTTTTCTCCCAGAGCTTCGATAACAACGGATGAATTTGAAATCCAATTTCGTATTTCAAAACCACCTTTCTGGTGTATGAGTTTGATTTCCTTGGCTAACTTTATACCTTCTTCTTCGGTGTCGATGCTGTCCAGAAGATCGTCCACGTAGTGGCTGTGAAGGATGGAGTCAACTGCTCTCGGATATTCATCGCAGAACTCTAGTGCATTTTTGTTTTTAACAAACTGGGCACAGCTCGGAGAACAAGTGGCCCCAAACGTTAACACTTGCATAACGTAAACATCAGGTGCACTTTTAAGATCACTGCTCCAGAGAAACCGTTGAGCGTGTTGGTCTTAGCTTTTAACGCCCACCTGGTGGAACATCTCACGTATGTCGGCACATAAGGCTATGGATCTTTCTTGAAAACGATATAAAACTGAGAGCAGAGAAACTAACTAATCATCAATACAGAATTCAACGAAACTCCATTGACCTCTGCAGCAGCATCCCAAACTATTCTGGTTTTACCAGGTTTATTTTCATTGGTTACAGCAAATATCGGAAGGTACCATGTTTGAGGAAATTGTTGCTGAAGTTCATCTGAGGAGAGTTTGCGGATGTACTTTTTTGCTTCATAATCTTTTAGCTGATGTTGTAGGTTTTCCGCTAAGCCTTTGTTACGAGACAATTTTTTCATGAAGCAGTTGTGTCTACGTAATGCCATTGGGAAACTGTTTGGTAGCTTAACGCTGTCGTATTTCCACAACAGACCAGTTTCAAATCGATAACCATTTCTGATGGTTAGTTTTTCGAGCATTTCACAAGCACGTTCTTCTTCTTTTGATTTGAGCCATTTCTTAGGTTCTATGACCCCAAGGCTATCCAAAGAAAAATACTCCTTCATCATATTTTGAAGGACATCATTGCTTTCACCATTTCTAACACAATCGCATTCATGGAAATTATTGAAATTAAATTTTGACTCACCCTTTGCATTCACCTTTGTTGAAGATGGTCCATACGGAATCCATCCTAGACGTGTCTTTGTCGCTACTGGATCTCCTTCACCTCCTTCTACTACCTTGAGTGGGATTGTAAGCTTTAGATTATCCAGACCGATCAGCATTCGAGGAACGGCTTTCTCGTAGCATTGAATAGGGTACCCACGCAGATAGGGATATTTGGCAGCTAGTTGTTTAACATCTAATGATTGTTGTGGCAAACTTAGGGATTTCACTGTTCTGATGATTGGAACTGAGAACTTCTTTTCAGGATTGTGGCTTCCCGAAATCTTGACGGAGACTATTCTAGATTCACTTTCGTTTCGATGTGTATTTCCTGTCCATTTCAGGAAAAGTGGCTGTGGCTTACCTTCAAGGTCCAACTCCGTTGCCAAGGAGTCTTCCATCATAGTAAGTGACGAGCCGTCATCTAGAAACGCATACGTTTCAATCTTCTTTTGATTGTTGTGCAGAATAACAGGAACAACCCGATACTTAATATCCGGAGTAGACGTATGGGCATTGCAGTTGAACTGAACTTTGTCTACGGGTGGTTGTTCTCTTGCTTGCTGATGATTTACATCACTATTCTGCACCGCATCACAAGATGATTTAATAGTTTGCAATTCGCCTATATTTCTGTGTAAAAGCCGATGATGCCTATATGTGCACCCATTTACACCACATAAATTATTTACTCGGCAACGAACTCTCGGATGGGATTTCAGACATGTTCGACAAAGTTGATTCTGTTTTACGGCTTCCCACCTTTCATTGTGGCTCATGTTCTTGAAATGCATACAGAATTCAATGCCGTCGCATGCCTGGCTGCAAATAATACACTGTCGCTTGGTTGTTGGTCGCAATTTAACCTCTTTTTCTGTATGCGTATTGACGTGCGCCTTTTCTTTCTTACGGGGTTGTGGTTTCACATCACAATCGAAAGAAGCACCCGGGCTGACTCTACATATGTTGTCCATGAGTCTTAACAACCAGTCGTTGAAGTCCAGTAAGTTGATAGATGGCATGTTTTCTGTATGCACAGCCCATTTTAACATCAGCTGTGTTGGCAACTTGCCAACAAGATCATCCAAAAGCTCTGCATTTTCCAAATAAGGATAAAGTTCACTAGCTTCCATTGTCGAAATGAGATTCTGCACTGCCAGAGAGTAGGACACTATTGTCTCCACCTTCTCAACGTTCACTTTTGGCTCGGCATGGATTTTCTGGAGAAGTGACTTTATAATAACTTTGGGACGTCCATACACAATTTGCATTGTGTGCAAAATGTTTGGAACATTTGATGGCATCATCAACCTGCCACGCATAGCTTCATAAACTCGTCCTTTAAGGCATTTTTGCAAACGCAGGAGATTTTCTTCATTGCTAAAACCATTTTGCGGAAGTCTCCCTGCTGTTGTCACTTGAAAATTTCGCGCATTTCCAGTCTCTGTCTTCGACATCTTCAGTTACATTGACACACCCAAAATGGTACCACAAGTCACATGCATCGCATTGCACCATTTCGTCAGTGTCCGCTTGATTGCACACATTGCAGCTGCAACTATTGCTGTCTTTGGCGAGGTTCTTGTTTTCAACTCGGCGACTTCCTCTTTTTGGTTTATTTTGGTTGTCCTTTGAAGACATCTCGGTTTTCTTTTACTCAATAAAAGAATTTTGTAGAAATGTTGCTTTGGCAACAGAGAAAAAAAAATTAAGTTGAATTTGTTTGAACTCGTCAGTCTCTTTATTAATCTTGAATAAATGCACATAAGATAATACAAGTAGTACTACAAAATTCCTGAAATTGATGATTTTAATACATTGTTTGTTTTTAACATAAATCTTACTTCATACTTTTAGTATTTTATCAACTTTTATTTAATTTTTTCTTCGTAATTTTTCTGATGGCTTCTACTGATGGATGTCTTCTTCTTGCCCACTAAAAAACGTTTGTCTGTGAATTTGAATCTTTTATGCAGCTGCTTGTTAACGAAAGATATCGTTGAATTTCAATTCAACGAAGAATATACTTTTGGCATTTTGTTGGGTAGTGCCAAATATTAGAAGTACGAGATGTGGGTGATGCCACTGTCACCAACATGCCACGTCTTACCAAAAATTTGCGGAGGTAGGTATTATTCTAATGTTTTGGGCTGCATGTGAATGGAAAGGGTTGGGGAATGTTGTACAGTGTTGTAGTCACATGAATGCCACTTTATATATACATCATTATCATCATCATGACCTGTAACCCCGGTTGGTGTATAGGGCGCCAACAAATCGTTTCCATACTTCACGGTCTGCCGATATCTTAACTGTGGCTACCTCTTTCTCTGGGCCGTGGTTTTCCACGAGCTGTTACTTAGCTGATGTGTAATAAACTAGAGTGACGTTTTTACTTGCGATTATAGGTACTATAAGGCAAGTTTTGGATTCGTGCAAAAAAAAAATTTGAGATAACAATCAAAAATGATTTTACGATGATAGAGAACACCAAAAAAGTGGTTGGCAAAATTCTGTCTGTCTGTCTGTTCGTCTACAGCCTAAATGGGTCGATCGATTTTCTTCAAACTTAGTGGTTTTTGGTGATTCTGCCGACACGTTTTTTTAATTTTTTTTAGAACCAAAAATAACGGTACCTGTCATACATTTTTTTTTGGCAAATTTACATAATCGTATTTTTCTCAAAAACGGCTCGACAACTTTTCTTAAAAAAACTTCAATAAATTTATTTTAGTAAAGGCTTTCTTTGGGTGGAAAACCATTTTTCAAAAATGGTTATTAATGGTACCTCCCAAGGAACCATTTTTTTAATTTTTGATTTTCTTCAAAATGGTATGACCGATTTCAATTATTTTTTTTATACAGAAGCTTCCAAAAAATTTTAATAGTTTTGTGTACCAACATTTTTGAAAAAATAGTTTTTGGATTTTTAAAAAATATTTCAAAATTTTTTTTGGAAAATCAAATATTTCGAAAACGGTAGATTTTTTTGAAACTCGATATTTAAGACTTTTTTAGTACTCTCTAAAATATTTTTAGAAAAAATTTTACATTTATGAAAAAATAACGGTACCTTCCATACAAAAGTGAAAAAACCGCAAAGGAAAATATTTTTTTGCTTGAAAACGACTCCTACGATTTTGATTAAACTTTTTTCATATACTAAAATTAGTGCGATCTACCATCAAAAATTATAAAATTTTACACATAGCAAACTATTAGTAGTACCTGTCATAGAATTTATTTTTTATTTTGAGTTTTCTCGTTAAAAGCTTAACGGATTTAAATGAATTTTCTTATATACAAATTTCAGATAAGATTAAATAATATTGCATATCAAAATTTTCAAAAGAAAAGTTTTTGGATTTTTAAAAAAAGTTTCAAATTTTTTTTTTGAAAATTCGATATCTCAAAAACGGGTTGACAATTTTTTTTCAAATTTTGGTTTTATATACACATAAATATATAGTTTAAATCTGCATACCAAAATTTGTTCTTAAAAATGTTTTAAGAATTTTATATATAAAAAATTAATTTAAAAAAAAAACCGCTCCAACGATTTTAAATTTTTTTTTCCCATACAATCATATTCCATCATGAATTAAGATGGCATACTTTTTTTCACCTCAAACTGTCAAAAGAGTTGTTTTAGCTAATTTAAGTGTCGTATTTCATGCTTCTCTACATTGTTCTCTCATAATTTCCATGTTTGTATATACAATTTTCTTAAACTCGCAAGTGTCTTGAACATAAGAGCAAGTACGTGCGACCCAGTCGTGCATTTTATTTATTTTGCCTCCAGCTTAAGTCAGTAATTTCCGATTTGTCCTCGCCTAATTCTGCATAAAAACGCAAGTTAGTTTTTTTAACATCATTCGAGACTACAAACTCTTGATTTTAAAATAATTTTAAATCAACATCAAAGGGAAATTTTCATTTTATTTTCTCTAAATAAAAACCTAAATTAAAAGTGTCTCGCTCTCTAACTGCGATATTACCGTGCAAATTGTGGAAGTAATAAATACTCTTAAGTGAGATCATATGCTCATTTATTCCATTCCATAAGTGTGTTTCTCTTTACCCACATCCATGACACCCACACCAGCAGTAACTCGTTCATCTACATCTGAGAACA
This sequence comes from Dasysyrphus tricinctus, assembly GCA_963921185.1. Taxonomy (NCBI): domain Eukaryota; kingdom Metazoa; phylum Arthropoda; class Insecta; order Diptera; family Syrphidae; genus Dasysyrphus; species Dasysyrphus tricinctus. Next base: position 139,157,056 of record OY992531.1, read on the forward strand.
ATGAATCAACACCTAAAAAGTCCATAAACAATGACAATGCACTGCTACCATTTAATTATTTAAAACTCAATTGACTAAACAAATTCGTTCACTTCAACGCAACCTGACTGAAGAACTCGCAAAAACCCGTACGGATTTGCTTACAAAAATTGAAGAGTTTAAAGTTTGTTGGGAGCAGAGATTCGCTTCAATTTAAGGTGCTATCTCTACATTAAGCACTCTAGTCAATGTAATGGAGGCCAAGACGAGTTCTATGTCTAGTGAGCAAAATGAACACATAATCGTTCTTCAGAACCAACTAGCTGTCATGGAAAAGAAAGTTATCGCGGCTGACATGGTGCTTGTTGGCATTCCAAAATTGCCTCAAGAGAACCTAAAATCGATATTTGACAAATTCTGCCTCTCCATAAACTGCAAGCCACCTCTCTTGAGCAAAATATTCCGTGCCAATAAACCCAGAAACAACAATTCCAGCATCAACAATGCACAACACGACGTCAACAATGCACAACACGACGATGCAACGATTCATCATCGCCGATCATTATTAAACTGGCGAGCTGCATGGAAAGAGATATTTTTTTATTTAAGCACGGATTTCACAAGAAAATATGCGTAAGGAGATTAGACTGGCAGAGTACCGAAGGCTGCGCGAGCTAAATTAATTCTAGTTTTAACTTTTACTGGTGGTACCATTTGCCGAAACAATACATCCAAGGTAGTTAAATTGTTCAACCTTCTTTAACTGGCGTCTTCTATAGAAAATACGATAATGTGTGGACCGGCCTATGAGCATTGTTTATGTCATTTTGCTATTTATTTTTCGACCACTCGAATTTCCTGTTTAGCCGGCTGATATTATTTGCCAGGAGACATACATACACTGCCAGCCATTTGAATAGGTTAAATCATTTTGCCACACTACTTTTCTTCTCCCTTAATATATATTGAACATACCCCTCTATGGTTTACATATATTGGAGGGCCATTTGTTTCCGCTAAGTTTGAGATATAAAACCAACTTGGACAATACACTGTCTATTTTGATATGCTTAGGGGCACCACCTTTCCCAAAACCGATTTTGGTACATAAGAAAATATATTTTTTTAAATGGTTGAAATGCTAAGAGTTGGATAACTTGGACGAAAAACAGCAAGAACGGCTCGGGATGAACGAAAAATAATGGAAATTTATATAAAAAAGAAAAAAGGGCGGTTACGATATTGAAACTTTTGGTCCAGCAGTCGGGAATCAGCATTTCAGATTCGAAGATACGTTTGAAAGAAATGGGACTTTCTTGCCACCGCACCGTCCAGCCTAAAGTCATTGATTACAAAACCTGTGGAGGAAAAACGATTTCAATGGGCTAAGCACCTAAAGACTGGATATCCAAAGACTGACTGTGTACGTTTTTGCCAATTTGAACTCTTTTTCCCACATTTGTTTTTAAAGAATCAGCTTATTTGCTGGACGGTGGCAAGAAAATCAAATTTCTTTGAACCTACGCAAAGTGGTCCATTTCTTGAATTTCGGCGAAAAAAATCATTTTCCACACCAATTCTTAATACAAATTAACGAATTTTTGTACATTTAATGATTTGGGGATGCTGAATTTAGTGGTACTGCCTACTTTAGTCTACTTCAAACAGGGGCTACTAAATTTAGACCACAACATGATCCCAAATTTCAAAATAAGAAAAAGTACTGTCGAAGTCTGAAACTGACACAAATGTATGTTTTAAATATCCTTAATTTTTTGCCCGAATGCATACTTTCAAATAAAAATTACTTATACTGATTTGTTCAAAATTTAAAAACATAGTCCAAAATGTTGAGAAATGTTACCATGGTGCTAGTTTTTAAAATGTTTTGTATTAGATATTATTTTTAGACCTAATCTGATCGAATCTAAAAGAAATTAGACAATTTTGACAGCTGGAAATTGCCAATCAAATTTTGGGTCCACTTCTCAAAAACTTGAAAAAATTAAAAATAATCTCAGGTAATAGTTTTTATAATGTTAGATTTCTTCTGGATGCATTATTTAAATCTGACATAAGGCTGAGAATTCTGATAGTTGACAGTTGAAAAAAACCCGTTAAACTCCTATTATTTTTTAAACATACGAATTTTTTAACGGTTTTTTTGACTGTCAGCTATCCGAACTCTAAGCCTGATGTCAGTTTAAATAATACAACCAGAAAATATATCAACATTATTAAAGTTATTACTTAGACTATTTTGATTATTTCGAGTTTTTGAGTAGTTTACCTAAAATTTGAATCGCTAATTCCAGACGTCAAATTTGTCAATTTTATTTCAGATTCGATCACATTAAGTCTAAAAATAATTTTAAATACAAAATTTAAAAAAATAGCACTAAAATTAGTTCTAATCCCTTGAGAACATTGTCCAACATTTTGGACCATCTAATATAAATTTTAGGACATTTCAAACATAAACTTGGCTCAGTTCCTGACTTCGACAATTGATTTCGGTACATTCGTGGGTACCGAGGCTTTTCTTTGGTACACTGTACACAGTGTTAAATTTCGGTACTGTACTTGTAATTTTGGATCATACTGACAAAAAAAATTATCCGATTTTCTTACGTCACTTGAATAGGTTCACTGACAATGATTTAAGTTCACGTCAAACTAAGTTAGCTAATCGTCCTTTTATTTTGTTTGCCAATCGGTAGTTGGAATTGTTTTTAAGAATTTGTTTTTAAAACGTGTTGTGGAAAGCCCTGGATTGAGGAAGAAAAAGGGTAATTCAAAGCATACAGTGCATTATTTCTAAAACATCGGGATATCGCAGGAAAAATATGGTAGAAGCTAAAAAATGGTAAGCAATAATTTGCAAAATGAGGGTGGCTATGGGAAAACATTAAAAGGAAATCATTTCACAGTGGCTACGAAAGTGGGTAGATGAACGATTATCAGAGCTGCAGTCAAATCTCACCAGTTTCCTTAAAAAACAATGAAAAAGACGGTGCTAACTGGAACTTTTTTACGGTAAAGTGTGTTATTCGAAGTTCCAAATATTTAACAAGTATGAAAAATCCAAAACAAACCACTGTTCGATGTTATTCGTAAAGAAATGCGATTTCAATTCAATCAAAATAACTTGTATTGAAAAAATAAAATTACAAAAATTCGTTTTGTGGGATAAAAAATAAGTGTTTTCGAAATCAGAGGAAGTCGGTGGGTATAATTTCTTCTTTTCACATTGGAGTTATACCAATCTGCCCCCTCTGATTCCGAAAGCACTTATTTTTTATCCCACGAAATGAATTGTTGTAATTTTATTTTTCACTACAAATTATTTCGTTCGAATTGAAAGCGCATTTCTTTTCGAATGAAATCGAACAGTGGTTTGTTATGGATTTTCTTATACTTGTTAAATATTTGACACTTCGAATAGCACACTTTTCTGTTGCCAAGTTCCAGTAAGCACCGTTTTTTCATTGTTTTTGAAGAAAAGTGGTGAGATTTGGCTGATAATGTTCATCTACCCGCTTTCGTAGCCACTGTGTAATGATTTCCTTTTATTTTTTTCCCATAGCCACCCTCATTTTATATTTGTATTTGTATTTGTTTATTAAATAGATTCATAGTACATATAAGACATAATAATATCTTTTTGTTAGTGCATGCTTAATGAATATTCATGATTTTTAAATTAAAGTTAACAATAAGTTTCACTATGATAAAATAACCAAATATCGTAGTAATAAGATAAGATAACATTAATGTAATAATAATCACAACAAAAACATAAATGTTAAAAAAGGAGCCAAGATCTTATGTGCACAAGAAACCTGTGCGTAAAAAGTCAGCCAAAAAAAGTAATGAGATCTAAAATATATGCCAAGTTTTAAGTTCATGAAGTTTAAAATCAAATATCTTAAGAAGAGTAATATCGAAACAATTCCAAATCATGACAGAAATTTGGTTATTAATGATTACTGATTAAAATTTGGTGGGTTCACTGGTCAAGTTTTCAAACATTTTAAATTTGTGATTAAGTAAGTATTTAAGAGAAAACTTGCCAAGTAAATCCACCAAATTTTAATTTTAAATTTTTTTCTTCTAAGTACTTCAAGGCATACCAACCTACTAATTTTCATCGTTCTACAACAATCGGAAGTGCTTCATATAATTTATAAGAATTTTTGAAAATGTGGGTGGATGCCACGCCCCCTGTGCCGAGATTCAGCTAATTCGAAACCGCAGGGAGTGAGTGAGATGAGTCACTTTTCGTCGAAAATCGATTCAGTTAGCAAAAGTGAGTGAGTGAGCGAGTGAAATGAAATGTCAGATTACTCGCCAGATATTTCCGCAGTGACTTGGTGTATGTGTTGGTAAATTTCCAGTTTTGGATAGGTATGTGTGCTTATCTCAAGAATTCCTATTCATGGATAGGAAATGAAATAAAAAAACAACAATGTAGATAAAAACAACTACCCTTTTATTGACTGTAAAATCTTATTTTATTATCATATGCACATAAAATGTATAATAGAATTATATTTCGCAAGGGTGAAAACTCACATTCAACTTTAATTACGACAAAAAAAACAAAAGATACTCCATTATTAATATTTCAATGCTTACATTTTTGTATTTGTTATTTCATTTCGCATCCATTAGGGGTGATGTGAAACAGAATATCAAACGTATGAGTGTGACAAGGAGGTTGAATTTGGCTCTATTATATTTATTCTTTGTCTCATGTTCGAAACTAAATTCGAACTTACTCATTTCACTTAAATAGCTGAATCACTTTTGCGAGTGAAGTGAGATGAGTCGGCGAGTAAGGCGAGTCATCTCATCTCACTCGCTGAAATAGCTGAATCTCGGCACTGGACTGAAACTTCCAATTTTCGATTTTTTTTCTTCTAAGTACTTCAAGGCGTACCGACCTACCAATTTTCATCGTTCTACAACAATCGGAAGTGCTTCATATAATTTATAAGAATTTTTAAGAATGTGGGTGGATGCCACGCCCCCTGAATAGAAAATAGCAGATTTTCGATTTTTTCCTTTGTATGTACCACAAGGCCTACCGTTGTGCGAAATGTCAAGTTTCTACGATGTCGGGAAGTGCTCCATAATTTTGATGATCTGTCAGTGAGTCAGTGAGTCAGTGAATCAGTCAGTCAGTTACGGTTTTTGCGATTTTTGAAGTCCTATATCTTGGGAACTACTAATGCTAAAGAGTTGAAATTTGGTGAGCCACCTGTGTTTGATCAGTTCAGCAAATATTCCGAGTTTGAAGTTTCTGACTTTATTGGTACTGAAGTTAGAGGGGGGTTGAAAATCGCCTGAGTTTGTTCCTGTAAAAAGGGTGTAGTGCCGCGAACTTGGCTTTTGATAATAAAGTTTTAAGAGAATAAAAGCAAGACAAAAAGAGGACAGGCAAAGACATTTATTAGAAATTCTGGGAAAAATATTGAAAGGATTTCATTTCGAAGGCATTTGTGTTTCTTAAGTGCTTAATATTTGAGGGAAGTGCGTTCCACAATTGAATAGCATGTATGAGAAACTGTCGAGATGTTACGAGAAATTTGTACCTGAGCAATATTAGTTGGAGTTTTCGGTTACTACTTGCGAAATAAATTAAATCGAAAAGATATTCCGGTTCCTTCGTGTGTATAATTTTGTGTAAAAATAGCAAGGTTCTGTATTTTAACAACGCAGTAAGAGAACAGCCCATTATTTTCTTGGTGTAAGCCGAGATTTGTTCATTTCTTTTGTTTAGATCGTTTGATGCTGCATCTAAATTGCTGAGGCTACTAAACGAAGGAGCGGTTATTGACTCCGTGGAGTAGTTTGAGTGTTCACCACCCATCGAAACATTTAACAAAGGCAATTGTTCTTGGTTGATAATTGCAATGGGTGTGCGTTGAACGCGAGGACACGATTGGGCATTGAAATTATCCATATTGTTTATTGGCGAAATTGATTTTCTTGATTTAGTATCGATGTCGCTCCTTGAACAGGATTGTGGGGCAAAACTTCTGCAGGTCGGGATAAATTCGATTGGCGGTCGGATTGTGGAACAGGGTTGTTAGAAATCGTTTAACTATTTTCTGTTTCAGTGTTAGATTGAGGTGGAGAATGTCGAACTAATGGACTTAAACTGTATAGCAAGCGATCTTGCTCATTAGGATTCAGTCTGTTCGACGATCTTGGGCCTTTCTTTTTTGTAGCACCTGTTTTATTAGCCTTACTGTTTTCGTCCCTTTCAATAACCATTTTCGCAATTTAATTTTTTATTTTTGAAAAATTCAAATTAGATTTTAAGTGTTTGTAAATTTTTGAAAATTTAGAAATAGCTATAAGTTTGTTTAAATATTGGATGTAAGAATATTTTATGTATCTCCAAAAAAGAAGTGATATTTATTTTTAAGAAACTTACCAAAAATAAAAAAAATATTTTGATGTTTTTGTATTTTGAAAAAAAAGGGAAATGATGTGTTTTGAACGTTTACCCAAAAAATCAAAATTATACATATATTATAGTATAACAATATAGTATTATATGTACGTATAATATAAATACTATTTTTACGCCTTATATTTATTTTAGTGAGTTTTCAATTATTTTGTTATGATACGATTTCGTTAACAATAAATTAGAACTTTTTTTTCTTTGAAATTAATAAATTTTGTTTTATTAAATGTTTTTTTTTTGTAAAGTTGTGTGCATATATCATTGCGGGGATGCTTCCGGCAACTTAACGGTGAACTTATTTTTTTGCCGAGGTATGAACTGAGCTGAAAAGGTAGACAATTTGTTGTTTTATTGGACTTTCGGGCGGACAAATTTTTGAAATTTTTCCCTCTAAATGGTAAATAGGTACAAATAATTTTAACAAAGGACACACTCGTTGCCATCTGCTTCCGCTATTCTGGACAAGCCTGAGACTTTTGCTAGAAGACTTGAAGTCAGATAGGTAAAAGATAAAAAAAAAGATGAAGAAAACAATTGTGCAACAGTTGTGACACTACGTCATCTAACTGGCCACAATTCCTTGTAGAAAAAAAACAGGACCAAAGAGTGAAAATTAAAAAAAGAGAAAGATAGAAAAGTAAAATTTATAACAGTTAAGGGATGGGTATAGACTAAACAAAACATGGTTTAATTGTAATCGTCATCATCATCTTGTTATCTCGTCGCAAATCATGAGGTATGTTTGAAACTTTCCTCTTCATGACATACGAGTTGCAGATGATGATGACAAGAACAATTAGGCAATATGAAAATTTGGAAATAAGGAAAACAAAAACAAGGACCAACGTTATGGGCGCCATTTGTAATATGGATGAGAGAGATTTTTTTGAAATTTCGTATACTGATTATTGAGTATCAGGAGCGCGGCATGCTTGTCGGTGCTCGGCTAGAGCTCACCGGAAATGGGTGGGAACTTGCTCCATCTACCCAATCTCACCTATTACTTCACACTTATCATGCCAAAAGATATTAAAAAAACAGAAAAAACTCTTGAATTGAAACAGCGGACGGACGTTACCATTCAGAGGGCGCGGAGGTGTTACCCGCGTTGGTCTTACCCACCCTACCTTGGAAGTCATTGACCATATATTTGACTTCCCCTTTATGCTTACCATGTTTCCAGCTTAGTTCACTTTATTTCACCGTCATACTTCGTCACCGTCAGCATCCCCTGAAAAAAAAGCTTAGTAAGCCATCAAGCTATGCGCTTGATAAGAAAAATCCAAGAATTCAACCATGATGGTGCAGTTCACAAATAAACTTTATTTAATAAATAGGGGTATTATGGTTTTTAAAAAAATAATTTTGGAAATTAAATATAAATAAATTTAACATGCTAACAAAAATAATTTAGGATGGTAACCCTAGACACAATAATATTAGATACAACGAAAAACTTTATTTTATCTTTAAAATTAATTAATTTATATAAATAGAAGATCTAGGAAACTTAATTCTAATAATTGGTGCGGAATTCACCTAGTTTCCGAAATTGTACGATTAAATTTGTACACTGAAATAACCTTTTTTAATCCGTTTGCACTACTAGATTTACTACCTAGATTGAGCTCAATGACAGTAGTTGTCGTCTGGGCAAAAACCAAAATAAAAGGACAGAAAAAATGCTATGAACGGAAACGAAATCAAACCACCATGTAATAATTAGAAAAGTATCTCGAGAACTTCCACGATTAACTAAAGAAATAAGGAAACGAAAATACCCATAAATTTATAAATTTAACAAAAAAAAATCTTAAATATATTGCACCATGAAATTTTCAAGATAATTACAAAAAAAACTGGAATCAAGCTGAGGTTATCGCCAGCAACAGGTACCAAATATATATGTACGTGTATAAGTGTATATAGGTATATGCACATAGGTATATATATATATAAAGGTATTTTTGCTATATAGATATATATAGCTTTTTCTTTTGGAAACTTAAATTTTTTTTTTAATATTACTTAAATATTAACCGAAGTTATATAAAAAAAAAAGTGTAAGTACGGCAATCGTTGGACCTCTGGTTCGGGTTCAAAAAAAAGTATGCGTGGAGCACCTCGTGTACGAAAAAGTGGGTGGGCGATCCGGACTACTTTGTAGTAGTTTCAGTCCGCGATCGCCAAAAAAAACAGCACCAAGTCCTATCAAACGAATATTAAATTTATTAATTTTTGGCACACATGTTTTATATGTTTTCATAAGAAATTCTACTTATAAGAAATCCTACTTATATTTAAGATTTCATCATTATTTCCAACAAATCACTCACCAAATTATCTTTTGCTATATTTATATACATGCATAAATTTTGACTTCAGGAAATGTTTTCCACACTTAAAAAATGGGTTTCATACAGGGATGAATTTTTGTTGCACCTGTAAAAGATTTTAATTCTTTTCTTAGCACTAGTTTTTTTTTCACTAAGCAACTATACTTTAAATTTTTTAAATTTAAAACGAACAACTTACTCAGATTTTTTTTTGTATTTTATTTTTGTTCATATGTAGGTAAGTGTCTTTGCTTTTTTTCAACACATCACTTTCAAAAGAAATAGTTTATTTTACGTTTTATTTCTTTGTATTAAAATGTTTAGTTGTAATTCACTTAAGTATTTTATGTTTTTTTTTTGTAAGTACATAATAGGTATGTCGAACTTTGTAAGTTAGAACTTTTTGTCTTATAAGTTCGGTGGATTATTCAACTATGATCCAAGAATAGCTTATTAACCAACTTGAATTCAGTTTCAAATTCTTCCCGTTCCACGAACCCAACGGCTAAATCATTTGATTTTATGCACCAATCAAAAATGCCGACACCATGCAGTTGAAAATTTACCCCCCTCTTCACTATTAATAGGAAACATGATATCTGTAAGTGTAAATTCAATAAAATTTAGTACAGACTAAAACGACATCTAGTTTTGAAACTAACAAGCATTTCTTGCGGCAGCCATCATGCTTTTATTTTGTGAGAAGAGAGAAACTATATAAAAAACTCGTGAAACGGAGATAACTATTGGCGAATGGAGTCACGGCACCTAGCAGTCAGCGCGTGTAGCCTACTTGTGAGATAGATTTTTTTTCGATTTGACATTCAATGTATTTCCCATAAGAGAAAACTAAAACATGGTGTTGAAAATTTAAATTTTACTAATTAATTTTATATGAACACTTATCTATATTATAGTTGCACTGGAATAACAATGTATGTAAGTTTGTAAATCAAAAAGAATATGTATCGAAACTTATGAATACTTTCCATTATTTTGCAGATGAAAAAGGTAAACAAACCTGTATTGTTGTTGTTGCTTTCCAAAATGAATTCATGTCGTCAGCCAAAATGATATCATGTGCGTAGTCAGGGAAGGAGGTTTAAGAGATTAGGGTCAATTATTAAGAAAATTAATATAATTTTATTATTATTAGAAAAAGATCACTGGGTAACCTTTGTGGTTTTTTTTATAAGAATGAATGTATGTAATATTTGCATCTGTTTATGCATTGCGTTCGTGTATTTGTGCTCTCCTTACAGAAAGAGAATTGAAATCTTTTGACGCCGTTCATGAAAAAAATTAATAAAATGTATTTTATATTTAGAAACTAGTAAAACCTTGGGGCTAGTGACACCCCTAATTGAATATAATATAAAGGATTTTATCTTTTTGATTATATTTGGTATATGTACCTATATGAAGTTAAAATTTTGTTTTTTTTTGCGTTTAGGCTATTTCCCCAGCTTCTTTTTTTTTAGATAAATTTTATAAAAAGTTTTAAAAATGATTAAACTACATATGTGAATAGGTATTTGTTATCTTTGACACTGCTCGATCTTACAACAAAAAAAGCTTCATATTTTCATTTCTGAGTTTAATTTTCAATTCATAGTTTTAAAACATCATTGGAAAATAAAAGCATTTTTTTAATAAAATAAAGCAAAATTTATTCACAAAAAGAAATTAACTATTCGTAGAACTTCGTTTTAACATCAAATAAGTATATTTTTTGAAGAAAAGAGAACAATTCATGTTTTAAATAATTCTGACTACGTCCCTGTGTGGCTTTTTTCTCAATCGAGCAATGTTGTTGTTGCTTCTAGTTGTAGAAGTGGTTTGTTTACATTTTTCATACAAAAAATGAAGTGTTTTAACAACCAGTTTTGATATATTTTACGCTTAATTTATAAACTCATATGTTTTGTCATTCTATTGCATTCATAATATGAATACCCATTCATATAAAAGTTATTAGGAAAATTAATGCTAATAAGACCATGTTTTGCATTTTTCTTATGGGAAATACATTGAACGTCAAATCAAGAAAAAATCTATCTCACAAGTAAGCTACCTGCGTTGACTACTAGTAGGTGTGGAAAGCAACTTACAAGGTGTCAATAGACGAAACTAAAAGTGTCAAAACAAAACAAATAAACAAGAAAAATATGGCGACCAATTTGGATTTTGGGAAAAAATTTGTATTTTGCGCCGGCCGAAATAAAAGAAATGATATTACTTCTCAACAAAAAAAAGGAAAAAAAATATCATCACCTCATAGATTCATGGTATATGTACATCAAATATTCAAAGCGAATAATGTTCAAAAATAAATCCACGACGACAGCAGCAGCAGCAGTACGAAAAAAAAAGGTAAATAAACAAAAATTAATTCGAATCATTTAATAGTTTTTTTTATGTATTTATTATCAATCTTTTCAGGCAAAATCAACTAACTAAATACATAGGACACAGACGCAACATACTAATCCAGTGCCGTAAGATTTGTTCGTCCCAATGGTGAGCATTGAAGTACCTACTTTGAGTTCCTACTAAATACTTTTTTTTTTTTTTAATTCTTAAGGAGTTCTGCTTCAACAATCAACATCTACCTACCCCCTAAATTGGAATGTTACAGGTCAGCCAAGTGGCCTATGATGTAGTTGATGCTGCCATGGAAGCAGGGATGCCCACAACACTTTTCAGACCAAAAATATATCGGGCGTAGCTGTTATATGCGACATTTAGTTTCCGTTTGGATTCATGGTCCATATTGGCAGATATTTCACAGCTATAGAGAATTATGGGTAGTATAAAAGATTTTACATGTTTAAGTTTAACATCAGTAGGCAGAAAATGGGAGGAAGGAATGAGGCCTCGGAGACCACCATATATTTTAGACATTGTGTACATCCCAATTTAAATTGTTGGTAAAATAAACTCCGAGGTTCTTTATGTTGTCAATGTATTCCACAGCAGTTTGGTTAAGCCAAAGAGGTGGTAATCCTTCACATAATCTACTTTTATCAATAACCAAGGCTTTTGTTTTAGTAGGATTCAGATCGAGCTTGTTATGAGCTGTCCAAGATAGAATTTTGCTTAATACCTGATTCATTCTATCAGGTATTAAGCTATTGTTTTTTGGGATTTAGGAAACATTATGTAAACTTGAATGTCGTCAGCGTATATATGGTAGTCACAACTCGAAAAGCATTCTATAATATCGTTGATGAAGCAGGAAAATAGGAGAGGCCCTAGGACGGATCCTTGAGGAACGCCTGAGTAAAGACTTTGACAGAATGATTTTTATTTTCAAAGAAAACATATTGTGACCTTTCTGAAAGACACGAATCGATCAAATTACATACTGATCTATCGAAGCAAAATTTTCTCTTAAGTTTGTCAATTAGAATTTAGAATACTATGACTGACACTGTCAAATGCCTTAGAGAAATCTAAGAACACTATTAAGCACATCAGGCCTCTGACCAAGCCAGTACGTATGTCCTTGGAAACCTTGATTAGAGCGGTAGTGCAGTTATGTCTAGTACGAATTCTTGATTGATGGCGTGCAATGAGGTTATGATGATTGAGGAAACATTTGATTTGTTTGCTTAATATTGTTTCAAACACTTTGCTTAAAAATTAAAGGATTGCAATAGGGCGATATTTTACGGAACTATCTGTTGAAGGTTTTGGTAAGGGCAAAACTTTGGCTACTTTCCAGCAATCGGGAAAAACGGAAGTAGTCATTATTGTGTTAAATAAATGCGTTACGTGGTGTAGCAAAGCGGGTAGAAGAATTTTTATGAAATCAGGTTGTATATCATCGGAACCAACTACTTTAGATTTTATTTTTAAAATCGTGTGACCAACCTCAAATTCATCAACTCTTGAAAATAAAAAAACATTTCCATTGGTGACAGGTTCAGAGAGGCTTGAGAAAACATTTGAGCTTGAGCTAGGTGGAGGTTGGATAAATTGGCTATTTAGTTCTTCAATGTCTATTTTGGCGGGATTAAATATTTTGCCAGGGCAAAGCCTAGCTTGGCGAACGTTTTTCCAAAATTTACTACTAGAATCACTAGGATTAAACTGTTTTGTAAAGTAGGCTTTTTTGTTTTTTCTAATCTTATAACTTACAGCATTACGGTGCAAGTTTGAACTGATCGAAAATTTCAGAGCATTTACAGTGTCGGCAAAACATAAGCAACTTTTTTCATGAAATTAAACTCTGGTCTATAACTGCCTGGATTTTAATATATTTAATAATCTTTTAATTGATAAATGCTCTTATTATTACCAAAATAAAATTAATAAAAACAAAAATGATGTTTCATAACTAAAAATATTAAGTATTCAAAGAATAATGACATCATATCCCATTTTACCTGGTCAAAACATAAGCAACTTTTTAAAAATGCATGTTTTTAATTAAATTTAGTGTTTAATATATAATATTTTGTGACAAAACCTTTATATTTCATCATCGCACTGCAGCTCCAGGGCATATTCTCCAGAAAATTTGGAACCGTGGAACCTGGTATACTATTCCAAGCCTCCTTGACCTGGACAAAGAGATGGTTCCTATTTCTGGAATTTTCTCTGAACTATTCTTCGATCTAAAATTTCCAATAGTGTTTCCAAGGGTTTGAAGTCCTATATCTTGGGAACTACTAATGCTAAAGAGTTGAAATTTGGTGAGCCACCTGTGTTTGATCAGTTCAGCAAATATTCCGAGTTTGAAGTTTCTGACTTTATTGGTACTGAAGTTAGAGGGGGGTTGAAAATCGCCTGAGTTTGTTCCTGTAAAAAGGGTGTAGTGCCGCGAACTTGGCTTTTGATAATAAAGTTTTAAGAGAATAAAAGCAAGACAAAAAGAGGACAGGCAAAGACATTTATTAGAAATTCTGGGAAAAATATTGAAAGGATTTCATTTCGAAGGCATTTGTGTTTCTTAAGTGCTTAATATTTGAGGGAAGTGCGTTCCATAATTGAATAGCATGTATGAGAAACTGTCGAGATGTTACGAGAAATTTGTACCTGAGCAATATTAGTTGGAGTTTTCGGTTACTACTTGCGAAATAAATTAAATCGAAAAGATATTCCGGTTCCTTCGTGTGTATAATTTTGTGTAAAAATAGCAAGGTTCTGTATTTTAACAACGCAGTAAGAGAACAGCCCATTATTTTCTTGGTGTAAGCCGAGATTTGTTCATTTCTTTTGTTTAGATCGTTTGATGCTGCATCTAAATTGCTGAGGCTACTAAACGAAGGAGCGGTTATTGACTCCGTGGAGTAGTTTGAGTGTTCACCACCCATCGAAACATTTAACAAAGGCAATTGTTCTTGGTTGATAATTGCAATGGGTGTGCGTTGAACGCGAGGACACGATTGGGCATTGAAATTATCCATATTGTTTATTGGCGAAATTGATTTTCTTGATTTAGTATCGATGTCGCTCCTTGAACAGGATTGTGGGGCAAAACTTCTGCAGGTCGGGATAAATTCGATTGGCGGTCGGATTGTGGAACAGGGTTGTTAGAAATCGTTTGACTATTTTCTGTTTCAGTGTTAGATTGAGGTGGAGAATGTCGAACTAATGGACTTAAACTGTATAGCAAGCGATCTTGCTCATTAGGATTCAGTCTGTTCGACGATCTTGGGCCTTTCTTTTTTGTAGCACCTGTTTTATTAGCCTTACTGTTTTCGTCCCTTTCAATAACCATTTTCGCAATTTAATTTTTTATTTTTGAAAAATTCAAATTAGATTTTAAGTGTTTGTAAATTTTTGAAAATTTAGAAATAGCTATAAGTTTGTTTAAATATTGGATGTAAGAATATTTTATGTATCTCCAAAAAAGAAGTGATATTTATTTTTAAGAAACTTACCAAAAATAAAAAAAATATTTTGATGTTTTTGTATTTTGAAAAAAAAGGGAAATGATGTGTTTTGAACGTTTACCCAAAAAATCAAAATTATACATATATTATAGTATAACAATATAGTATTATATGTACGTATAATATAAATACTATTTTTACGCCTTATATTTATTTTAGTGAGTTTTCAATTATTTTGTTATGATACGATTTCGTTAACAATAAATTAGAACTTTTTTTTCTTTGAAATTAATAAATTTTGTTTTATTAAATGTTTTTTTTTTGTAAAGTTGTGTGCATATATCATTGCGGGGATGCTTCCGGCAACTTAACGGTGAACTTATTTTTTTGCCGAGGTATGAACTGAGCTGAAAAGGTAGACAATTTGTTGTTTTATTGGACTTTCGGGCGGACAAATTTTTGAAATTTTTCCCTCTAAATGGTAAATAGGTACAAATAATTTTAACAAAGGACACACTCGTTGCCATCTGCTTCCGCTATTCTGGACAAGCCTGAGACTTTTGCTAGAAGACTTGAAGTCAGATAGGTAAAAGATAAAAAAAAAGATGAAGAAAACAATTGTGCAACAGTTGTGACACTACGTCATCTAACTGGCCACAATTCCTTGTAGAAAAAAAACAGGACCAAAGAGTGAAAATTAAAAAAAGAGAAAGATAGAAAAGTAAAATTTATAACAGTTAAGGGATGGGTATAGACTAAACAAAACATGGTTTAATTGTAATCGTCATCATCATCTTGTTATCTCGTCGCAAATCATGAGGTATGTTTGAAACTTTCCTCTTCATGACATACGAGTTGCAGATGATGATGACAAGAACAATTAGGCAATATGAAAATTTGGAAATAAGGAAAACAAAAACAAGGACCAACGTTATGGGCGCCATTTGTAATATGGATGAGAGAGATTTTTTTGAAATTTCGTATACTGATTATTGAGTATCAGGAGCGCGGCATGCTTGTCGGTGCTCGGCTAGAGCTCACCGGAAATGGGTGGGAACTTGCTCCATCTACCCAATCTCACCTATTACTTCACACTTATCATGCCAAAAGATATTAAAAAAACAGAAAAAACTCTTGAATTGAAACAGCGGACGGACGTTACCATTCAGAGGGCGCGGAGGTGTTACCCGCGTTGGTCTTACCCACCCTACCTTGGAAGTCATTGACCATATATTTGACTTCCCCTTTATGCTTACCATGTTTCCAGCTTAGTTCACTTTATTTCACCGTCATACTTCGTCACCGTCAGCATCCCCTGAAAAAAAAGCTTAGTAAGCCATCAAGCTATGCGCTTGATAAGAAAAATCCAAGAATTCAACCATGATGGTGCAGTTCACAAATAAACTTTATTTAATAAATAGGGGTATTATGGTTTTTAAAAAAATAATTTTGGAAATTAAATATAAATAAATTTAACATGCTAACAAAAATAATTTAGGATGGTAACCCTAGACACAATAATATTAGATACAACGAAAAACTTTATTTTATCTTTAAAATTAATTAATTTATATAAATAGAAGATCTAGGAAACTTAATTCTAATAATTGGTGCGGAATTCACCTAGTTTCCGAAATTGTACGATTAAATTTGTACACTGAAATAACCTTTTTTAATCCGTTTGCACTACTAGATTTACTACCTAGATTGAGCTCAATGACAGTAGTTGTCGTCTGGGCAAAAACCAAAATAAAAGGACAGAAAAAATGCTATGAACGGAAACGAAATCAAACCACCATGTAATAATTAGAAAAGTATCTCGAGAACTTCCACGATTAACTAAAGAAATAAGGAAACGAAAATACCCATAAATTTATAAATTTAACAAAAAAAAATCTTAAATATATTGCACCATGAAATTTTCAAGATAATTACAAAAAAAACTGGAATCAAGCTGAGGTTATCGCCAGCAACAGGTACCAAATATATATGTACGTGTATAAGTGTATATAGGTATATGCACATAGGTATATATATATATAAAGGTATTTTTGCTATATAGATATATATAGCTTTTTCTTTTGGAAACTTAAATTTTTTTTTTAATATTACTTAAATATTAACCGAAGTTATATAAAAAAAAAAGTGTAAGTACGGCAATCGTTGGACCTCTGGTTCGGGTTCAAAAAAAAGTATGCGTGGAGCACCTCGTGTACGAAAAAGTGGGTGGGCGATCCGGACTACTTTGTAGTAGTTTCAGTCCGCGATCGCCAAAAAAAACAGCACCAAGTCCTATCAAACGAATATTAAATTTATTAATTTTTGGCACACATGTTTTATATGTTTTCATAAGAAATTCTACTTATAAGAAATCCTACTTATATTTAAGATTTCATCATTATTTCCAACAAATCACTCACCAAATTATCTTTTGCTATATTTATATACATGCATAAATTTTGACTTCAGGAAATGTTTTCCACACTTAAAAAATGGGTTTCATACAGGGATGAATTTTTGTTGCACCTGTAAAAGATTTTAATTCTTTTCTTAGCACTAGTTTTTTTTTCACTAAGCAACTATACTTTAAATTTTTTAAATTTAAAACGAACAACTTACTCAGATTTTTTTTTGTATTTTATTTTTGTTCATATGTAGGTAAGTGTCTTTGCTTTTTTTCAACACATCACTTTCAAAAGAAATAGTTTATTTTACGTTTTATTTCTTTGTATTAAAATGTTTAGTTGTAATTCACTTAAGTATTTTATGTTTTTTTTTTGTAAGTACATAATAGGTATGTCGAACTTTGTAAGTTAGAACTTTTTGTCTTATAAGTTCGGTGGATTATTCAACTATGATCCAAGAATAGCTTATTAACCAACTTGAATTCAGTTTCAAATTCTTCCCGTTCCACGAACCCAACGGCTAAATCATTTGATTTTATGCACCAATCAAAAATGCCGACACCATGCAGTTGAAAATTTACCCCCCTCTTCACTATTAATAGGAAACATGATATCTGTAAGTGTAAATTCAATAAAATTTAGTACAGACTAAAACGACATCTAGTTTTGAAACTAACAAGCATTTCTTGCGGCAGCCATCATGCTTTTATTTTGTGAGAAGAGAGAAACTATATAAAAAACTCGTGAAACGGAGATAACTATTGGCGAATGGAGTCACGGCACCTAGCAGTCAGCGCGTGTAGCCTACTTGTGAGATAGATTTTTTTTCGATTTGACATTCAATGTATTTCCCATAAGAGAAAACTAAAACATGGTGTTGAAAATTTAAATTTTACTAATTAATTTTATATGAACACTTATCTATATTATAGTTGCACTGGAATAACAATGTATGTAAGTTTGTAAATCAAAAAGAATATGTATCGAAACTTATGAATACTTTCCATTATTTTGCAGATGAAAAAGGTAAACAAACCTGTATTGTTGTTGTTGCTTTCCAAAATGAATTCATGTCGTCAGCCAAAATGATATCATGTGCGTAGTCAGGGAAGGAGGTTTAAGAGATTAGGGTCAATTATTAAGAAAATTAATATAATTTTATTATTATTAGAAAAAGATCACTGGGTAACCTTTGTGGTTTTTTTTATAAGAATGAATGTATGTAATATTTGCATCTGTTTATGCATTGCGTTCGTGTATTTGTGCTCTCCTTACAGAAAGAGAATTGAAATCTTTTGACGCCGTTCATGAAAAAAATTAATAAAATGTATTTTATATTTAGAAACTAGTAAAACCTTGGGGCTAGTGACACCCCTAATTGAATATAATATAAAGGATTTTATCTTTTTGATTATATTTGGTATATGTACCTATATGAAGTTAAAATTTTGTTTTTTTTTGCGTTTAGGCTATTTCCCCAGCTTCTTTTTTTTTAGATAAATTTTATAAAAAGTTTTAAAAATGATTAAACTACATATGTGAATAGGTATTTGTTATCTTTGACACTGCTCGATCTTACAACAAAAAAAGCTTCATATTTTCATTTCTGAGTTTAATTTTCAATTCATAGTTTTAAAACATCATTGGAAAATAAAAGCATTTTTTTAATAAAATAAAGCAAAATTTATTCACAAAAAGAAATTAACTATTCGTAGAACTTCGTTTTAACATCAAATAAGTATATTTTTGAAGAAAAGAGAACAATTCATGTTTTAAATAATTCTGACTACGTCCCTGTGTGGCTTTTTTCTCAATCGAGCAATGTTGTTGTTGCTTCTAGTTGTAGAAGTGGTTTGTTTACATTTTTCATACAAAAAATGAAGTGTTTTAACAACCAGTTTTGATATATTTTACGCTTAATTTATAAACTCATATGTTTTGTCATTCTATTGCATTCATAATATGAATACCCATTCATATAAAAGTTATTAGGAAAATTAATGCTAATAAGACCATGTTTTGCATTTTTCTTATGGGAAATACATTGAACGTCAAATCAAGAAAAAATCTATCTCACAAGTAAGCTACCTGCGTTGACTACTAGTAGGTGTGGAAAGCAACTTACAAGGTGTCAATAGACGAAACTAAAAGTGTCAAAACAAAACAAATAAACAAGAAAAATATGGCGACCAATTTGGATTTTGGGAAAAAATTTGTATTTTGCGCCGGCCGAAATAAAAGAAATGATATTACTTCTCAACAAAAAAAAGGAAAAAAAATATCATCACCTCATAGATTCATGGTATATGTACATCAAATATTCAAAGCGAATAATGTTCAAAAATAAATCCACGACGACAGCAGCAGCAGCAGTACGAAAAAAAAGGTAAATAAACAAAAATTAATTCGAATCATTTAATAGTTTTTTTTATGTATTTATTATCAATCTTTTCAGGCAAAATCAACTAACTAAATACATAGGACACAGACGCAACATACTAATCCAGTGCCGTAAGATTTGTTCGTCCCAATGGTGAGCATTGAAGTACCTACTTTGAGTTCCTACTAAATACTTTTTTTTTTTTTTAATTCTTAAGGAGTTCTGCTTCAACAATCAACATCTACCTACCCCCTAAATTGGAATGTTACAGGTCAGCCAAGTGGCCTATGATGTAGTTGATGCTGCCATGGAAGCAGGGATGCCCACAACACTTTTCAGACCAAAAATATATCGGGCGTAGCTGTTATATGCGACATTTAGTTTCCGTTTGGATTCATGGTCCATATTGGCAGATATTTCACAGCTATAGAGAATTATGGGTAGTATAAAAGATTTTACATGTTTAAGTTTAACATCAGTAGGCAGAAAATGGGAGGAAGGAATGAGGCCTCGGAGACCACCATATATTTTAGACATTGTGTACATCCCAATTTAAATTGTTGGTAAAATAAACTCCGAGGTTCTTTATGTTGTCAATGTATTCCACAGCAGTTTGGTTAAGCCAAAGAGGTGGTAATCCTTCACATAATCTACTTTTATCAATAACCAAGGCTTTTGTTTTAGTAGGATTCAGATCGAGCTTGTTATGAGCTGTCCAAGATAGAATTTTGCTTAATACCTGATTCATTCTATCAGGTATTAAGCTATTGTTTTTTGGGATTTAGGAAACATTATGTAAACTTGAATGTCGTCAGCGTATATATGGTAGTCACAACTCGAAAAGCATTCTATAATATCGTTGATGAAGCAGGAAAATAGGAGAGGCCCTAGGACGGATCCTTGAGGAACGCCTGAGTAAAGACTTTGACAGAATGATTTTTATTTTCAAAGAAAACATATTGTGACCTTTCTGAAAGACACGAATCGATCAAATTACATACTGATCTATCGAAGCAAAATTTTCTCTTAAGTTTGTCAATTAGAATTTAGAATACTATGACTGACACTGTCAAATGCCTTAGAGAAATCTAAGAACACTATTAAGCACATCAGGCCTCTGACCAAGCCAGTACGTATGTCCTTGGAAACCTTGATTAGAGCGGTAGTGCAGTTATGTCTAGTACGAATTCTTGATTGATGGCGTGCAATGAGGTTATGATGATTGAGGAAACATTTGATTTGTTTGCTTAATATTGTTTCAAACACTTTGCTTAAAAATTAAAGGATTGCAATAGGGCGATATTTTACGGAACTATCTGTTGAAGGTTTTGGTAAGGGCAAAACTTTGGCTACTTTCCAGCAATCGGGAAAAACGGAAGTAGTCATTATTGTGTTAAATAAATGCGTTACGTGGTGTAGCAAAGCGGGTAGAAGAATTTTTATGAAATCAGGTTGTATATCATCGGAACCAACTACTTTAGATTTTATTTTTAAAATCGTGTGACCAACCTCAAATTCATCAACTCTTGAAAATAAAAAAACATTTCCATTGGTGACAGGTTCAGAGAGGCTTGAGAAAACATTTGAGCTTGAGCTAGGTGGAGGTTGGATAAATTGGCTATTTAGTTCTTCAATGTCTATTTTGGCGGGATTAAATATTTTGCCAGGGCAAAGCCTAGCTTGGCGAACGTTTTTCCAAAATTTACTACTAGAATCACTAGGATTAAACTGTTTTGTAAAGTAGGCTTTTTTGTTTTTTCTAATCTTATAACTTACAGCATTACGGTGCAAGTTTGAACTGATCGAAAATTTCAGAGCATTTACAGTGTCGGCAAAACATAAGCAACTTTTTTCATGAAATTAAACTCTGGTCTATAACTGCCTGGATTTTAATATATTTAATAATCTTTTAATTGATAAATGCTCTTATTATTACCAAAATAAAATTAATAAAAACAAAAATGATGTTTCATAACTAAAAATATTAAGTATTCAAAGAATAATGACATCATATCCCATTTTACCTGGTCAAAACATAAGCAACTTTTTAAAAATGCATGTTTTTAATTAAATTTAGTGTTTAATATATAATATTTTGTGACAAAACCTTTATATTTCATCATCGCACTGCAGCTCCAGGGCATATTCTCCAGAAAATTTGGAACCGTGGAACCTGGTATACTATTCCAAGCCTCCTTGACCTGGACAAAGAGATGGTTCCTATTTCTGAAATTTTCTCTGAACTATTCTTCGATCTAAAATTTCCAATAGTGTTTCCAAGGGTTTGAAGTCCTATATCTTGGGAACTACTAATGCTAAAGAGTTGAAATTTGGTGAGCCACCTGTGTTTGATCAGTTCAGCAAATATTCCGAGTTTGAAGTTTCTGACTTTATTGGTACTGAAGTTAGAGGGGGGTTGAAAATCGCCTGAGTTTGTTCCTGTAAAAAGGGTGTAGTGCCGCGAACTTGGCTTTTGATAATAAAGTTTTAAGAGAATAAAAGCAAGACAAAAAGAGGACAGGCAAAGACATTTATTAGAAATTCTGGGAAAAATATTGAAAGGATTTCATTTCGAAGGCATTTGTGTTTCTTAAGTGCTTAATATTTGAGGGAAGTGCGTTCCACAATTGAATAGCATGTATGAGAAACTGTCGAGATGTTACGAGAAATTTGTACCTGAGCAATATTAGTTGGAGTTTTCGGTTACTACTTGCGAAATAAATTAAATCGAAAAGATATTCCGGTTCCTTCGTGTGTATAATTTTGTGTAAAAATAGCAAGGTTCTGTATTTTAACAACGCAGTAAGAGAACAGCCCATTATTTTCTTGGTGTAAGCCGAGATTTGTTCATTTCTTTTGTTTAGATCGTTTGATGCTGCATCTAAATTGCTGAGGCTACTAAACGAAGGAGCGGTTATTGACTCCGTGGAGTAGTTTGAGTGTTCACCACCCATCGAAACATTTAACAAAGGCAATTGTTCTTGGTTGATAATTGCAATGGGTGTGCGTTGAACGCGAGGACACGATTGGGCATTGAAATTATCCATATTGTTTATTGGCGAAATTGATTTTCTTGATTTAGTATCGATGTCGCTCCTTGAACAGGATTGTGGGGCAAAACTTCTGCAGGTCGGGATAAATTCGATTGGCGGTCGGATTGTGGAACAGGGTTGTTAGAAATCGTTTGACTATTTTCTGTTTCAGTGTTAGATTGAGGTGGAGAATGTCGAACTAATGGACTTAAACTGTATAGCAAGCGATCTTGCTCATTAGGATTCAGTCTGTTCGACGATCTTGGGCCTTTCTTTTTTGTAGCACCTGTTTTATTAGCCTTACTGTTTTCGTCCCTTTCAATAACCATTTTCGCAATTTAATTTTTTATTTTTGAAAAATTCAAATTAGATTTTAAGTGTTTGTAAATTTTTGAAAATTTAGAAATAGCTATAAGTTTGTTTAAATATTGGATGTAAGAATATTTTATGTATCTCCAAAAAAGAAGTGATATTTGTTTTTAAGAAACTTACCAAAAATAAAAAAAATATTTTGATGTTTTTGTATTTTGAAAAAAAAAAGGGAAATGATGTGTTTTGAACGTTTACCCAAAAAATCAAAATTATACATATATTATAGTATAACAATATAGTATTATATGTACGTATAATATAAATACTATTTTTACGCCTTATATTTATTTTAGTGAGTTTTCAATTATTTTGTTATGATACGATTTCGTTAACAATAAATTAGAACTTTTTTTTCTTTGAAATTAATAAATTTTGTTTTATTAAATGTTTTTTTTTTGTAAAGTTGTGTGCATATATCATTGCGGGGATGCTTCCGGCAACTTAACGGTGAACTTATTTTTTTGCCGAGGTATGAACTGAGCTGAAAAGGTAGACAATTTGTTGTTTTATTGGACTTTCGGGCGGACAAATTTTTGAAATTTTTCCCTCTAAATGGTAAATAGGTACAAATAATTTTAACAAAGGACACACTCGTTGCCATCTGCTTCCGCTATTCTGGACAAGCCTGAGACTTTTGCTAGAAGACTTGAAGTCAGATAGGTAAAAGATAAAAAAAAAGATGAAGAAAACAATTGTGCAACAGTTGTGACACTACGTCATCTAACTGGCCACAATTCCTTGTAGAAAAAAAACAGGACCAAAGAGTGAAAATTAAAAAAAGAGAAAGATAGAAAAGTAAAATTTATAACAGTTAAGGGATGGGTATAGACTAAACAAAACATGGTTTAATTGTAATCGTCATCATCATCTTGTTATCTCGTCGCAAATCATGAGGTATGTTTGAAACTTTCCTCTTCATGACATACGAGTTGCAGATGATGATGACAAGAACAATTAGGCAATATGAAAATTTGGAAATAAGGAAAACAAAAACAAGGACCAACGTTATGGGCGCCATTTGTAATATGGATGAGAGAGATTTTTTTGAAATTTCGTATACTGATTATTGAGTATCAGGAGCGCGGCATGCTTGTCGGTGCTCGGCTAGAGCTCACCGGAAATGGGTGGGAACTTGCTCCATCTACCCAATCTCACCTATTACTTCACACTTATCATGCCAAAAGATATTAAAAAAACAGAAAAAACTCTTGAATTGAAACAGCGGACGGACGTTACCATTCAGAGGGCGCGGAGGTGTTACCCGCGTTGGTCTTACCCACCCTACCTTGGAAGTCATTGACCATATATTTGACTTCCCCTTTATGCTTACCATATTTCCAGCTTAGTTCACTTTATTTCACCGTCATACTTCGTCACCGTCAGCATCCCCTGAAAAAAAAGCTTAGTAAGCCATCAAGCTATGCGCTTGATAAGAAAAATCCAAGAATTCAACCATGATGGTGCAGTTCACAAATAAACTTTATTTAATAAATAGGGGTATTATGGTTTTTAAAAAAATAATTTTGGAAATTAAATATAAATAAATTTAACATGCTAACAAAAATAATTTAGGATGGTAACCCTAGACACAATAATATTAGATACAACGAAAAACTTTATTTTATCTTTAAAATTAATTAATTTATATAAATAGAAGATCTAGGAAACTTAATTCTAATAATTGGTGCGGAATTCACCTAGTTTCCGAAATTGTACGATTAAATTTGTACACTGAAATAACCTTTTTTAATCCGTTTGCACTACTAGATTTACTACCTAGATTGAGCTCAATGACAGTAGTTGTCGTCTGGGCAAAAACCAAAATAAAAGGACAGAAAAAATGCTATGAACGGAAACGAAATCAAACCACCATGTAATAATTAGAAAAGTATCTCGAGAACTTCCACGATTAACTAAAGAAATAAGGAAACGAAAATACCCATAAATTTATAAATTTAACAAAAAAAAATCTTAAATATATTGCACCATGAAATTTTCAAGATAATTACAAAAAAAACTGGAATCAAGCTGAGGTTATCGCCAGCAACAGGTACCAAATATATATGTACGTGTATAAGTGTATATAGGTATATGCACATAGGTATATATATATATAAAGGTATTTTTGCTATATAGATATATATAGCTTTTTCTTTTGGAAACTTAAATTTTTTTTTTAATATTACTTAAATATTAACCGAAGTTATATAAAAAAAAAGTGTAAGTACGGCAATCGTTGGACCTCTGCTTCGGGTTCAAAAAAAAGTATGCGTGGAGCACCTCGTGTACGAAAAAGTGGGTGGGCGATCCGGACTACTTTGTAGTAGTTTCAGTCCGCGATCGCCAAAAAAAACAGCACCAAGTCCTATCAAACGAATATTAAATTTATTAATTTTTGGCACACATGTTTTATATGTTTTCATAAGAAATTCTACTTATAAGAAATCCTACTTATATTTAAGATTTCATCATTATTTCCAACAAATCACTCACCAAATTATCTTTTGCTATATTTATATACATGCATAAATTTTGACTTCAGGAAATGTTTTCCACACTTAAAAAATGGGTTTCATACAGGGATGAATTTTTGTTGCACCTGTAAAAGATTTTAATTCTTTTCTTAGCACTAGTTTTTTTTTCACTAAGCAACTATACTTTAAATTTTTTAAATTTAAAACGAACAACTTACTAGGAAGGTAACTCAGATTTTTTTTTGTATTTTATTTTTGTTCATATGTAGGTAAGTGTCTTTGCTTTTTTTCAACACATCACTTTCAAAAGAAATAGTTTATTTTACGTTTTATTTCTTTGTATTAAAATGTTTAGTTGTAATTCACTTAAGTATTTTATGTTTTTTTTTTGTAAGTACATAATAGGTATGTCGAACTTTGTAAGTTAGAACTTTTTGTCTTATAAGTTCGGTGGATTATACAACTATGATCCAAGAATAGCTTATTAACCAACTTGAATTCAGTTTCAAATTCTTCCCGTTCCACGAACCCAACGGCTAAATCATTTGATTTTATGCACCAATCAAAAATGCCGACACCATGCAGTTGAAAATTTACCCCCCTCTTCACTATTAATAAGAAACATGATATCTGTAAGTGTAAATTCAATAAAATTTAGTACAGACTAAAACGACATCTAGTTTTGAAACTAACAAGCATTTCTTGCGGCAGCCATCATGCTTTTATTTTGTGAGAAGAGAGAAACTGTATAAAAAACTCGTGAAACGGAGATAACTATTGGCGAATGGAGTCACGGCACCTAGCAGTCAGCGCGTGTAGCCTACTTGTGAGATAGATTTTTTTTCGATTTGACATTCAATGTATTTCTCATAAGAGAAAACTAAAACATGGTGTTGAAAATTTAAATTTTACTAATTAATTTTATATGAACACTTATCTATATTATAGTTGCACTGGAATAACAATGTATGTAAGTTTGTAAATCAAAAAGAATATGTATCGAAACTTATGAATACTTTCCATTATTTTGCAGATGAAAAAGGTAAACAAACCTGTATTGTTGTTGTTGCTTTCCAAAATGAATTCATGTCGTCAGCCAAAATGATATCATGTGCGTAGTCAGGGAAGGAGGTTTAAGAGATTAGGGTCAATTATTAAGAAAATTAATATAATTTTATTATTATTAGAAAAAGATCACTGGGTAACCTTTGTGGTTTTTTTTATAAGAATGAATGTATGTAATATTTGCATCTGTTTATGCATTGCGTTCGTGTATTTGTGCTCTCCTTACAGAAAGAGAATTGAAATCTTTTGACGCCGTTCATGAAAAAAATTAATAAAATGTATTTTATATTTAGAAACTAGTAAAACCTTGGGGCTAGTGACACCCCTAATTGAATATAATATAAAGGATTTTATCTTTTTGATTATATTTGGTATATGTACCTATATGAAGTTAAAATTTTGTTTTTTTTTGCGTTTAGGCTATTTCCCCAGCTTCTTTTTTTTTAGATAAATTTTATAAAAAGTTTTAAAAATGATTAAACTACATATGTGAATAGGTATTTGTTATCTTTGACACTGCTCGATCTTACAACAAAAAAAGCTTCATATTTTCATTTCTGAGTTTAATTTTCAATTCATAGTTTTAAAACATCATTGGAAAATAAAAGCATTTTTTTAATAAAATAAAGCAAAATTTATTCACAAAAAGAAATTAACTATTCGTAGAACTTCGTTTTAACATCAAATAAGTATATTTTTTGAAGAAAAGAGAACAATTCATGTTTTAAATAATTCTGACTACGTCCCTGTGTGGCTTTTTTCTCAATCGAGCAATGTTGTTGTTGCTTCTAGTTGTAGAAGTGGTTTGTTTACATTTTTCATACAAAAAATGAAGTGTTTTAACAACCAGTTTTGATATATTTTACGCTTAATTTATAAACTCATATGTTTTGTCATTCTATTGCATTCATAATATGAATACCCATTCATATAAAAGTTATTAGGAAAATTAATGCTAATAAGACCATGTTTTGCATTTTTCTTATGGGAAATACATTGAACGTCAAATCAAGAAAAAATCTATCTCACAAGTAAGCTACCTGCGTTGACTACTAGTAGGTGTGGAAAGCAACTTACAAGGTGTCAATAGACGAAACTAAAAGTGTCAAAACAAAACAAATAAACAAGAAAAATATGGCGACCAATTTGGATTTTGGGAAAAAATTTGTATTTTGCGCCGGCCGAAATAAAAGAAACATCCACGAACCATTCGATTTCTTCCTCCATGTTTAGATGTACCCTTTTTTTATTCGGTATCATAGTATGAGCTTGGTTGGTTGATCAACGGACTCGTCGAAAACCACGCTAACAAAGGGTACTTTTAAACATGAACAAAGTAATTGTGTGATTCGTGAATGTTTAGGCATGTTTCTCTGGACATGGAGTGGGTCCGATTGACAAAATATATGGAATTATGGACCGATGCGTTTTCAAGAACATCATGGAAAATGTCATGCTTCCATGTGCTGAAAAGGATCTTCTCCTGAAATAGATATTTCAGCAAGATAATGATCCGAACCATACCAAAATATAGTCAAAAAAATCGTTTCAAGTGGAAAAACTTGATGATTTGAAGTGACCAGCACAGTATCCTGGTCTCAAAACCTTGGAAACACTATTGGAGATTTTAGATCGAAGAATAGTTCAGAGAAAATTCCAGAAATAGGAACGGTCTCTTTGTCCAGGTCAAGGAGGCTTGGAATAGTATACCAGGTTCCACGGTTCCAAATTTTCTGGAGAATATGCTCTGGAGCTGCAGTGCGATGATGAAATACAAAGGTTTTGTCACAAAATATTATATATTAAACACTAAATTTAATTAAAAACATGCATCTTTAAAAAGTTGCTTATGTTTTGACCAGGTAAAATGGGACATGATATCATTATTCTTTGAATATTTAATATTTTTATTTATGAAACATCGTTTTAGTTTTTATTAATTTTATTTTGGTAATAATAAAAGCATTTATCAATTAAAAGATTATTAAATATATTAAAATTCAGGCAGTTATAGACCAGAGTTTAATTTCATGAAAAAAGTTGCTTATGTTTTGGGCGTAACTGTATACTGTGGTGGCCATAGAATTAGAAACAAGAATTTTGTAACAATGTTAAATTGCATAACTTTTTTTTAGGAAATTTGTTGAGGTTGGTCAGTGGTTCTTTTAATAGACCATGACATTTATAGTACACTTCTAAATATTTTATAAAAAATAAAAGCGTGACACTAACAGTAGAAAATGAATATTATTTATCTAACCCAAATCGCACCTGGCCATACAATTAGAAACGCAAAGAAAAAATTGGTAATTCAAAGTTAAAAGTTCAAGTGAGCTCAACTCCATGATTGCGTTTCGCCCAGGTACGATAGTTGGGCTCATCAGTTAGATGACTATCGTACCCTTCTAAGACGCAATTTTGTATCGATGTTTACCGACTAATATAAAAATCACAGCATTAAGATACTATGAATTTTATTATTCTAAGGGAATTTGGTTAAATTCAGACACTTAAAATTTCAAATGCCCGCGCTCAGGCTTTTTATAATAATTGAATATGAAGAAAATCTGAAAAGAAATTCTTCTGTTTAAGTGGAGTGACCGAATAATTCAAAGTTAAAAGTTCACTTAAACAGAAGAATTTCTTTTCAAATTTTCTTCATATTCAATTATTAAAAAGCCTGAGCGCGGGCATTTGAAATTCTAAGTGTCTGAATTTAACCAAATTCCCTTAGAATAATAAAATTTATAGTATCTTAATGCTGTGATTTTTATATTAGTCGGTAAACATCGATACAAAATTGCGTCTTAGAAGGGTACGATAGTCATCTAACTGATGAGCCCAACTATCGTACCTGGGCGAAACGCAATCATGGAGTTGAGCTCACTTGAACTTTTAACTTTGAATTATATATTCGGTCACTCCACTTAAACAGAAGAATTTCTTTTCAAATTTTCTTCATATTCAATTATTATGAAAAAATTGGTATTTCATAAAAAATATTCGATGAAAAATTAATATTTTGTAGGGAATCTCTTATTTTTTGTCACTGCAGCTAATCTTGCCTGCATACTTTCTACCAAGGCGCGGCATCTTGATGGGGGTATACTCTCCCAGACCTCCTTTATATTTTCGAAAAGTTCCTCAGAATTTTTTGGGTTCTTGGACTTTAGCCTTCTCTCCACGTCTGCCCACAAGTTCTCGATAGGATTCAAGTCTGGACTTTGGGCGGGTCAATCCAAAACATTAGTTTTTGTATCAAAAAACCACTGCTTAACAATCCGTGCTGTATGCTTTGGATCGTTATCGTGCTGGAAAACATAACTAATGGGCATGTGTGCAAATGAATAAGGCTCCATGACATATTCCAAGATGCCTTTATAAATATGTAGGTCCATTCGACCATTTATTCTTACTATTGGGCCAACTCCATGCCACGAGAACGCACCCAAAACCATTATGTTTCCTCCTCCATGCTTAACGGTCTTTAAAATATATTTAGGATCCAATTCCTTCTTCTGAGGGCGTCTAACATACACTTTGCCATCTGACCCGAACAAGTTAAATTTGGATTCATCACTCCAAAGTATATTTTTCCAGAATCCCATGGCTTTATTTGCGTGAAGCTTAGCAAACATCAAACGCCTCTTCAAATTCTTTTTGGAAACATGTGGTTTTTTCCTGGCAATGCATCCACGTGGCCCATGTTCTAGAAGTCGGTGCCTTATGGTTCTAGCTGATAGCTCTTGACCCAATTGGGGCGAAACAACCTCTTTTATTTTGCAGAAGTCAAAAAAGGATCAGCTTTTCTAATTCGGCATATCAATCTGTCCTCTTTTGGCGTGGATTTTCGATCTTTTGGTTTTCTTTTTGGGTTTTCAAAGCTGCCAGTCCTTTTATTGACTTGAATAGCATCTTTTTCGAGCAACTAAATCTTTTTGCTATGGAATCAATTGACTCGTTTTCGTTTTGATAGCACTGCACTATGAGCTACCGGAGTTCTGGACTACAAGACTTATTTTTGCCCATTTTCGTCGCTGTATTTTAAATTAATTAATATCAAAGGGCACGGTAGTGCCCAGCTAAGTTCGCGGCACTACACCCTTTTTACAGGAACAAACTCAGGCGATTTTCAACCCCCCTCTAACTTCAGTACCAATAAAGTCAGAAACTTCAAATTCGCAGTATTTGCTGAGCTGATCAAACACAGGTGGCTCACCAAATTTCAACTCTTTCGCATTAGTAGTTCCCAAGATATAGGACTTCAAAAATCGCAAAAACCGTAACTGACTGACTCACTGACTCACTGATTCACTGACTCACTGACTCACTGACTCACTGACTGACTGACTCACTGACAGATCATCAAAATTATGGAGCACTTCCCGACATCGTAGAAGCTTGAAATTTCGCACAACGGTAGGCCTTGTGGTACATACAACGGACAAAATCGAAAATCTGCAATTTTCCATTCAGGGGGCGTGGCATCCACCCACTTTCTTAAATATTCTATAAATTATATGGAGCCTTTTCGATTGTTGTAGAACAATGAAAATTGGTAAGTTGGTAGGGTTTGAGGTACTTAGAACGAAAAAAAATTGAAAAATTGGAATTTTTCATACAGGGGGCGTGGCATCCACCCACATTCTTAAAAATTCTTATAAATTATATGGAGCACTTCCGATTGTTGTAGAACGATAAAAATTGGTAGGTTGGTAGGGCTTAAGGTACTAAGAAAGAAAAAAATTGGAATTTTGCATTCAGGGGGCCTGGTATCCACCCACATTCTTAAAAATTCTTATAAATTATATGGAGCACTTCCGATTGTTGTAGAACGATGAAAATTGGTAGCTCGAAAGGCCTTGAAGTACTTAAAAGAAAAAAATCAAAAAATTGGAAGTTTCAGTTCAGGGGGCGTGGCATCCACCAACATTCTTAAAAATTCTTATAAACTATATGATGCACTTCCGATTGTTGTAGAACGATGAAAATTGGTAGGTCGGTAGGACTTGAAGTACTTAGAAAGGAAAAAAATCGAAAATTTGGAATTGTCCATTCGAAGGGGGGGGGGGGGGGCATCCACCCACTTTATCAGAATTGCTATTATTTGTATGGAGCACTTTCGGTTGTCGTAGAATTATGTAACTTTGTAGAGCGGAAGGGCTTGACTTTCACCTGGCAAAATAAATCTTTGCAAAAAGGAGTGAAATCACAACAAAAACATAAATGTTAAAAAAGGAGCCAAGTTCTTATGTGTACAAGAAACCTGTGCATAAAAAGTCAGCCCAAAAATGTAATGAGATCTAAAATATATGCCAAGTTTTAAGTTCATGAAGTTTAATATCAAATATCTTAAGTAGAGTAACATCGAAACAATTCCAAATCATGACAGAAATTTGGTAATTAATGATTACTGATTAAAATTTGGTGGATTTACTTGGCAAGTTTTCTCTTAAATACTTACTTAATCAAAAACTTAAAATGTATGAAAACTTGACCAGTGAACCCACCAAATTTTAATCAGTAATCGTTATGTTCCTGTTATTTCTATTACTGTTAATATGCTTGGGTGAACCATTCCTAATTTTATCTGTGCTATAGTGTCTATAATTTGGTTAACCTTATCACAACAAAAACATAAATGTTAAAAAAGGAGCCAAGTTCTTATGTGTACAAGAAACCTGTGCATAAAAAGTCAGCCCAAAAATGTAATGAGATCTAAAATATATGCCAAGTTTTAAGTTCATGAAGTTTAATATCAAATATCTTAAGTAGAGTAATATCGAAACAATTCCAAATCATGACAGAAATTTGGTAATTAATGATTACTGATTGAAATTTGGTGGGTTCACTGGTCAAGTTTTCATACATTTTAAATTTGTGATTAAGTAAGTATTTAAGAGAAAATTTGCCAAGTAAATCCACCAAATTTTAATCAGTAATCATTAATTACCAAATTTCTGTGATGATTTGGAATTGTTTCGATATTACTCTACTTAAGATATTTGATATTAAACTTCTTGAACTTAAAACTTGGCATATATTTTAGATCTCATTACTTTTTTGGCTGACTTTTTACGCACAGGTTTCTTGTACACAGAAGAACTTGGCTCCTTTTTTAGCATTTATGTTTTTGTTGTGATTTCACTCCTTTTTGCAAAGATTTATTTTGCCAGGTGAAAGTCAAGCCCTACCACTATACAAAGTTTCATAATTCTACGACAAACGAAAGTGCTCTATACAAATAATAGCAATTCTGATAAAGTGGGTGGATGGCACCCCCCCTCCCCACCCTCTGAATGGACAATTCCAAATTATCGATTTTTTTCCTTACTAAGTACTTCAAGTCCTACCGACCTACCAATTTTCATCGTTCTGCAACAATCAGAAGTGCTCCATATAATTTATAAGAATTTTTAAGAATGTGGGTGGATGCCACGCCCCCTGTATGGAAAATTCCAATTTTTCGATTTTTTTCTTTCTAAGTACCTCAAACCCTACCAACTTACCAATTTTCATTGTTCTACAACAATCGGAAAGGCTCCATATAATTTATAGATTATTTAAGAAAGTGGGTGGATGCCACGCCCCCTGAATAGAAAATTGGGTTGAAAATCGCCTGAGTTTGTTCCTGTAAAAAGGGTGTAGTGCCGCGAACTTGGCTGGGCACTACCGTGCCCTTTGATCAAAGACCAATCCCACCCACCCGTTTGACCTTAAGCTATGAAGCAGAGGTTATGAATACCGTCCGCAAATGGGGTTTGAGATTTGACGGTTCTGGAAAACCATTGGAATTCATCGAGAGGATATCCGAACTGACTCAATGCTATAATATTCCGCAAAGAGACATGCTACGAGCTCTTCCAGAGTTGTTCAGAGGTACAGCTTTAGAATGGCTGCGCATAAAGAGAGATGACTTCATTACTTGGAAGGATTTCCACCAAGCCTTTCTGAACGACTTTCTACCTGCGCGCTTTGTTAACAAGTTGGAAGACGAAATTTACCGTAGACGTCAAGGACCTCGTGAGAAGGCCAAAGAATACATTCTTGCCAGTCAATATCTGATACGCCAACATCCCCGCATGTCTATTGCTGACAACATTGACAGAATTTTTGACAGCTTGCGACCAGAGTACCGATTTTATATAAGGCGTATGTTTTTACGAAAACTTTTAGCTGAATCTGATAGAGGAACTAGTAACTTTTCTGAAGTCCTAGAAATGGAAGAGTAGAAACATGAATTGGTACCTTAATTTGTTTCCTGCCTTTTTTAATTGAAAGGTATATATGTAATGTGTATAAACAAACAATATAAAAATGGACGCAATGCTTATTTAGAACAAAATAAATAAAAATAAAAAAAAAAAATTTAGAATTAAGAAAATATTTGTTTTTATTTGATTTTTGTCGTTGAACCGTTCCACAAAAAATGTACAGTTCATATACATAAGGATTAATTTTAGTACTCTGATATTTGTTTGATTCGATTAGGCATGTACCTAAAAGCATCACAAATGATACCAAACATGGATTTTTGGTAGATAAAGATGATTTCATTACTTGGAAGGATTTCCACCAAGCCTTTCTGAACGACTTTCAACCTGCGTGCTTTGTTAAGAAGTTGGAAGACGAAATTTACCGTAGACGTCAAGGACCTCGTGAGAAGGCCAAAGAATACATTCTTGCCAGTCAATATCTGATACGCCAACATCCCCGCATGTCTATTGCTGACAACATTGACAGAATTTTTGACAGCTTGCGACCAGAGTACCGATTTTATATAAGGCGTCAGGAATTCAAAACGATTGACGAACTATCTCAACTGGCTGAAGAATTCGAATCAATCAAAAATGACGAACGGAACGTTCGCCCTACCCCAACTGCCAATCTATTTACTACTCCGACTTCCCGAAACCTGCCTGCCGCCGCCGCCGCACAGTGGTAAAAATGGCCAATCTAGCTGGACATTAGGACACAAATTCATGTCAACTGATCGGCGAATGGACTTTATATTATAACCAGAAATGGTTGACTAGACAGAAACTGCATTGAGAATTCCGTTTGATGTGATGCACGTGTTCAAATATGTCTTTCTTTGTAATACATCAGGTGGTTCGCAGTTCTGTACTAAATTTGGACCATGTTAAATATTGTTCTGCTAGTTTTCAAAAGTAAGGTATTCAATTTTTGACTTCTGGATATTCTTATTAGTGGTTAGTACAACATATTTAGCCGTTACCTGATTCGGAAAGGTATTCAATTATCTGGTACAGACCAACGAGAAGTAGCACTTTAATTTTTCATTAAAATTAATTTTTGAAATGATATAACTTTTTTTCTCCGTGTTTCTCCGCCTTCCGGAAAGCATGGCCTGAAAGAAGAGCATCTACAAAATACTTAAAGCAAAAAATCACACCCATACGGCTTAGATATCGAAAATGTCCCCGTTCAAAAGTGATGTTTTAGTTCATTGAAATGGTACCTTGTATTTTGGCTTGGACAAAGTTTTTTTTCTTTTGATGTGTAGGGGAGTTCAGTATGTGTATAAAACCGAATTTTCGGGGTTGTAAGCCCCCACCATTTGCCCATCATCTTGAAAAAAGGGGTAGAAAAGAGTTTCCACGATATCTTGAAAACCGTTAGTTTTGCACACGAAAAATTTAACTTTTACTCTAGAAAATAAAATTTTCTACAATTGATATCAATATACTTTTATGATAAAATTGAAAATAAGAAAGTTAAAGATAAAAATTAACGTATGTTTTTACGAAAACTTTTAGCTGAATCTGATAGAGGAACTAGTAACTTTTCTGAAGTCCTAGAAATGGAAGAGTAGAAACATGAATTGGTACCTAAATTTGTTTCCTGCCTTTTTTAATTGAAAGGTACATATGTAATGTGTATAAACAAACAATATAAAAATGGACGCAATGCTTATTTAGAACAAAATAAATAAAAATAAAAAAAAAAATTTAGAATTAAGAAAATATTTGTTTTTATTCGATTTTTGTCGTTGAACCGTTCCACAAAAAATGTACAGTTCATATAACGGGTGATTTTTTAAGAGGTTTAGAACTTTAAAAAAAAAAAAACACAAAAAATTCGAAAAAATGAATGAAATATTTATTTGAATCGATAGTTTGAACCTTGCAATTTAATGTTTAAAGATAATTTCATGCAAATGTTGACCGCGGCTGCGTCTCAGGTAGCCCATCCGCTGAGTCCAATTTTGGCATACTCTTTCACACATATCGGCCGGTATTTCACGAATGAATGCATGGATGTTGGCTTCCAGTGCGTCAATCGAAGCGGGCTTGTCCCTATAGACATTAGCCTTGACATACCCCCACAAAAAATAATCTAATGGTGTCAAATCGCACGATCTAGGCGGCCAATTGACCGGCCCGAAACGTGAAATTAACTGTTCACCAAACTCGCCTCGCAATTGCGCCATTGTTTCGCGTGCTGTGTGGCATGTGGCACCGTCTTGTTGAAACCACATATCATGCAAGTCAAGAACTTCCATTTCGGGCAAAAAAAAGTTTGTTATCATCGCTCGGTAGCGTTCACCATTGACAGTAACGCTGCGATTCGCATCATCTTTGAAGAAATATGGCCCAATTATGCCGCCGGCCCATAAACCGCACCAAACAGTGGCTTTTTCGGGATGCATTGTTAGCTGTTGCAATGCTTCTGGCTGATCTTCACTCCAAATGCGGCAATTATGCTTATTTACGTACCCATTCAACCAAAAATGAGCCTCATCGCTGAACACAATTTTTCGATAAAAAAGCGGATCCTCGGCCAGCTTTCCAAGAGCCCATTCACCAAAAATTCGGCGTTGTGGTAGGTCGGCTGGCTTTAGTTCTTGCACCAGCTGTATCTTAAAAGGCTTTACGCCCAAATCCTTCCGCAAAATTTTCCACGTAGTGCTGTAACAAAGGCCTAACTGCTGGGAACGGCGCCGAATCGACATTTCGCGGTCTTCTGTCACACTAGCTGACACGGCCGCAATATTTTCTTCACTACGCACAGTACGTAAACGTGTTGGTGGTTTAATGTCCAAAAAAGTAAATTTGGTGCGAAATTTGGTCACAATCTTCCGAATAGACTGCTCAGAAGGTCGAGAATGCCGACCATAAAATGGAAGCAGCGCGCGATGAACATTTCGAACCGAGCACGAATTTTGATAGTAAAATTCAATAATTTGCAAGCGTTGTTCATTTGTAAGACGATCCATGGTTAAATTGCAAACCAAACTGAAGCTGTTTGACAGTGACACAAGGTACTAAACACACGTCAGCTGTCAAAACCAGTGTTGCCAAAACCAAACCAGCTAAAAAATCACCCTTTACATAAGGATTAATTTTAGTACTCTGATATTTGTTTGATTCGATTAAGCATATACCTAAAAGCATCACAAATGATACCAAACATGGATTTTTGGTAGATAAGTATGCGGTGTGCTCGCCAGGTAACCACTGTGACCGTCGCAGCAGGCGATTTGTAGCATCGCATAAGCGCCACACGATAGCTTACACAAGTGGTATGAAGAATTTTAATACGATGCAAATTTTCAGGTGATTTCGACTTTTTATTTAGAAGTTATGGGCAATGTCCACCTAGATTGGTCGTTTTTACCACTGTGCGCCGCCGTCCCTTACGACCGACTAACCCATTGCTGGAACTGCAAAGAAAGGGGTCATGGTAAGGAGAATTGCCGAAGACCGTTCCGGCCTTTCTGTTCATTTTGCGGACAAGATGGCAGATTGTCGAAAGATTGTCCGTGCCGCCGAAATATAGCAGCCTTCATTGCTACTCAACCGTCACCTGACCCTCGTATTTTTATGCCGATTAATTTTGGCAACCAGACCTACCAAGCTTTGCTCGACAGCGGCTCAACAAAATCTTTTGTAGGTGCAATCCTGAGACAAAAGATCCGAGAGTTAAGCCTGCCTATACAAGAGCACGACCGCACCATATATTTGGCTAATGGTGAACCTATTACAACGACCGAGCATTACATGGTTACCTTCTCCCTAGGAGACGAACTCCTTACGGGTGAAGTAACATACATTCCCACCCTCGAAGCTGATGCCGTTTTTGGGATGGATCTATTAAGACAGGCCAGCCTTCAAATTTTCATTGGAGGAAAACCAGTTACACAATGAAAGCCCGACCGAGATTCTGAAGGAGTTTTCCAATGCTTAGCTAGCTCTCATCCTCCCGGCGACCTTCAAAAAAGTCGTCTGTCAACCGAACAACCAAAATTGTTACAGTACCCGGAGACGTTGATTGCACCACCGCACCAGAACCGAATACCAGAAGAATCCACCGCCATTTTTATTCATATGCCGACCGCCGCCGCAACACATCAACAAAAGCTGAATAAAAGACGTAGGCATCCAATAAAACAAAATAGTTTTCGTCATGAACAACACATTGACCAAAACCGGCATAATAAAAAGAATTATATAACCACCGTCTGCCAAAGAATCAGGCCTCAACGGACCCAGCGACCACCGAGATTTCATCACCGTTCGTCATCAGAGTGATTCTAACCCGAGATTCAACACTGCCACCAAAAGAAGGGGAATAGAAAGCCCACGACGAGTAAGCGAAAACCGTAGTATTTTTCATCACCACGTACCGTGGCGGGAAAAGAAAAATGCCACCACTCCGCCTGTGCCTTTTGATCCTTTCCGAGGAATAAAACTTAAGGGTGCGCATCATCAAAGAACCTTCTTTATCTACCGACCATGGGGTAGGATATCCGTCCAGATGAACAGTTGTGGGACTCAGGCAGACCTGAAATTCAAGCACCACCAGAAGATAATTGACCTGAGGTAACTTTATGATTTTTATTTTTATTTAGGAACTAAATATTAAGTTTATTAAAATGTATTTATTATTATAAAAAAAAAAATGAAAAAAATGCATCATACAAAAAAGAAGAAAAAAAAGATATGCATCCGTACAGAAAAAAAAACAAAAAAAAAAAAAATATGCATCCTACAAAAAAGGAATATAAAAAAATATGCATCCGAAAAAAAAAACAACTGAATCCTACAAAAAAGAATAAAAAGATATCCGTACAAAAAACAAAAAATATGCATAGTGTGCATAAGCCTTAAGACGAGAAGGTTCTCGTCTTCCGAAGTAAGGGGGGAATGTTACACTTTTTCACTTTTCCGCCGAGTTCCCTTTCAAAATTAATAATTATTTACCGAACCCTGGGTGTATTTTATTTTTGTCATTAGGTGTGTTTTATTGGGAAAGCTATCCGCAGCACAGTGAAATTTTATATGAATTACAAAAACAACATCGGCAGCAAAATCGCTGCCGATAAAAGTTAAAGTAGAATCCCGCTGCCGATAAACTTTTGACGTTTGTTCGAGTATCGAACTCAATTGAATAGGATTTTTGTGTGTCGTCATTGGTACGACTGAAACTTTTATGTGTCTCGAATCCTCGATGGCTATGTTCGTAGAGTAGAATTATGTTGAATGAATGGCCCTGTTTAGACTGTAACTTTTCACTTCTTCAAGACCATGTTCTTGTAGAAGAAATCGGTGAAGAGAAAATTTCACCCATAAATTTACGTCATGGTGGCGTAGTGAGCAATTACAGTCTAAACAGGGTCGTTTGTAAGTGCATGGTTGTTTTGCTTTACCTTTTCGACAAAATGAAAAAACGATCCTATCCTATGCTATGCTAAAAAAAAAAACGCTGCCTTAAATTAGTTTAAAGTGCAAAACTAAGCATTTTTATTTATAAGTGACAAACAAGATATATTCTGCCGACTGTCAAACGATAATTCGCAAACCACAACATCAAGACGCATTTCACAAAGCATTTTTCTTCACATTTTCTTCTATAGGCAACCAAACAAATTACTCAAGGGAATGGAAGGTCAAAATTCATGATCATTCCCATTTCAAAATTCACTATTCGCAGCTCATGTGAAAAGCTCTTTTTGTAAACCTTTGGTCTATAGGGACCAGTTTGTATAGCCAGTTTGTATAAGTCACTGCTTTTGGTGGGAAGGCTACTTGTACAAACGTGGTTCAAGCTTTGATGCGTGGTTCAATTATTTTAGCTCACTGATTTCGGCAGTTTAACTGAGTTTTAACAAGGGTCAAGCTTGAAATTGTTATTACAACATACTTGAACCTTGGAATCATCGTTGCACTTCAGTAGATCCGATAAAATCGATGAGTCACAAATGCTGAACCATGGATCAAATTTTTAACCAGTTAGTACAGCTGAAACTAACTGAAGTTCAAGGAAGGTTCAGGCTTATTTGGCTACTAATGTACTCAGTTAATCCGGTAAAATTGGTGAGTTAAAAAATTTCCAGTGGAAAACTAGGTAAATGCATTAAAATTAGCCATACAATCATGTCCTTATTGTAATTTATTAAATTATCGCTACTAAAGTCATCTACTCCATGTGTATTGAGCCTGTTATTATACGACGACTTTTGAGTCATGAATTTTTTCAAAATTAAATGAGTGCAATTGAGAAAACAAAACTTGATTTTACTTTCACAATATTAAATTTCGAAAAATCTCAACTAAAAAGTCTTCGTGTAATAGCAGACTAAATCATGAGTTTTTTACTTTGACCATAGTCTACCAACACACCCCTACCCCTTTTCTTTTCTTTTATAGCTGCAAAATCAATTTTCGTATCTGAAAATGGCAAATAAAGAAAAAAGGGACACAAACATTTGATTGAAAACATTAATTATATAAATATATAGTTATATTTCCCATTTAACTTGCAAATATGTTAGTTTTTGTTAATAATTTTGGTTTATTTCTACTTTTAACTTTCACAAAATTCACTTTTGTGTCGTGACAGCTCTTCAGGCGTACCATATTGCAAATACAAAAATATAGGCCGCTGCGGATGCGTTTTTATGGAAATTTCTCACTGTACTATATATAAAATCCCAAAAAAACACGCCTATTCGCATCCTGACACCGAACCCTCGGTTGTTATTCGCTTTCGCCTGTTCTTTAGTACCAATTTAGTGTACAGAAAGCAAGAATACCACGCTGATTTAATTAAATTTGGGAACCAAATTTAAATTAGCAAGTAGAAACACACTGCTGGGTACGAAGTGTACTAGATAGGAGTTTCGAAAAACTTTTTTCTTTTAAAACTTCTACCTTTTCCTGTATCTATCCTTTCCCCCCGTTTATTTCTACGCTCCACTTCTTCTAAGTGTATCGTAGACAAAGAACTAACATCTACCGATTTTTCTTCTAGTCTTTTGCTAGGAGCAGGGCCGTGTCCCACCGATTATTTCTGTGCCTACCCTTCTTCAAAGAGTAACACAGACAAGCTTGTTACCGCGAACAAAGCACCGATTTTTCTTCTAGTTTGCCGCTAGGAGCAAGAAGGTTATTTTGTACCTGTTTCTTTCTGCGCTCCACTTCTTCTAAGTGTAGCGTGAACAAGGCTTAGCCTACAACGATTTTTCTTCTAGTCTTTTGCTAGGAGCAGGGCCGTGTCCCACCGATTATTTCTGTGGCTGCGCTTCTTCAAAGAGTACCATAGACAAGCCTGTCATCGCGGATAGTGCGCCGATTTATCCTTCTATTTCTTGCTGGAGGCAGGGCTGGCCCCACACCCGTATATAAAATACCGTGTTATATTATTGTAGGAATACTTATTGTTACTTATACGAAATACCTTGTTATAACTATAAACAAATAATGATATAAATAACGAATATTGTAAAATACTGTAAACTTGATTTGGAATTAATAAAGTTTGTTTTGATTGGAGTTTGGAAACTTCTACACAAGTTTTTTGCTTTCTTTGGGATAAACCCTGGACACCGACGAGCATCACAAATGTACCATGAAAAAAAATTCAATCAAGATAGATTGCATCAGTAGTATACAAACACAGCTTGGCAGAACACTACTAAGAAAGAACTCACCCATAAAGGCAAGACAAATATAAATGAATATTGTTTTTGTCAGTCCTGTTCTAGTCGGCTCTTAGGTCTATGGCCAGAATGTTGTTTGTCGTCGTAATTTGCGTTGCGATGATCATATAAACTCGAATTTTTCTTTTGTTGTAGGTGTAGCATGTAAAAGAACCAATACGTATGTGTGTAGTCTCAGGAAATCCTTCACTCCACTCAATTTTATTTAATTGTTTGACTTTTTTGTTAAATTTTAAATTTAATAATGAAAGCTTAAACACAATTTAAGAACACTTTTCAGTTTGTTGAAATTGCTGCTATATGTGGGATGACTCAATAAAACAATTGTATAGTATTTATTAAAATAATATAACCGATAAAAAAATAAAAAACTCAGGAGCTAGTTTAATCACAGGCAGACTAGGTAGAGCCAGAGTTGCCAATCATTGATGATTGTAGTTGACTAAATTGTTCTATGTAATTATGCTCTAGTTGTTCGATTTTAGTTATGAGTTCAGTGCGTAAGTTTAAAATTTCCGATGAAAGATAACACTTTCTTATTAAGCTTATTAAGGCGCTCATCAAGACATTTGGTAGTGAGGGAGGTTTTTGCCATTAGTGACTTAGAAGAGAAGGATGGTGACGAAGAGTTTGTTATGCTTCTCAGACCCCCACTCATATGGAATACAACACAAAGAGAACACTTTTTACTGTCATTGATTTTTGGCGCAATATTTTATAAATTACACTTTTTCACACAATTTAATTCTGTTTTATGTTTTAGCAACAAGTATTGTGCAACAGTTTATTATGTACACACTTATACAATTCCGGATCTTTTGGTCAAGGTGTTATAAATATAATTAGGTTTATTTCAGGAACAAATCCCAATCAACTTGTTTCACTCTTGACGTGTCAAGACCAACTACTGAAATATATCAGCCAAGTAGAAGACTAAGCATTAACGATTGGACTTATTGAATTATTTATTTCAGTAGTATATAGAATTTGTATTATAAAAAAAAACTTATCTTTAAAATATTCATCATAAAATCGAATGATTTTCTAAAAATTAATACATAGTTTTTGGCGTTTGGAAATTTTGTGTACCAACCTGTGGAGGTGTTAGCGAAATAATTTTAGACGGCTTAATAAATAAAAAACTATCGTTATTATTTTAAAGCTACAATTCCACTTTATTATATATAAAATATTCTTAATTAAATTCTTAAATAATTTATATTACAAGTGTTGTGTCTCGCACGAGGTCAGCAAAGAGAAGAAAGTTAACAAATCGAAATTATAAAAATGTCTAATATATGCATTTAATTAACATAAGTACTCTAACCACAAAAATTATTTTTAGTTCAGTTATGAGAAACTAGGTTCGCCACATTACTCCCCCTCAAATTAACTTAAATATGTATACTTAGCAATAATATTAATTATGAAGTTAATTGAAAATTTAATTCGGCTTACATATCCTTACTCGTCTACCAGATCTCGTTGTATATGTTGATTCTTCTTTCGAGCTTAAACATGGGTTTGTTGTTGCAGAAGAGTTGCTTGCGGTTGATTGAAGAGGCAGGAAAGCTGTTTTGAGACGGTCCACTGATATTTTGGTTGTTCGATTTTTAATTTTAACCTTGAAGTATTTTTCATATCTGCTTATGACCTCGTATGGTCCATCGTCTGTTGGTTGAAGAGGTGATTTCGCAGCATCATTCCGAATGAAAACATGATCAGCGTTTTTTAAACTAGGATGGATGAAAACGTTGGTTGTGTCGTGCCATGATGTTGATGTTGGACGAACTTTAGACATAGACTTCCGAAGATCTTTCACAAATTCAGTTTCATCT
This sequence comes from Dasysyrphus tricinctus, assembly GCA_963921185.1. Lineage (NCBI taxonomy): Eukaryota > Metazoa > Arthropoda > Insecta > Diptera > Syrphidae > Dasysyrphus > Dasysyrphus tricinctus. The sequence goes on from OY992531.1 coordinate 139,200,229, forward strand.
TTAAATGTGCGTTGGTCACCAGGCAATCGAATCGAATTACCATATAACATCTCTGCGGGTGTTGATTTGATGTCTTCCTTAAATGTAGATCTGAGTCCTACTAGAATCGATGGCAAGACTCGGCACCAATCCTGAGTTTCGTGACACCGAATGGCGGCTTTTAGCGATGTATGCCATCGCTCGATTATGCCATTACATTGCGGATGGTAAGGTGTAGTTTTGAGGTGCTTAATGCCGTAAAATAGTGTTACTTCCTTAAAAATATTGCTCTCGAACTGACGTCCTAAGTCTGTAGTCACTCAAAAACATTGCTCTCGAACTGACGTCCTAAGTCTGTCGTCACTCGTAGGGGTATGCCAAAACCCAGATATGAATGCCTTCGATACAGTTTCAGCGGTTATATCTGGAATGGGAAATGCCTCCGGCCATCTGGAATACCTGTGGATGCAAGTTAGGATATATCGACATTCTTGCGAAGTTGGTAGGGATCCAAATAAATCGATGTTAACATGGTCAAATCGTGCTAGCGGTGGTAAATACGAGCCAAAAGGTGTTTGATTGTGCTTCTGCACCTTAATTTTTTGACACGGTATACACGTTCTTACAGTTGCTGCGATATCTCTTCGCATCCCGGGCCAAGCGAAGCGTTCTTGGATGATTTTGATTGTAGCTTTTCTGCCTGGGTGAGAGAGACTGTGGAGACGTTGAATGACAGAACTTCGCAAAGTTGGAGGAATAACAGGTCGTACTCTGTTGGAGGACACATCGCAGTAGAGTAGTGATTGACTCTCTGGAATGGAAAAAGACTTGATTTTATTAACGATGTATGTAGATGGAAATTTACCTTCTTTAATCGTATCAAAAAATGCTTTACCTTTCGCTTGTTCCACTGCGATGGTTAAAGAATCAAGGATAGAGAATTTCGAAATTTCTGTTATCCTGGACAGCATGTCTGTAACTGAGTTATTTCGCCTTTCACGTATCTTATGTCGGTGCTAAATTGAGCAATGAAGTGTATGTAGAAATCGCGACCCTCAATTTGATGCCGAAAATGTTTAACAGCTTCGTATATAGCCAGGAGCTCTCGGTCGTAAGTGCTTTGTTTGTATTGGGAGTCCGTCAATTATTTAGAGAAAAATCCCAGTGAGTATGTAACATTATTGACGACTTGGTTCAGAGCAGCACCAATGGCTATGTCGGAAGCGTCTGTGCTGAGAAATATTTCCGCATTGATGACTGGATGTGACAACAGCGTTACTTCTGCCACATCAGATTTGCATTGCTCAAATGTATGTTCGGCTACAGCTGACCAGTTGATGATGGATGTGTCGTTTTTTTATTTCCGGGAATAAGTGCTTGAAGAATCATCTGTTTGTCGACTGCTCGTGGTAAAAAACGCCTGTAAAAGTTTAACATGGCTAGGAATCGTTTAACGAGCTCATTAATAACTTTTACCTTACAAGCAAGTGGTTTTTTCATCGCCGTTGATTTATGGCCTAGAAATTCAAGCTCAGTTTGGCCAAAAATGCATTTTGATGGGTTGTTTGCAAGACCAAAATCTTTTAATCGCTGCAACACCTGCCTCAAATTATTCTCATGCTCTGTTTCTGTGAACGATGCGACGCAAATATCATCAATGTATGGAAACGTAAAGCCTTCAAGTCCACGAAGAACTGGTGAATGTTGCGCTGAAAAGTTTGTGTAGCATTGCAGAGTCCATTCGTCATATTAAGAAACTTTATTAATCCAAATGGAGTCGTAATTGCGGTCTTCGGGATATCAGAGGGCTCTACGGGTATTTGATGGAACGCTTTACGGCCATGTAATATGTTGGAGAAGTCCTGGATGAAGGTTATCGGATATTTATCGGGCTTCGTATTCGCATCCAAAGCACGATAATCGCCACATATGCGCCATTCCTCGTTCGCTTTTTTGACCATATGCAAAGGGCTTATCCAATTACTCCTTGAAGGGCGGCAAATGCCCTTTTCCATCAAATACCTGAACTCTGATTGCGCAGTCTTATATTTTTCAGCATCAAGTCGACGTGGACGAACAAACTCTGGTGCACCTGTAGTTTCGATGTGGTGCGTCGTTCCCGTGGTGTTTATCGGATTTCTATTTATTGGGACGAGCTCTTGGAAATCTGCTAAAATATGAGCAAATGGATTATTAATGTCGAATGATTTTATGGTTACCTCTGTATTGCTGACGAATGATGTGCTGGCCTTCGTTTTAAGTTGAGTTGTGCTGTCAATTAGTCTGTTGCCTTTTAAATCGATGAGGATTCCATGATGACCTTTGAAGCATGGCTCACGACAATTTCTGGCTCTCATGCCAAATTTTTTATGAAACCAGCAAATGGTGTCATCTTTATTCCGCTCGCGAGAGTAAGAGTACGGTGTTGTTGAACGGTGTCCACTCCGACTACGTCGACTTAAATTTGATCTACATCGTGTGATTTTCATAAGTTCGTTTAGTTGAGAGCTGAGTTGGTGTACTTGCTCTTGTAAAGAATGTGCAGTGCCCGTTATAGTAGCTGATGATGTTGATTGATTACGTGCACATGGTGCAGAAGTAATTGCCATTGCACTTGAAAACTCACCGATTTCCATTACTTTGTCTGCAAGCTTAGACAATGCTTAGTTAAGGTTCCCATGTTCATTTTCGCTTGGTGGGTTTAAGACAGCATCGGAAACTTGGGTGAGCACTTGAGATTCGATTGCTCCAATTATCGTGTTGAATTTTGATGTGTCTCGTGTTATTTTCGCTGTTTGAAACTGTGCCTCAATTTGGGCAAACTAAATTTGCGGCTGTTCATGCCAAAATGGTGGAATGCGAACTGCAATTTTGGAAACGATTTCTGAAGCATTATTGGAGTTGGTGGCAACGTTCTCCATTGCCTTCCGATTTTTGCTCATCTTCTGTTTCGTTTGGCATTTTGTATGCGTCTGTTCGTTTGTTCTGGTTCAGATTCGGGGTCACCAATTGTGAAGATGTTAGCGAAATATTTTTAGACGGCTTAATAAATAAAAACTATCGTTATTATTTTAAAACTAAAATTCCACTTTATTATATATAAACTATTCCTAATTAAATTCTTAAATATTTTATATTATAAGATACTTAAAAGTGTTGTGTCTCGCACGAGGTCAGCAAAGAGAAGAAAGTTGACAAATCGAAATTATAAAAATTTCTATCAGCCTTCCGGAATTTAATTAACATTAGTACTCTAACGACAAAAATCATTTTTAGTTCAGTTATGAGAAACTATGTTCGCCACAAACCTATACTCCTCTCCCATCTCTATCTCAAACAAAACGGTACCAGAATATATCAAAGGGCACGGTAGTGCCCAGCCAAGTTCGCGGCACTACACCCTTTTTACAGGAACAAACTCAGGCGATTTTCAACTCCCCTCTAACTTCAGTACCAATAAAGAAAGAAACTTCAAATTCGCAGTATTTGCTGAGCTGATCAAACACAGGTGACTAATCAAATTTCAACTCTTTAGCATTAGTAGTTCCCTAGATATAGCATTTCAAAAATCGCAAAAACCGTAACTGACTGACTCACTGACAGATCATCAAAATTATGGAGCACTTCCCGACATTGTAGAAACTTGAAATTTCGCACAACGGTAGGCCTTGTGGTGCACACAAAAGAAAAAATCGAAAATCTACAATTTTCTATTCAGGGGGCGTGGCATTCACCCACTTTCTTAAATATTCTTATAAATTATATGTAGCACTTCCGGTTCTTGTAGAACGATGAAAATTGGTAAATCGGTAGGGCTTGAGGTACTTAGAAAGAAAAAAAATTAAAAATTGGAATTTTCTATTGGCATCCACCCACATTCTTAAAAATTCTAATAAATTAAATGGAGCACTTCCGATTGTTGTAGAACTATGAAAATTCTTAGGTCGGTAGGGCTTAAAGTCCTTAGAAAGAAAAAAAATTTGAAAATTGGAATTATCAATTCAGGGGGCGTGGCATCCACCCACATTCTTAAAAATTTGTATAAATTATATTGAGCACTTCCGATTGTTGTAGAACGATGAAAATTAGTAGGTTGGTAGGGCTTGAAGTACTTAGAAAGAAAAAATTGAAGAATTGGAATTTTCCATTCAGGGGGCGTGGCATCCACCCCATTCTCAAAAATTCTTATAAATTAAATGGAGCACTTCCGATTGCTTTAGAACGATGAAAATTAGTAGGTCGGTAGGGCTTAAAGTACTTATAAGGAAAAAAATTGAAAAATTAGAATTTTCTATTCAGGGGGCGTGGCATCCACCCACATTCTTAAATATTCTTATAAATTAAATGGAATACATCCGATTGATTTAGAACGACGAAAATTGGAAGGTCGGTAGGGCTTGAAGTACCTACTTAGAAAGAAAAAAATCGAAAAATTGGGAGTTTCAGTTCAGGGGGCGTGGCATCCACCAAATTCTCAAAAATTCTTACAAATTATATGTAGCACTTCCGATTGTTGTAGAACGATGACAATTAGTAGGTTGGGAGGGCTTGAAGTACTTAGAAAGAAAAAATTGAAGAATTGGAATTTTCCATTCTGGGGGCGTGCCATCCACCCACTTTATCAGAATGTCTATTACATATTTGCTTGGAGTACTTTCGGTTGTCGTAGAATTCTGAAATTTTGTACAGTGGTAGGGCTCGATTTTCACGTGGCAAAATAAATCTTTGCAAAAAGGAGTAAAATCACAAAAAAAACATAAATGTAAAAAAAAAGAGCCAAGTTCTTATATGTACAAGAAACCTGTGCGTAAAAAGTCAGTCAAAAAAGGTAATGAGATCTAAAATATATGCCAAGTTTTAAGTTCATGAAGTTTAATATCAAATATCTTAAGTAGAGTAATATCGAAACAATTCCAAATCATGACCAAAATTTGGTATTCAATGATTACTGATTAAAATTTGGTGGATTTACTTGGCAAGTTTTCTCTTAAATACTTATGTCGTCGAGCCATATCATATCAACTTCAAATCAAAAATCTACATAAAATCAAAGTTTCAAAGTAGGAGTGACAGGTAAATGTTTTTTATTTTTTCGACTGGTTGCGATAAAATACAAGAACATGTCAAGTTTATATAGTTGTCCCTCTCTAAGTATGAAAAGTAAAGCAACAATCCGTTATTACAGTTAATATTTATCCGTATTGTCAGACAGTTTTATATTCTTTTGTAACTTGCGGTGATTTGATAAGTTTGATTCTTGCTGCGGTAAATTAATTGAATTTAAGTAAAAATTGTTAATTGGTACCAAAAGGTATGATTTATTTTTGAAAAGAGATATTGTTATAGATTATAAAATATTGTCTTATTTTAGTGTTTGAAGCTTGTAGCAGTTATTAGAATTTGTACACGATTTTTGCAAAGATAAAAAAAAACTTTGTTTCGCTAGGAGTGTAAGTTAATCATTACAAATTACATATGTAATACTAGCTTTTAAGAATTTTTGTTAATTACAGAAAATAAAATTGGATTTTGAAGTTGTTTTTAAAGAACTTACAAAAGCGTTCACCAATTATTATCCTCTAAAAACAGCGATTCGAAGGTAAGCAATTATCTTGTAACAACATAATTTTATTTTACTCAACGTGTGACTGAACCCACGTGAATTCAAGTTTATACAATTGGATAACAAATTCTCTAAGCATGGGCAAAGACAAATATAGTTGCAGTGTGTAAAAGTGTCGGAGACCTGACGATGATGAAATGGTCGCATGTGACAGGTGCAAAAGGTGGTGGCATTATTCATGTGCTAAATTCGACCCAAATGCGTACGAGACTTCAACCCCATGGTTCTGTAAAGAGGATTCCTGTGAACCTCGTGATGAAGATTCCCAGCATAGCCAAGATCTTGAAGGTCAAGGCACGTCCGGCGAAAAGGATTTAAGCGACTCGATGAACATGCTCATAGAAGCTGCGGCTGTAGCTCAAGCGACTGTTCTGCAGAAGGACAGTGAGCTTATCGCACTTCGTAAGGAAATGGATGAGCTGAAATCAAGACTTGCTAAGGTTCCATCGGTAAATGAGTGTCCTGCGGTCCAGTCAGACGAGGCACGTTCTTTCACTCCTAACATTCTTGATGAAAGGTTAAAAATGATCAAGAGGATCCAGGCTAATCACAAATCATTGATGGACAACTTAGTGCAACAACAACAATCTACACCTCATAGTGATTTACCAGATCGGGGTCAAGGTTTTTATGAGTCGTCTTTTCGTGATGCTGACATGTCAAGCCTGTTAACAATACTGAACAGGAGCAATGTGCAGGAGCTGCCAACGTTTTCAGGCGAGGACAAGCGTGAATGGCCTTATTTTGTGGAGGTTTTCAACACGACAACTGTAGAAGGGCGGTATAGCGGCAAGGAGAATGTATCTCGTCTGCGGAAAGCATTGAAAGGCGAGGCATACCAGCTAGTGAGTGAGCGATTGAAGTATTCCTCTGATGCGGATGCTATTATGGAGTCGCTTCGTGCAGTCTTTGGGAGATACGATGTTCTTGTGCACGATTTAACCGCGGATCAACTCTGTCTTCCTGCTCTTTCTTCAAAGTGCGACCCTAAAGTTCGTTTGTGGGCTGTTAAGTTGAATGGCTTTGTAGCAGACATTAGATCGATGAAGAGAGACGATGACTTAAATAATGCCTTTGTTTTGACGTCGCTTGCAAGTAAGTTAGGTCCGGGTTTGTATCAGGATTGGGTTAGGAATAAAAGTGGAATAATGAAGCCGAATTTGAAGGATTTTGCCAATTTTGTTACGGAGAAAGTGGTTAGTTTACCTCCTGATCTCATCAAGCCGACACGTTTATTGGCTGATATGAAAGTTTCGCAGAAGAACCAAAAGACGTCAGGAAGGGTTTTGACCCATCAACCAGTTTCAACACATGCTGTTACCGGTAAATGTATAAAATGTGGTCGTGATCAACACAGTTTGGAGCAATGCTTGGAGTTTAAGGACTTGTCTGTGGAAGACAGATTGGCGTTTGCAAAGCAAAAACAAGTGTGTTTCTCCTGCTTAGACCCATCTAAGCATGATTGGAAGCTGTGTCGAAAGAGGTCGACTTGTGGATCCGGTGGATGCGATCGTCGCCATCATCCAATGTTGCATCCAGCAGTTGCAAGTAAAGCCTTAACTCTAAATGCTGCTGCTACCCCTTTCGTGTCACAACCACACATCCACTCTTCACATGTTGGTTTTAATGCATCGGTTTTGTTTAAGATTGTGCCAGTTCGCATTTATGGAAGCGAAAATAAATTTATTGACACCTTTGCCTTCCTGGACGATGGTTTGTCGTTGTCAATGGTAGAAAGGGATATTTTTGATGATCTTGGGCTGGAAGGTAATCCTGAGCGTCTTACTCTTCAGTGGACAAAAGGTGTCTCACGTCAAGAGGATTCAATGCGAACTTCACTTGCTGTGTCTGGTGTAAACAACCGTAAACATCATATTTTGAAGAACGTGTACACAGTTAAGAATTTAGAGCTACCTGGTCAGTCTGTAGACGTTGCTGAGTTGCAAAGGTTGTATCCACATTTGCGAGGACTCCCGTTGTCGGATTTAGTTGAGGCTAAGCCTAAGGTGTTGGTTGGATTAGACCAGGCGAAGTTCCTGTGGGGTCGTGGTCAGCGTCATGGCAAAGATGATCAGCCATGTGCTATAAAAACGTTATTAGGATGGATCGTCTATGGAAATGCATCGCCATCACTTGATGTTACGTGCCTTAATGGAGGTGAAAAGCCGTCCATGCATTTTATGTTACACGATGCTATAAAGTACGAAGACCAATTGCATGAGCTAGTCAGATTACACTTCACTACAGAGAATTTCGGGGTCATGGTTCCTAAAGGTGACTTGATTAGTCGAGATGAACGTCGAGCAGTAGATATCATGGAACGAACCTTGAAGCGGGTTGGTGATTGTTATGAGATTGGGTTGCTTTGGTCCCATGATGAAGTTAGACTGCCAGATAGTTATCCCATGGCTTTAAAACGTCTGGAAGGTTTAGAAAGATCTTTACAAAAAAAACCTGATTTGCTGGAATGGAAAAATAATCATATGAAGGAATTGTTGTCAAAAGGTTACGCAAGATTGGCATCTGCTGAGGATTTAAGCAAGGCCTGGCCGAGGGTGTGGTATACACCAACATTCGTGGTGGTTAATCAAAATAAGTTCCCACCCAAACCGAGAGATGTAGCCGATGTTGCAGCTAAAGTAGGAACGGTGTCGCTGAATTCTTATCTTTTTAAAGGTCCAGATAACCTCGTGCCACTTCACGCTGGTCTTTTTAAGTTCCGTGAACGATCTGTAGCAATAAATGCTGATGTGAGAGAAATGTTTCACCGAATAAAAATAAAGGAAGACGATCAACAATGTCAGCGTGTTCTGTGGAGAGATGGAGATATTTCCAGGACGCCAACAGTTTATATAATGCAAGTCATGATGTTTGCTCCCAGATGCTCCCCCACCAGTGCGCAGTTTGTAAAAAACCAACATGCAGAATCATTTCGTAAAGATTATCCGGAAGCAGTAGAGGGTTTAACAAAATGTACATACGTTGATGACTATTTCAATAGCCATGATTCTGTGGAAAAGGCAGTCACAGTAACTCGAGATGCTATTCACATTTGTAAGGCGATGAATTTTGATTTGGTTGGGGTACAATCCAATGATAAAGAAGTACTGCGTGCGATTCCTGAGAGTCATGTGAAAGCAAGTGTGGTTGAAATAGATCCAAATGAATGTGAATCGACAGTGTCAAAGATCCTCGGTATGTACTGGAATCCATCATCTGACTATTTCACATACAAGTTGGCAAATATTGAGTCTGTTGAAGAAATGCTGATCTCCGAGACGAGTATTACAAAGCGAACGATGCTAAGAACAATAATGAAAATCTTTGATCCTCTAGGCCTTATGTCGTATTTTATAATTCGCGGGCGAATTATTTTGCAGGAGGTTTGGAGAGAAGGGTTTGACTGGGATGAAGACATTTCGAAAGATTTGAAGACTTGTTGGATGCAGTTTATAAAGGAGTTGAAACATATTGAAACATCAAAATTCCGCGAAGGTACGTGTCCTATAATCCCGACGAGTCAAAAGTGAACCTAATTGTTTTCGTTGATGCATCTGAAAAGGCCTTTGCTGCAGTCGCCTATTTAAGGTTTGAGAATGATGGCAATGTTGAAGTTGCTCAAGTTATGGCAAAAGCTAAGGTCGCGCCAGTGAAAAAACTGTCCATTCCAAGATTGGAATTGCAAGCAGCTGTCCTGGGGGTGCGATTAGCGGCGACAGTCAGGAGGTCACACTCAAGAGACATAGGAGAAACAATGTTCCTGTCAGATTCCAGCACAGTCCTTTCTTGGATTTGTTCTTCAAAGTTTAAGTTTCCAGCTTTTGTGTCCGTCCGTGTAGGTGAGATCCTTGACACAACATCTCCACGTCAATGGTTTCATGTAAGGTCTCATGAAAATGTTGCGGATGACGCCACAAAGTGGAGTGATCCATCGCTAGGAGATACTTCATCAAGATGGTTCTTAGGACCCAAGTTTCTTAAACATGCCGTGGATTCATGGCCAGTTTCTCCAGGGAAGTCGGAAGTAGGCGAGGTAAATGATGAGGTAAATTCGCCTACCTGCATCCTAGTGCACAAGAAGACACAAAGGGTATCCTATGACATTTACGATGAGCTGAAAGCGAGGTTTCACGCTAGGTGGTCGTCGTCGGTAAGGGTAATGGCGTTTCTCTTGCGGTTTAAGGATATCTTGCAGAGAAAGTTGGTGGATAAAGAAATATTTATAACGCCAGAAGAATACCAACGTGCAGAAAACTGGATGTTTCGCAAGATTCAATCGGATGCTTTCCCTGAGGAGATTGACGCCCTGCAGAAAAGCGGAAAGGTAAAGCTGTCAAGTTCTATTGCTTCCTTTTCTCCATTTTTGGACAAGGAAACTACTCTTCGAATGAGTTCTAGAGCACAAAAGGCATTGACATCATATGCGGCACGTAATCCTGCAATTCTTCCTAAGTCTCACCCTTTGGTTTACTTATTAATCGATCATTACCACACAAAGAATTTACATATGGGATCCGCAACTGTGATTGCAGATATTCGAGAACATGCCTGGGTTATATCTCTCAGAGGTGCTTTGGAACGGGTAAGATCGAAATGCTACATGTGTAAAAGGCTGGAAGCAAAGCCCGTAATGCCATTAATGGGCCAGTTGCCTGAAGCTCGATTAGCCTTTAGTTCAAGACCGTTCACTTACGTCGGAGTTGACTGTTTCGGACCTTTACTTGTGAAGTACGGTAGAGGAACAGTAAAGCGTTATGGCATGATTTTTACCTGTTTAACATTCCGAGCAGTGCAAATTGAAATGCCAATGCATTATGGCGGTTCGACGTTTCATCATAAATCGTGTTGTTACGCGATTTATTTACAGCGACAATGGTCTTAATTTCATCGGTGCAAGAAATCAGATCGAAAAAGACGTTAAAGAAATGGAAAATGCTTTATGTGATTACGCAGCTAAGTATGAGAACATTCGTTGGCGCTTTATTCAAGCATATTCACCCTGGATGGGAGGAGCGTGGGAACGACTCATTAAATCAGTGAAGAGCAGTGTGGAATTTGTGCTGAGAGGGATCATACCGCGTGAAGACGTCTTACGAAACGCCTTAATAGAGGCGCAGGGACAGATAAATCGTCGACCACTTACACACGTTCCTGTTGACCCAGAAGATCCGAAACCACTCACACCTAACTTAATGCTCTTCGGCGATGAAGAAAGAGATATATCAGCACCAGGAGTTTTTACGGATAGAGATCTGTGTAGCAGATTGTATAGCCGGCGTTCCCAGCACTTATTGGCCCAGTTAATTAAGCGGTGGTACACAGAATACCTCCCAGATATAACACAACGTTCAAAATGGTATGGCAAAACAAAGGATGTTGAGGTGGGGAACATTGTTATTTTGGTCGATCCAAACGAGTTGCGTGCTGCCTGGCAATTAGGGCGAGTAGAGAAAGTGTATCCAGGTCCAGATGGCATAGTTCGTACGGCGGACATTAAACTTCCAAATGGGAAACTCAAAACCACTGATCTCTATAATACACTGGATAGTGTATTCCCTACAGAGTATAACAGTTTTTCTGATTCCAATTGAAGATGACATTAGGTGTACCAGCGCACCTTTTGACGTCTATTGAAAGCAAAAAAAAAAGTAAGGAGACGTAAGTTTTTATCATAGATAAACAAATAAAGATGGGAAACTTTCGTACGTTTCACCCCCCAAAACCCATTTGTTTACATTGTTGTTTTTGTAATTTCACTCGTGTCGATGAATAGATGTGAATTGCAACAACAATTTAAAGCGGTGGGTTTGTTTTGTTTTGACATTTCGATTTTTTTTCAAAACTCATTTGGTGATATTTTTATTTAGTGCGTCTTTAAAAAATTAATAATATATTATAAAAATAAATATCCTGTCTATCTTTCACCTACTGGTGATTGCCACTAATTTGGCGTAGAATTTGCATTCAGCCTATGGAACCTGGTTCCCTGGATGTAAGACGCTCATTCAACAGGCAATGGCTAGTATAATGAAGGCAAATCCAGCGTTGTTTGTGTTGAAGGAGCGCATCAGGAAAGGAAGGCATTACCATTGTACAGTTCCGAGTCTACAGAACCTTATCTCTCGTCACAGAATTACGGAGAATTGTTCTCTAATCAAATCATTTGGTTTGCCCACGACACAAATGTGTATCGAGACATTAGAGGGCCATTTGACAACAAAGCCAATCAATGAAGCGATTTTCATTTTCAATCCACAGGCTGGTCAGCTTTTCTTGAAGATCATTCACACATATGTAGGTGTGGGCTGGACAGAAACGTTTGGAGTAGCTGGCCAAGTGCAAAATTGCTGAAGAAGAAGCAGCGTTGATTCGATCATTGCCGGCAGAGGTAGAGGAACAACCGAAACAGATTATTGTAACTAGGAAGGGAATGTTGGATCCATTGTAAGTTCATTTGTTGTATTTCTCCAACATTGTAATCAAATGTTCGAATTATAGTTGCCTTTTCCAGGTGTGTAGAGAAGTTTGATGGTGATCTTATTTTGAAGGCAACCGAACCTCAAATGATGTTGTTCAATCTTTACGATGATTAATTGAAAACTAGTTCGTCCTACACAACTTCAGTCAATTTATTTTGATCATCAGAGCCTCGCACGTAAAACACCGAACGAACAAATATCATTCTGAAGCCAGATAAAACAACAATCAAAGAAGTTCATCACATTTGGCCAACGTTGCAAGAATTTCATATAAATTTCTTGCAAGTGTTAGATACAAACAGTTGTCATTTCAAAACTACTTGCTGGATTTTGATGGTTGAAGCGGTTTTTAGCCTTAATTTATGCCTTCTAAGTTATATTAAAAACCATTTCCAATTTAAGCAATAATTTCGAAAAATTTGCCCATAGAAATATAGTATCATCATATTCTTGAAATTCGAAAAAAGACGAAAATACTTTTTTAAGACAATTTTTTGAAATCTTTGCTCGAATTTGAAATGGTTTTTGAAATAACTTAGAAGACCTTAATTAAGACAAAGAACCGTTTCAATAATCAAAATCCAGCAAGTAGTTTTGAAATGGCAACGTTTTGTATCCAGCACTTGCAAGAATTTCATATAAATTTCTTGCAAGTGTGAGATACAAACAGTTGTCATTTCAAAACTACTAGCTGGATTTTGATGGTTGAAGCGGTTTTTAGCCTTAATTTATGCCTTCTAAGTTATATTAAAAACCAATTCCAATTCAAGCAATAATTTCGAAAAATTTGCGCATAGAAATATAGTATCATCATATTCTTGAAATTCGAAAAAAGACGAAAATACTTTTTTAAGACAATTTTTTGAAATCTTTGCTTGAATTGGAAATGGTTTTTGAAATAACTTAGAAGACCTTAATCAAGACTAAGAACCGTTTCAATAATCAAAATCCAGCAAGTAGTTTTGAAATGGCAACGTTTTGTATCCAGCACTTGCAAGAATTTCATATAAATTTCTTGCAAGTGTTAAATACAAAGTGTTGTCATTTCTAAACTACTTAGTGGATTTTGATGATTGAAGCGGGTTTTAGCCTTAATTAAGGTCTTCTAAGTTATTTCAAAAACCATTTCCAATTCGAGCAAAGATTTCAAAAAATTGTCTCAAAAAACTATTTTCGTCTTTTTTCGAATTTCAAGAATATGATGATACTAGTTCTATGGGAAAATTTTTCGAAATTTTTGTTTAAATGGGAAATATGTTTTGAAATAACTTAGAAGGCTTAAATTAAGGCTAAAAACCGCTTCAATCATCAAAATCCACCAAGTAGTTTAGAAATGACAACGCTTTGTATTTAACACTTGCAAGAAATTTATATGAAATTCTTGCAAGTGCTGGATACAAAACGTTGCCATTTCAAAACTACTTGCTGAATTTTGATTATTGTAACGGTTCTTAGTCTTAATTAATGTCTTCTAAGTTATTTCAAAAACCATTTCCAATTCGAGCAAAGATTTCAAAAAATTGTCTTAAAAAAGTATTTTCGTCTTTTTTCGAATTTCAAGAATATGATGATACTATATTTCTATGGGCAAATTTTTTGAAATTATTGCTTAAATTGGAATTGGTTTTTAATATAACTTAGAAGGCATAAATTAAGGCTAAAAACCGCTTCAACCATCAAAATCCAGCTAGTAGTTTTGAAATGACAACTGTTTGTATCTCACACTTGCAAGAAATTTATATGAAATTCTTGCAAGTGCTGGATACAAAACGTTGCCATTTCAAAACTACTTGCTGGATTTTGATTATTGAAACGGTTCTTAGTCTTAATTAAGGTCTTCTAAGTTATTTCAAAAACCATTTCCAATTCGAGCAAAGATTTCAAAAAATTGTCTCAAAAAACTATTTTCGTCAAATACATTTTATTTACAAATACATTTTATTTATTTAACAAACGACTATTGTGCCATTTCTCTCCATACTCTCCGCCACCTCGAATATTGGGATAAGCCAGCACTCCATCGAATGTATCAATGAACATCAAACCAACAATACCAAATGAAGGATGTATACTAATATTGAATCCTCCATATCCATAGAGAAGGCACGGGCGTGGTGTGACTGTATTTCTATTTTTCCGAATTATAAACATTGGAATTTGTGTCCCATCTTTACTGGGATAGAATACTTGTTCAACTTTGTAGTCATTGCTATTGAAGCCTTCAATATTTAAAGTTATTTCACGGAATAGCGTTGGTTCTTCATTGGGCTTTGCAAAATCATATTAATAAATTTTCCCAGGTGTAAGAAATGATGTAAAACTGTAGAATATTTCAGAGTATTTTTTTTCGCCAGAAATACTTCCAATTGTACCTATGTCAATATTGAATGTACGTATCAGCTCACCTGTTTCAAGAGAATGCGCTTGAAGGACACTGTAAATTATTAGAAAAGGAAATTAAAAACATTTATAAAAGTTAAAAACAGAAGATGACATGATCACAAACCTTTACATCACGAATGAACTCCAATAAAAGTTTATTTCCATCAACACACATAACTCTATCTAACACAACTTTTTCATGTTCCTAAACAAACAAAAATCTAGATTTCAACATGCTTAATTAATAATTTTAACCCTTTTTAAATTACCGGTATCAACGTTATCCAATTTTCCTCAGCTGGGTTTTCCAAATCGATTGAAATAACTCGATAGTTGGGTGCATTTTTGTTTGTCTGCAGAGGTAGACCCTCGAACCCGTGTTTGTGATGAACTAAAAAAATTCAAAAAGTTTTGATTTAATTTTACAAAATTTCTCAACCATACATCATAATCTGATTAGAATTTTGTAACGATTGCATGAATCTCTAGTTTTGATTTTATCTCCCGGCTTTCTCCAAATCAGCATAGTAAACAATATTATCACGGCAATCTTTCACAATCATGAAAAGAACATATTATCTACAATCCGATACTTCAGATCCTCTAGAAATATTAAGAGATATGAAAAAACATTAATCGATTTCAAAGTTATGGTCACTCACATTCTCCATGATGGCTGATCTGGAAATTCAACAACTAGAACGTCTTTCCCTTGTGGCTCACCAATACGATGGAAGTACAATTTTTGGTTTTCATTTTGTTGTGCCTCACTTTTACCAGCTTGATCGGGATAGTGCTGTTTAGTAAAGTTATTTTATTTATTTCTTTGAATGATTATAAAAACCACGTCGTGGACATTCGAATTGGAAGATATTGATGTGTCGGGTTGGGATTTTTTTGGCGCATCGAAAAGTTAATTCCCATGCGTTTCTTGAATCTCTGGAAAACATTCTTACGTTCATCTTTGCGTTTGATGCGATCGTTTCCAAAACTAGTCCAATTGTTGATGCTATCCTCGACGGAAGATTCTTGACCTGATGTTAGTGTTGAGGTTGCTGCTGAGGCTTTCGGAGTCGAAACAGAGGCACCAGCAGCATCTTCATTTCGACTCTGCTATTTTTGTGATGTCGATGTTGTGGTGGATGTTGCTGATTTTCTTCGACGGGACAGTGAATGGAACCAGTTTATTTTATCATTTGTATTGCTGGGCTTCTCCGTGGACTCATTAGTCATACATATTTCAAACAAAAATAACAAATTTAATTGCAATGGAAGATTTAATTAAAATAAAAACACAAAACTATAGAACGACCTTCAAATGAGACACATTGCAATTAAGAATACAAATTTCTAATTTATTTTCCTCTCGATGATGCAAAATAATATTTTCTTGCTTTTTTTTTCTGCTTTGACAAGCGATTGATACCATAAACAAAATAAAATAATTTCACTTCCTTGATTGCCAGCTGTCACTTTAATAAAAAAACATGTTATACTTTTATACTGTTATACAAAAAAGTGTACCGGCGCACCTTATAACAGTTCTTCAATTGGAAGCAACTTTTTTGTATGAATACGCTATCCAGTGTATTATAGAAATCAGTGCTCAAAACTAGGAGATCAGTTGGGAGGCTCGCTTTATTGGATTTAGAGTCTTCACCTGGAGTTCAGACGGGCCCCGGGATGTCGTCGAGCCATATCATATCAACTTCAAATCAAAAATCTACATAAAATCAAAGTTTCAAAGTAGGAGTGACAGGTAAATGTTTTTTATTTTTTCGACTGGTTGCGATAAAATACAAGAACATGTCAAGTTTATATAGTTGTCCCTCTCTAAGTATGAAAAGTAAAGCAACAATCCGTTATTACAGTTAATATTTATCCGTATTGTCAGACAGTTTTATATTCTTTTGTAACTTGCGGTGATTTGATAAGTTTGATTCTTGCTGCGGTAAATTAATTGAATTTAAGTAAAAATTGTTAATTGGTACCAAAAGGTATGATTTATTTTTGAAAAGAGATATTGTTATAGATTATAAAATATTGTCTTATTTTAGTGTTTGAAGCTTGTAGCAGTTATTAGAATTTGTACACGATTTTTGCAAAGATAAAAAAAAACTTTGTTTCGCTAGGAGTGTAAGTTAATCATTACAAATTACATATGTAATACTAGCTTTTAAGAATTTTTGTTAATTACAGAAAATAAAATTGGATTTTGAAGTTGTTTTTAAAGAACTTACAAAAGCGTTCACCAATTATTATCCTCTAAAAACAGCGATTCGAAGGTAAGCAATTATCTTGTAACAACAACTTACTTAATCACAAATTTAAAGTGTATGAAAACTTGACCAGTGAACCCACCAAATTTTAATCAGTAATCATTGAATACCAAATTTCGGTCATGATTTGGAATTGTTTCGATATTACTCTACTTAAGATATTTGATATTAAACTTCATGAACTTAAAACTTGGCATATATTTTAGATCTCATTACCTTTTTTGACTGACTCTTTTTTTTTTTACATTTATGTTTTTGTTGTAATCCTGTATGTTAAGGACTTTATCCAAATGATCAGATCAATTGAACTCAAGTTGTATACCTTCTCAGTGGTATGCAGCTTTCGTATGAAGAAAATCAGTATATGGTTTTTATTATTTATATATCTACTTAGCTTTAAATAAAAGTTTAATTTGAAAAGGCAACGAAAATCATTCAAAAATACAATATTCTAAAGAAAATTTAAATTTCATATTAGAACACAACTAACATCCAAAACAAACACTACAATCGTCCTTACACCCATCGTTAGTTTCCATAGCAACTCATAATAAACAAAAATAACAAACAATGCTATTATTGAAAAATTCCCTTTCGAATACACCAACTTTTTATAATTAAGGAAATTTATTTTATGTAATACACCAACCTCATCATACTATTTAAAGCGAAAGCAGAGCTACTGGAGGATTATATTTATTCAATGCTTATACCATTGTATCAAAGGGCACGGTAGTGCCCAGCCAAGTTCGCGGCACTACACCCTTTTTACAGGAACAAACTCAGGCGATTTTCAACCCCCCTCTAACTTCAATACCAATAAAGTCAGAAACTTCAAATTCGCAGTATTTGCTGAACTGATCAAACACAGGTGGCTCACCAAATTTCAAATTCTTTAGCATTAGTAATTCCCGAGATATAGGACTTCAAAAATCGCAAAAACCGTAATTGGCTGACTGACTCACTGACTCACTGACTCACAGATTCACTGACTCACTGACAGATCATCAAAATTATGGAGCACTTCCCGACATCGTAGAAATTTGAAATTTCGCACAACGGTAGGCCTTTTGGTGCATACAAAAGAAAAAATCGAAAATCTGCAATTTTCTATTCAGGGGGCGTGGCGACATTCTTAAAAATTCTTATAAATTGTATGGAGCCTTCCGATTGAAGAAGAACGATGAAAATTGGAATTTTTCATTCAAGGGGCGTGGCATCCACCCACATTCTTAAAAATTCTTATAAATTATATGGAGCACTTCCGATTGTTGTAGAGCGATGAAAATTGGTAGGTCGGTAGGGCTTGAAGTACTTTGAAAGAAAAAAAATCGAAAAATTGAAAATTCAGTTCAGGGGGCGTGGCATACACCCACTTTCTCAAAAATTCTTATAAACTATATGAACCATTTCTGATTGTTGTAGAACGATGAAAATTGGTAGAGCAATAAAGCTTGAAGTATTTTGAAAGAAAAAAATTGAAAAATTGGAATTTTCCTTTAAGAGGCGTGGCATCCACCCACATTATTAAAAATTCTTATAAATACAAAAATCTTTGCAGAACTGAAATGATGAAAATTGGTAGGTCGGTAGGGCTTGAAGTACTTAGAAAGAAATAAATTGAAAAATTGGAATTTTTCATTCAAGGGGCGTGGCATCCACCAACATTCTTAAAAATTCTTACAGATACAAAAATCTTTGCAAAAAGGAGTGAAATCACAACAAAAACATACATAAATGTTAAAAAAAGAGCCAAGTTCTTATATGTACAAGAAACCTGTGTGTAAAAAGTCTGCCACAAAAAGTAATGAGATCTAAAATATATGCCAAGGTTTAAGTTCATGAAGTTTAATATCAAATATCTTAAGTAGATTAATATCGAAACAAGTCCAAATAATGACAGAAATTTGGTATTTTTTAATGAAAGACTTTTAATTTAATTAATTTTCTTTATTACAAGATTCTTTTAATGAAAAACTTTGATTTTAATTAACTATAGAATTTTTACGATGGAGGAAGGAAAAGACACGCGGTACCTCAATCAAATTATCTGTGTGAATGTTCTAGATAAAAAGGAAGTAAAAACGACAAGAAAGAAATGCAACAATAAAAGTGCTGCCATTCTACAAATATTTTGATTGTGATGCGTTCACATTCTTCTTTACCCCCCCTCACTCAAAATTTTATCATATATATAAAGAGATATATAACTTAGTCATACTATGTATTAACTCTATTAACATCTTTTGTTATTAATTTATTATCATACATGTTTCAGTTAATTCATAAATTGCTTATCATATAATATATTTATATAAACATTATGTACATGACTTGTTTGTATTACATATATTTGTCCTTTTTATATACATATTTATATTTCGTTTGTTATATATGTTATATTTTTAAAGTTACGTTATGTTTTTAAATTCACAAAAAAAAAAAATCATTAACTCTTCGGCAATTATTATGAAATAAACATGAACAAAATAATAATTTGTATCTTCAACAATAAGGGTTTGTTTCACAATGTCTGATTAAAGTTCTGATTTGTTATTCGACAATTAAATTATCCGGAAATTTAATCCTCCCATTAACGAACTTTGTGTTTCACAATGATCAGAGTATTAAAATAATGTGTCAATTAGTTATTCGAAAGTTATTCCAGTTTTCCAGACAAAATAATTTTGACAGAATGAAAATATTCAGAACAATAATTAATAAACATCATCAAAATTCAACCGAGACTTCGAAAGAAATTGCAACAAGAGATTTTTGGTGAACATCATAACGAATACATTTGCCTGCTGTATGAAGTGGTACCATACTGCGAAAAAGTGCATCAGAAGTACAATGTTTTTGAAACTTTAATTTCATCAGAAAGAAAATTGCTTTAGTGAGGGTAGGCTAACCACTTCAAACTCATAACACCTTGAACTTTGACGCCCTCTCTCTCTATTCGTGGCTCCAAAACGACGGACAAACGTTCCTGAAAATATTTGTTTTGGGTATTCAAACGTAAAGTGGTGACTTCTTGTTCCTTCAGTGCGAGTATGCGTATGAAAGACGTTAAAAAGCCCCACAAACCACTGCAGATTTATCGCGTTTTGCGGCAGTTAATCAAATCGTTTTTTCGTTATTCATAAATTCATATATGTATGTACAATGTACATATATTTATAGGAACTCTGGTAGTCCAAATCTTTCGATTTTTATATATTTTGAGAGGTTGGATCAGTTCTTTAGAAATTCTTGTAGCGACTTTAATTGCATCTATCAGGGTTGGAAGCAGTGGCGACGCGTGATTATAAAATATAGTCGTTCACTTCATTTATTTTTATTTTCTTATGATTTAAGTTTACACAATTTTTGGTGCTATGTAGGTACCTACTAGTATTTTTATTCAAATTTTATCGATTTGTTTAAAAATATTTGCACTACACTTTTGTGAGATGAACTGTTTTCCTTAGAAGTTTTTTTTTCAATAGTTGGCCTAGAAAAGGTAGATTTTAAATCTTTTAAGTTAAGAAAAAGATTTTCAAACAGATAATTTATAAGTTTCTGAAAAAAATTGCATTTATTATTTATAGATGCGATGTAAGAAAAAAATAATTTAATAAAACAAAAATGTAGTTAAAAATGATTTTAAAAAATGTCCCACAAAAATAAATGAAGGGATTCAACATCCTTAGGAAATTGACAAGAAAAAGAAATTGTTAAACTTCAAACAACGCCTAAAGCTGCAAAGTTAAACAAATTAATAAGACACCTACATACATAGGTATCTTCTTTTTATCAAAAACCTAATACCTACCTATGTATGTATATTCAAATTTCTAAAACACTCTCCTGATTTTAGACACTTTTTTTCTTAAAATTCTATTTTGGAATAATCAGCTAAAGCCCCTACTTTAATACAGGATCATATTCATAAATATTTAAATACCTATGTATATGATCCTATAAATACAATGTTTTCTTAATTCTACCACCCACCCACTTAGCTATGGTAATGTTCGATTTCATATTACCTTAATTTTTGCATGCACTCAATTATTTTGCTTTGAAATTTTACGTTTCAACGAACCCAGAGAAGTTTCACATAAAAAAACTCAATCCCTTGAACAAATTTGTATATATTTTCCATTTCGTTCATATTCTACTTGCACGAATAGCCAAAGGCATCATACAACAACCACTCATACTTTACTCACCCATCCATCCTATATCGAACACAAAGCACAAAAAACATTTGCTTAATTTCGTTTGAAGTTCGAACCCACCACCACCATCAGAAACCATCCCAACACCAAACAAACAAAATTTGAGTGTAAAAACTTGAGCCAACCTCACCACACTTGCTTGAATTCGTTCACAGGTGATTTGAACGAATAGGTCGGTAGTATTTTGGTTATACTTTTTTTGTTGTCCGTATGTGTTTTAGTGGTTACATTTCGTTCACAATTCATGTGAACGAGCTGAAGGTTAAAAATGAGTGGAAATTTTGCTGTCACAGTAGCAGGTTTTTTTTGTTTGTTTTTATTTAAACTGCGTGCACAAAAGGGTTGCACGAGTTTAAAAATTGGAAATTGAGTGCGAAATTGACTAGTTTGAATAGAAAGGCAAAATAATTTTGTTTTGTGGGTGGTTAGGTTAATTTAATAAACTTTTATCATAGTAATTTGATCTGAAAGCTAGTCGTGCATGAACGAATTGAACAATAGGACGCCTCGCCACTGGTTGGAAGGTTTGAACTTTGACCCGTCCGCTATATCTTAAGATGAAACAAAAAACCATCATATTTATGTGGTGTTTCGGAGAAACATGATAACTCAATTTGAAAATGTCCACTTTACATCGAGCTAGAGCCTAAACGGGTGCACGAATTTCTTTTAAATTTGAGACATAATTTGACGAAGAGCATGTTCATATTATCATAACTAATAGCCTATTGAATAGACCTTTTAAAAAGGAACAATTACGTGCAAGGGTTTTTATTATTGAATATGTTTGTTTGGCCCATAAGCATGCTTAAAACCAAAAATGCTACTAAATTCACCCATGCGTTTCTGAGAGAATGGTCACACTGGCCACTTTTCAGTATTTTTGGTATAACTCGAAAACTAAGCCGAATTTGAAAATTTTACATAAAATACTTTTTGTTCAAAATTAAATTTTCTATTTGAATGGATAGTTCAAAAAATTTTAGGAACAAATTTAAGCAGGAAAAGTTAACAAAAACTAACATAAAAAAAATCGAAAAATCTAAGATTTTTAAATTTTTTTCTAAATAGCGCATAACTTTTTTCGGAGCAAAGATACGCTCAAGACGTTCACAAACAAAGTAAACTGGAGTCTTACGGCTTTAATATGACATGTTTAAAAATCCATATTATTTAAAAATTGACAGAGATATAGCCATTCAAACTTTACCATTTCTTATCATTTTCCGCAGTTTTTGCCCGAAAGCCTATTTTTTGGTACTTTATGACAAATTAAATGTTCCTAGCACCTAATACTAAATCTTATGTTAATCGGACCAGCCGTTCGGTCTGTAGGTTGGAACGCATTTAAAAACAGCCGAAAAACGAAATTGCGAACTTACATCCTTTTTATAAATTCTCTATAGTTCTAATGTCATATTAAATCAAAAATTTTGATTTCGAACATTTTTACGAATGTGAAATTTGCCATATTGTACCGAAAAAGGGACTTTCGGGCCAAAACTGAGAAAAATTATAAGAAATGATAAGATTTGAATGGGAATATCTCCGTCAATTTTGAACAAATATTAACTTTTGAACATGCCATATTAAGGCCTTTAGTCTCTACTTTGTTTTGTCTTTGCATGTCTTGACCCTATCTTTGCTTCAAAAAAAATTATGCACAATTTATTAAAAAATTTAGATTTCCTTGAATTTTTGATTTTTTTTAAGTTGGTTTTTGTTAAATTTTCCTGCTTAAATTTTTTCGTAAAATTTTTTGAACTATCCATTCCAATAGAAAATTTAATTTTGAACAAAAAGTTTTATATGTAAAATTGTCAAATTCGGCTTAGTTTTCGAGTTATACCAAAAATACTGAAAAGTGGCCAGTGTGACCATTCTCTCAGAAACGCATGGGTGAATTTAGTAGCATTTTTGGTTTTAAGCATGCTTATGGGCCAAACAAACATATTCAATAATAAAAACCCTTGCACGTAATTGTTCCTTTATACCTCGCATTTTCCGGTCTATTCAATAGGCTATAATCCAAATTTGAAGAAAATCGGTAAACTCGCGATGTAAAGTGGACGTAAAGATGCAGATTTTAAAATGATGTTATCATGTTCCTACCAAACACCATACAGATTTATTTGTTTTAAAGGTCACACTCGCATCTGTGAATGATTTAATTGCCAGTTAAATTTGATAATCGGTACTTCATCTGGCCATTAAAATACTCAGAACTTTAATTACTAGTTAGACCTAATCGAATATTGTGAAACATAAATTAGATTTTTAACTGACGAATAAGTTCAAAGTAGCTTAATTGAAACTATAATCAGATATTGTGAAACAAGCCCTAAATAGAATTAAATATTTTTAAGAGTTTTGCATTACATTTCTTTATTTTTCAAAACAATTTTTACTGAGAGGCTTTGTTAAGATTTCGGCCAGTTGATCAGTTGTTGAAACATATTTTAATTCAATTATGCCATCTCTGATTTTTTCTTTCACAAAATGATACTTAATATCTAAATGTTTCATTCTCTTAAGTTGCTCATGAGAATTGCATGAACGAATAGTAGACTGATTGTCTTCATATATAACTACTTTGCAATCTTCATTTAAAAGTTTCAAATCTAATAATAAGTTCCTAAACCAACACGCTTCACTAACACTCAAGCATAATGCTATGTATTCAGCTTCTGTAGTTGAGAGGGCGACAGTGCTTTGTTTTTTGGAAGTCCATGAAACAATACATCCAAATATCAAAAAACAATAGCCACTTGTTGATCTTCGATCAATTGTGTCGCCCCCCCCAATCTGCATCAGCAAAACCTACTACTGGATTGGTATTACATTTCTTGAATACAAGTTTTAGGTCAATAGTTCCTTTAATATAACGAAGTACTCTTTTTAAGGATATAAACAACTGCTCGCTTGCACAATTTTGAAATCTTGACAGTAAACTGATAGTTGCGCACAAATCTGGCCTAGTCCCTATCATAGCATACATTATAGAACCTCTTATCTGTCTGCATCTAGTTTCGATTTCGTCGCTCTCAGATACTTCTCTTTTCAAAAGATTGTAGTCAAAAAGATTATCCATCGGAGTGGCTACTGGCCTACAATCATGCATGTTAAACTTTCTCAAAACATTTTCCAAATAATTTTTTTGACTTAAAATTATACTTTTACAGCCTTATTCATAAACGCATCATAGCTTGTGCATAGTGCTATGTACTCGTTATAATGCATCTGAACGCAAAAACCTTATTCATAAAACTTACGCAACGTTACATAGACTCATTATAAGCTAAACGAGTTTGGAGGTTGAATAGTGGCAACATAAGGATATTTTAGTATCAAAATGTCACAACACACACAAAAGTGAAATATTTTGATATGCGCACATATACCCCTATTCTTCCCAATAAAAAATGTGAGCAAAGAAATAATGAAATAAAACAACAAAACAGATTATTTTCTCAAAAATCTAATTTTCTTTTATTTATGCACATATGTAAATGCGTATCTACTATAAACAATAGACAACACAATGAAAATAGAATAGAAAAAACAAAAATAGAGAAACTAAAAACAATCCAACCGGTGGCGGCAGCGCAGCAGGAAAACTGGGCGTTGTTTTGTTTTTTTTTTAATAAAAATTCACTGAGAGTAAATGGAATGGAATTGCTATCAGTTTTTATCGAAACTTTTATTTATTTTTGCTAATAATGAGTAATGACACAAGAAAACTACAAAATTATAATATTATAGACATACAGCCTTATTCATAAACGCATCATAGCTTGTGCATAGTGCTATGTACTCGTTATAATGCATCTGAACGCAAAAACCTTATTCATAAAACTTATGCAACGTTACATAGACTCATTATAAGCTAAACGAGTTTGGAGGTTGAATAGTGGCAACATAAGGATATTTTAGTATCAAAATGTCACTAACACACACAAAAGTGAAATATTTTGATATGCGCACATATACATATCTATACCTATTCTTCCCAATAAAAATGTGAGCAAAGAAATAATGAAATAAAACAACAAAACAGATTATTTTCTCAAAAAAACTAATTTTCTTTTATTTATGCACATATGTAAATGCGTATCTACTATAAACAATAGATAACACAATGAAAATAGCATAGAAAAACAAAAATAGAGAAACTAAAAACAATCCAACCGGTGGCGGCAGCGCAGCAGGAAAACTGGGGGTTGTTTTGTTTTTTTTTATAAAAATTCACTGAGAGTAAATGGAATGGAATTGCTATGAGTTTTTATCGAAACTTTTATTTATTTTTGCTAAAAATGAGTAATGACACAAGAAAACTACAAAATTATAATATTATAGACACAGAAATTGAAAAGACCGAACTGGAAGCATTTTTCTTTTATTGATTTTTCACAAACAGCTGATGTTTGTTTATGTGAAGTTGAAGTAAAACGTAATAGATTTCCTCTTTGTGGTACTTTATTTGACACAAGCGTTGCATAACTAAAATGGATGGGGAAATTTTTTATGAATAAGGATTTATGTAACGTTACATAGTGGCTACATTAATCCTTATGCAGTGCATAACTATTCATCTGTTTAGCGCATTCTAATGAATAAGGCTGATAGAAATTGAAAAGACCGAACTGGAAGCATTTTTCTTTTATTGATTTTTCACAAACAGCTGATGTTTGTTTATGTGAAGTTGAAGTAAAACGTAATAGATTTCCTCTTTGTGGTACTTTATTTGACACAAGCGTTGCATAACTAAAATGGATGGGGAAATTTTTTATGAATAAGGATTTATGTAACGTTACATAGTGGCTACATAAATCCTTATGCAGTGCATAACTATTCATCTGTTTAACGCATTCTAATGAATAAGGCTGTTACTGTTTATGTCCTGTTGCACATGAGTAAATCTAAATCTTTCATTTTGAATGTTCTCTCCAAACTATTTTTCATCTTTTTAATTTCAATGCTACACGAACCACACAAAAGTATATCATCAACGAAAATAATGATGTAAACACAAATGTTATTTCTAATTCTGTAATACAAACAGCTATCGCATTTACTTTTTATATATCCTTCAGCGTACATGAAACTATCAAACTTCTTATACCAGTACAATGGTGCCTTTTTAAGACCATAAATTGCCTTTTTCAATTTACAAACTAAACCACCCTCTGGCTGATGGCTTTTCGGCAAATACATATATAAATCCTCGTCAATTTCACCGTGAAGGAAAGCATTACAAACATCCATTTGGTAAACAAGCCAATTCTTATGAGCACATACAGCTAAAAGAGTTTTTATTGTACTTAACTTAACTACTGGTGCATAAACTTCATCGAAAATATTTTGTTGAAAACCTCTAGCTACTAATCTACATTTATATCTACTTATTTTACCATCTTGGTCCTTTTTTATTTTAAAGATAAATTTGCTATCAACTATTTCACATTTACCTGCTGGTTTTTCAACCAACTGCCATGTTTCGTTTACTCTTAGTGCTTCCATCTCGTCTTCCAGTTCCTGCCGCCAGCTTCCTGCTCGCTCGCCACCGCCTCTTCGTACGTCCTTGGTTCATCCATATCGATACTGAAGTAACTCAAATCGTAATCATCAAGTTGCTTTGGTTGTCTTAGTACATTGGTAGGACGTAATCGTGTATTACGTTCCTTGTTTGCTGTATCTTCATTTGTAGTCTGTGTTGTTGCTTGTTCTGGTTCCCCGTTGTTTTGATTTTGTGACTCCATTGAATCTATTGATGGATCGTTACCTCTTTCCTCATGTTGCTGTATCTCTGCTTCGATTTCTCCATCAACTGCCATCTCATCCAGGTCTAAGCTAACGAATTTCTCTGCCAATCTCTCTTCGCTGATATGGGATTTAGTTGGGGAAAATATTATTTCCCTTTCGATACAAACTTGATTTGTTTCAGGATAGTATACTTTGTATCCTTTTACTTTATGGCAGTAGCCCACGAAAACTCTTTGATGTCAACATTTCGATTGTGCCATATCTCAAATGGCGTACGATTTGCAACAGGACTGACTCCTGTTCGGTTGAGAATATACACAGCTGTATTGGCTGCCTCAGCCCAAAGTTTCTTCGGTAGTTTGTTTTCGGCTAACATCGACCGCACCGCTTCGATAATTGTTCGGAACTCCCTTTCCGCACGCCCATTTTGTTGTGGGGTATAAGACACTGTGGTTTGATGTGTTATACCATGTTTGACAAGCAGCTGTTGAACTTGGTGGTTGATGAATTCCTTTCCGTTGTCACTTCTAATGGTTTTAATTTGCATTGCAGTCTGATTCTTCACTAGCAAGATAAATTCCTCCAGCTTCGCACAAACATCGGATTTGTTCTTCAAAAAGAATACTGTTTTGAACGCACTGTTGTCATCTTTTAATAAAAAAATATATCTCGAATTGTTGAGGGATGGTTCCTCCATTGGGCCGCACAAATCCATGTGTATTAAGCCACCAACTATGTCTGACCTGGAATTACTCAATCGAAAGGGATCTCGGTGGTGTTTTCCCTGCACACAAGATGTACAAAATGTGTCACAATCTTTAATTGGAATCGTGTTGCGATGAAGAATGTCTTTAATATGGCGAAAGTTCTGATGTGCCAAAGTTTTATGCCACCACATTATGTCACCATCGCTTTTTGCAAGTAATCATTGCTGGTTCTCACCGCGTTCATGGTGTTTTGTTGAACTGGATTTAAAGAGCATTTTAAACAATTTATCGTAACGCGCAGCAACTGCAACAACTTTATCTGCACCATTTACAAACTTAGCACAGTTTGAGTCGGATATTAATGAAAGTCCTTTGTCCAACGCTTTACCTTGCGAAAATAAGTTTTCTTTTAAATCTGGAACATATAATACCTCTCTCAGATTGACCTCATGAAAGGTACTGCCATTGTATGCCAGAATTGCAATATTACCTATGCCGTGAGCTCTTATGGTGGAACCATCTCCTATTTTAATTAACTTAGGTGTTATGAGATCTTGATAGTTATTAAAAAGCTGCTTTTCTCTACACATATGCTGTGAGGCACCGCTGTCCAAGTACCAACAAGTGTTTATTTGCGTGTGGATATCACTTGATATGGCGATCAGAGCATAATCCTTGTCCTTGTGATGCTCTGGAACTGCACTACCTCTGAATGTCGTGTTTCTACGTTTACTACTGAAGCAATCCTTGAGGAGGTGACCTGGCTTCTTGCAATAGTTGCATGTAATTGCTCGGCACTGTCTTCTTAAGTGCCCTGGTTTTCCACAACTAAAACATTTTTTCTGGATGGCAAGTAGAGCGACACTCGTTTCGTCTTTTTCTTTCGCCACTCTCTCTTCCTCTATCAGCAGTCTGGCAGCACTAACGCTTTCCCAGGCTGACCGAAAGTGTTTGTACTTGTCAGGTAGGGACATAAGAATTTTTGTTATGACCATTTTTTCTGGAACCTCTTCACCCTGTTGCTTCATTTTAGCTCGCAGGTTAGTGATTTTCGTGATGAAGCCATTCACACTTTCATCCTCCATTTTGAGGTTATAAAACTGTTCATTTAGGAGATGTGTACTTACTTCAGATTTTCGCTCATATATCTCTTCCAACTTTGTCCACATCTGTCTCGAATTTGTGCATTGCATAATATGCGACAATGGTTCCTCCTCCATCCGTACCACCAACGCTTCCTGTGCCCTTGCATCTTTCAGCTTCCATTTACTTTGTGCATCTGCAGCATCACCAGTCGGCATCAACTCCTCACCAGGCACAACCTCAAACAGCCCCTTCGCCAGCAACACCACCTTCATTTGCAACCGCCAAATATTCCAATTCGATTTATTTAATTTACTTACTGTGACCGCAGACTCCATTTTTATTTAATAAATTTTTATTTTTTAATTATTTTTAGCCTGGGCCCATAACCTTTTAATGAAAGACTTTTAATTTAATTAATTATCTTTATTACAAGATTCTTTTAATGAAAAACTTTGATTTTAATTAACTATAGAATTTTTACGATGGAGGAAGGAAAAGACACGCGGTACCTCAATCAAATTATCTGTGTGAATGTTCTAGATAAAAAGGAAGTAAAAACGACAAGAAAGAAATGCAACAGTAAAAGTGCTGCCATTCTACAAATATTTTGATTGTGATGCATTCACATTCTTCTTTAGTATTTAATGATTACTGATTAAAATTTGGTGGATTTCCTTGGCAAGTTTTCTCTTAATTACTTACTTAATCACAAATTTAAAATGTATGAAAACTTGACCAGTGAACCCACCATATTTTAATCAGTAATCATTAAATACCAAATTTCTGTCATTATTTGTACTTGTTTCGATATTAATCTACTTAAGATATTTGATATTAAACTTCATGAACTTAAACCTTGGCATATATTTTAGATCTCATTACTTTTTGTGGCAGACTTTTTACACACAGGTTTCTTGTACATATAAGAACTTGGCTCTTTTTTTAACATTTATGTTTTTGTTGTGATATAAATTCTATAGTATTCTTATGAAGAAAAAAAGCTCGTGGCCATCTATGCGTCCAAATGTAATACTAATTTTTGTTTAGGGATCTCGGTAAGGCGATCACAGCGAATCTATCGACCAAATGTCTACCTACAAAATCGTGTTTCATGAGAATACTATAGATTGGATATACAATGCTTATACTTACAATTTTTCATATACCTACGTTTCATTCACATACGTAGAGGTAAATAAGAAAACTATGTTTACAGTTGTTTTCAAAAACAAAACTTAACCTACTTGGCCTTTGAAAACTTTTGTAAAAAGAAAGAGAACGTTATACTTCAACTGACATAGCAAAATGAGTGATTTCAACAAATTTCAATGAAACAGCTTTCGTTATTGTTGCTCAGATTTAATGCATTATTTACGCTTTCCATTGAAGAAAAGCCTTCGTTTTTTTTTCAAAAACAGTCTTATTTATTTTTACAACTGCACCAATAAGGTTGAGTTAGAGCTTTGTATATGAACTTCCCTCTATAAGCAAAAAGGAAAAGAATGTGTTTGTTTTTGTTGGTGCTTTATGTAAGTATGTATGTATGATTGTAGGAAGGTAGGTAGCAGCGTTGCCGCGAAGAAAAAAGCAGTGAGGGCCTTTTGGAGATTTTGTGGGGGCCATTTGAAAAATGCTGGGGCCAAATATTTTACAAAAAAATCCTTCATTCAAAAATAACTCATTATTTAATATTTGTATTTATTGTTATTATTTATTTAATTAATGCATTAAATAAATAGTCTAAGCAAAAAATACGATATTTAAATTAGCTAAACAACTCTTTCCATAGTTTGAGGTGGATAAAAAGAATGCCATCTTAATTCTTGATTGAATATGATAGCATGGGAAACAAAATTTAAAATCAGCCAAGTAGAAGACTTAGCATTAAGGATTGGGCTTGTTGAATTATTGATTCAAAATAGCTTTTTATGGCCTTTAGTCCTACAAATTGGCGTTTCGTTCGGCTTACTCACTTGAACTCATCAGTGCCATACATAGTGAGGGCTTTGTCATACGCAATTTGTTTTAAGTTCAGTTACATGAATTTTTCAACGAAAATCCACTGTAAACTATATCCAACAAGATTAGAATTCCTAATCATTAAGCTGGAAGTCCTTTCTATGTCACTGATGAGTTCAAGTTAGTGCGGTTTAAAAAAAAAAATAATTTTTTATATATAAAATTCTTAAAACATTTTTAAGGACAAATTTTTTTCATGCAAATCTAAAGTTTATATTTATGTGTATATAAAGAAAAAATTAAAAAAAAAATTGTTAACCGTTTTTGAGATATCGAATTTAAAAAAAAAAAAATTGAAACTTTTTTTTGAAAATTTTGATATGCAATATTTTTAAATTAAAACGACTCCTACGAGAAAATTCAAAATTCAAATTCGTACTAATTTTAGTATTCGAAAAAAGTTTAATCAAAATCGTAGGAGTCGTTTTTGAGAAAAAAATATTTTCCTTTCCGGTTTTTTTACTTTTGTATGGAAGGTACCGTAATTTTTTCATAAATGTAAAATTTTTTCTGAAAATATTTTAGAAAGTACTAAATAAACTCTATCGAGTTTAAAAACAATCGATCATGTCGTTTTCGAAACATTTGATTTTCAAAAAAAAAATTTGAAACATTTCTTAAAAATCCAAAAAATATTTTTTTCAAAAATTTTGGTACACAATACAACTTCTATTTTTTAAAGCTTCTGTGTAAAAGAGAATATTGAAATCAGTCTTACCGTTTTGAAGAAAATCGAATCAATCTTTTCAACTAAACCCACCTTTTACTAGCGTCATTATCATGATACCTATTTTTTTCTAAGCAGTTTTGTAGCTCTATAGCCATTATATTATATTTAAAAATGGCTATGGTTAACATTTCATTTTGTACAACTTTTTTATTATCACTAACACTTTAATTATGTTTAAGCTTCTGAAATTAACATTTAGGGGCCATTTCTAATAGGCCCGGGCAAAGGGCCAATATATAAAACAGGGGGCCAAAAGGCCCGATCGGGCACTTTGTGGCAACGCTGGTAGGTAGGTATATGTTGTCATTTAGTAAGGCAGGCATGTATATTTTTTGGTTGTTTTTTTACTTTCGTATTTTGTTATTTTTTTTGGATTATACTCGGCTGCTGTTGTTCCTGCTCGGCGAGCGATCAAATATTTTATTGAAGGATGTATGTATTTAGGTACGTATTTAAACTGGTTTGCCTTTGGTGTTGGTGGGTTGATCGATATTGCGTTGGTTCTGGATGTAGGTTAGTTGGGCATCGTGGGGTGGGTGTTTTTTGTTATTGTTATTGTTTTAGGTAGGTTTTGCAGTTATTCATGAAAAAAAAATATTGTTGAATTTTGATATGGTCAGTGCTTTGCATAGGCAGGCGGCGGTTGTCATTGATATAGTTGAGCGGTGGGGTGGGTAAAAAAAAGAAGAAGTTTTGTCATGTCTCTATATCTTCGCAACGGCTAATATGATCTGCATGAAATTTTCAGAGCTGATTCGCATAAGTGAGAAAAAACTTCATAAATATTTCTTGTTCCAATCCGCCCACCGCAACTTCCACTTTTTATATCTTTATATCTCAAAAACAGCTCTAATGATTATTTGAGGTACTAGAATTTGTTTTTATGGGTAAGAAAAATATAAAGGTGATTTTCTTATACCCACCCACAACCACTTTAATCATGTCTCTATATCTCGGGAACGGCTCTATCGATCTGGATGAAATTTTCAAAGTTGATTTTCATGAGCGAGAAAAAATTTATAAAATATTTTTTTTTAAATCCGCCCACTGCCACGCCTACATTGTATATTTTGATTTCTCAAAAACGGTTCTAAGGCTTACTGTTGGTATCAGATATTGTTTAAATGAGTAAGAGAAAATTGTTGGTGATTTTCTTAGACCCACCCACAACCTTGCTCACTTTTATCATGTTTCTATATCTCGCAAACGGCTCTATTGATCCGGATGAAATTTTCAGAGTTGATTCGAATCAGCGAGGAAAAACTTTCGAAATATTTTTTTCTCAAATCTGCCTAGATACTGATACGCCCCCTTTTTTATTCTCAGAAACGCCTCTAAAGACTACGGTAGGTATCAGATATTGTTTGTATGAGTAAGAGAAAAGTTTTAATAACACAATTGAAACGATATTCGAAAACTCTTATACATATAAGCACTATTTGAAATAAAACACACATTAAATTGAGTTTTCTGTTTTACTTATAAAAACAAAATAATTTATTTTTATGAGTCTAACTCCGAATGCATTTCGGGCAGTCTACCGCCCATCATCATAAGAGAAAAGTGTTCGTGATATTTTTGACCCACCCACAACCACGCCCACTTTTATCATGTCGGTGCCCGAGACCTTAAATGCCCAATATCAAAAAAATTATACCCCGAAAAAAAGAATTTTAAGGTTTGAAAAATAATTCCTCTACTTTCTTATGAGGAATATGATGTTTGAATTTTTATATTTGTATGTACATTGTTTAAAAAAAAAACTGGCATTATTTATTTCTTATAATTATATTTTTATTGATAACGACATAAAACAAAAAATAATATTAATTCGGGGGCTAGGCATTACTTAATATCACATTGGATTATTCTAAAGTCCTTAAAAACCTAAAATAATTTAGTTTGTTTGTTAAAATAAACCAGAAAAATACATTAAATTTAATTCGGTTTTGTTTAAAAATTCTTTTACATATACGCTAAGTTCAATAAAATTTTTTAATTTTTTTCTTGCTTAATGTTTTTTCTAGCACGTTTGTTCTTTTTGTTTGGGTAAAAAATATCCTTTGAAAAGTACTAAAATGTAAGAAAATATTAAAAAATAACGGTTATACTTACAATTAAGTACTATACCTTAAAGCCAATACTCTGTTTTATTAGCTTGTTTTTAAATCAAGTGAAATCTTTGCATGTTTTTTGAAAAACATGGAGTTTAAACTCAAAATATGAAGTGTTATTTTTCAATACTGTTATATTATATAGTGTGCTCGTAAGAACGGTTGAATTAGTTCTCTTTTGCATGGTGGTAGGCCTTTTTTAAAATTCCGTTATAAATGCAGGTACTGCACCAGGTGTCTGCTATAAGTTTGTTCTATAAAAACTAACATATGTATAAGCGAGGCAGATATATTGCTTTAAATAAAAAACAAGGAACTTCTCCATATATCTGCTAATATTTTTTTTATTTACGTAATAACAACTATACAGCTTATTATATCAAAGAGGCAAACGTTTTGCTCAACAGAAAACAATTTTTTTCTATTTGAAAAGAAGCAGTGAAATGTGTATAGAGATTTGTCCTTGATTTTTTTATTTCAAAATTCCGTTACAAATCCAGGTATCACAACAGATATCTGAAAATTATTTTTTAAGTAAAATTGACTGTTAATATTAATATATAAAAGATCTGAACGTATTCCTCCAAAAAAAAGTGCTTTCCTGTACTTAGGAAAAAAGCTTATTTTTGTTGGGAATTTTTTTAAATTTCCTAGAGGTACTACGCTCTATGTCTTCCTTTACTATTTTTAGTTAGCAAAAAGTATGTAGTCTTACATATCAAAGAGGCAGACGTACTGCTATCACGTTTTCGAGGTCGATTTTTTCAATTTTTGTGACCCCGGTGCTCCCAGAGGTACTATGACTTTGGATTAGGAATGCCCATTCTATGCTCTGGGGGTCTAGTACTATGGCTCCACTTAATATGAATCGTACTGAAATACCGTAAGTTTGCCGACCACTGGCTCTTAAGCTAATCCTTCTCATGCATTTACCTCAACCATTTGAATACATCAATTACAAAAAATTCTATTGGCAAATGCCAGGAGGGGCAAACCAAGAACATTAAAAAGAACCTGTCAAGAAAATTGCGAAAAAGGTCCAAACCCAAAGGGAACAAATTTATAGACTCCGACAAAAAACAGGAAGTATTTTATAAAATCCATCATAACAAATTGAAAGATATGTTAGTGGTATATGGTATTGCCTAGAGCCAGGGGGGGCAAGTGCCTCGCACCTTCCCCAAATTCTATAATGTGTCCACGCTGGGGGGTTGCAGGCGGGCAGCATGCCCCCCCCATATATACCTCACTGCTTATACGCCGGCTCCACTGGAAAACACAAAAGATAGCATTTTTTGGGACACCCTACTGTGAAAATACTCAATAATTTTTTTCTCAAAATACCATCTGTAAAAGTATTTTTTTTTTTCAATAATTTGTCCCAATTATTTACCACACCGAATTTTATAGAATTTCATTTAAAAACATGGTAGATAAAATTTTTAAAAGATATCCTATTGTGAAATTACAAAATTTTCCACTTTTTTTTTTCAATATACCTACTTATGTAGGTACCTATGTATTTTTTTTTTTTATTAGTTATAAATTAGCTAACAGTTTACCATCAACTTACATTTATTATAAACCTCTAACAAGCTTTATTCTTAATGAATTCATATTAAAAAAAGAGAATACAGCTATTAAAAATAAAAGAAAAAAGTTATAAAATTTTACAATAATGTGCATAAACATATGCATGTAATTCAAAATATTCAAAATGTACAAGTACTTGCTTCATCAAGAGCTACATATATTCCATACAAACCATACTGTTTAGATAAGCAAGGACGTGCGACCCAGTCGTGGCATTTATTTTTTTTTTTTGCAAGCGAAGTTAACAGACTTGAAAATGCACTTCATAATTCCGCCTATCGCGGTTAGCTTGATTGGTAAAAATGCCGCGTGAATTTTTTTTTAGATCTTATAAAAAATCAAATTCAAATTTTCAAACTCATTGCGGCACGTCCGATTATCCTCATTTATTTTTGTATTCGTTTTTTGTAGAAGAACAAACAAAATAGTGCTCAGTAAAAACAAAAAAATGCATATATGTATGTACAATTTTTGAACCTAACATTTTTTTTTTTATTTTGTAGTTAAATTCGATTGCTAAGTAGGTAGGTATTCAAATAAATATCAATAATAGTTTAAGTGTTCATTATGATTAAAAAAGTAAAAAGAATCCAAGTAGTTTAAAGACTCCAAAAAGTTTAAAAACTTCATGCAGTTAAAAGAATTCAAGCAGTCAAAAGGCTTCAAGCAGTTAAAGGACTTCAAAGCAGTCAATTGACTGCAGTCATAAGACTGTAATCAAAAGACTTAATTGAATAAATTCTTAGTAAAAGACTTCAATGACTTCAAGCAGTCTTTAGTATTGCATTCGTTTTACTTTAAGTCATTTAACTGCAGCAAATGATTGCATTACTAAAGACTTCAAAATTGAATGGGAATAACATTTGAAGTTGAAGTAGGTACTGAGGTGAAGTAAAAATACTTCAAAATAAGTCTTTTTAATCAATCACATTCAATCATCAGATCTGTGCTACCCATAGATAATTATCGCACAAACACACCCTGGCAGACTGACGGACGATATGCATACTTATCTAACGAGAATTATTTGTAAGATCATCGTAATAATAATTTTGATCAAACCAGTGAAATTTCAAGAAATCAATAATTTACATGAAAAATAGTTAAAAAATGTAGGTAAATCGCTGTTTCATTTTTTCAGCTTAAATTTCTTTCATTTTGATTCTTATCTACAAAATTGTAAATTCAGAAAAATAAAATCTACTTTTTCTTAATGTACCTCATCAAGCACAAGATACAACAACAATACACGACGACGAAGAACCCAAATAAAAAACAAATCGAAATCTCTCGACAAAAAAGAAACAAAAACAAAACCCTTGCATACCTATAAAATACTTTGGATTCAACAAGAACGAAAAAACAAACGAACGTGCGAAAAATAGATGAAAGAGCAAAAAATTAAAAAAAAAACCCACCACCATTGCTTACAAAATTCATTCATAGCAAAAAAAAAGAAAAAAGAGAATTCATACCGAAAAACCAACAACAAAACCAGATACACATGCGAATGTTGATAATTCAATTTTAAAAATGTTGAAGCAACTTTAGCGACGCCAGCGCACCATCGATCACACTCCCAACTAATAAAAACGAATCCATGGTATTACTATAGAGTTTATATACAAAGGTTAGAGTAGTCGGGACCTTTGTATATGAACTTTATAGTAATATCATGAAGATAAATGTTGACACACCGTCTGATGTTGACACACCCATGTTGACACACCCATGTTGACACACCCATGAATGTTGCTTGACACATGTTGAAACACCATGCTTGCATCTTTGTATATTTTTAGTTGTCATTTTCATTTTTACTTTTTAGTTGTGAAGATGCTTTGCTGGGGGAAGGTTGTCGTTGGTTTTCGGCGCTCTTCCCTTAATAAGCAAAAAGAAAAAAATGCGTTTGTTCGTGTTTTATGTGTTTGTATGATTGTAGATTGTTTGTAGGTTGGTAGGTAAGAATGATGTTCAGGGTTGCCACACCTCAGAAAATTTTTCGCAGTAGATTTGCAAAAATAGTACAGTAGATATTTTCGCAGTAGATATCTTTTTTTATTATTTTTTTTTTTTTAAACTAATTATGTCATTCGAACAAAACTGAAAAATAAATAAAATATAACATTTGTTTTTCTTCAAAACATAAAAAACAAACAAAATAGCCATAAATTAAACATATATTATTATTAAGGCGTGGAGGGTAATTTTGTTCGTAAAATCAAGTGCAGTAGATTTTATTTTAGGGCAGTAGATTTATTTTGAGAAAAAAATGCAGTGGATCTATTGCAATTGCAGAAAAGTGGCAACCCTGATTATGTTGTCATTTAGTTAGGCATGTATATTTTTTGTGGTTTTTTTACTTTCGTGTTTTGTTATTTTTGTGTGTTTTTGTTGTTATACTCGGCTGCTGCTGCTTCTGCTCGGCGGGCGATCGAAATATTTTATTGAGATTGTATGTAGGTACGTATTTAAAGTGGTTGCCTTTGGTGTTGGTGGGTTGATAGATATTGGGTTGGTTCTTAATGTAGGTCAGTTGGGCATCGTGGGGTGGGTGTTTTTGTATTTGTTTTTTGTTATTTTTATTGTTGTAGGTAGGTTTTTCAGTTATTCGAGAAAAAAAATATTGTTGGATTTCGATATGGTCAGTACGTTGCATAGGCAGGTGGCGGTTGTCATTTGATTTAGTTGATCAGTTGGGTGGGTAACAAAAAAGAATCTTTGTCATGTCTCTATATCCTCGCAACGGCTCATACGATCTGCATGAAATTTTCAGAGCTGATTCGCATGAATCATATTCATAAATATTTCTTGTTCCAATCTGCCCACCGCCACTTCCACTTTTATATCTTTATAAATAGCTCAAAAACAGCTCTAATGATTATTTGAGGTATTAGAATTTGTTTGTATGGGTAAGAAAAATATGGAGGTGATTTTTGTATACCCACCTACAACCACAACCACTTTCATCATGTCTCTATATCTCGGGAAAGGCCCCATTGATCTAGATGAACTTTTCAGAGTTGATTTACATGAGCTAGAAAAAATTTAAACATATTTTTTGTTCAAATCCGCCCACTGTCACGCCCCCTTTTTTCATTTTGATATCCCAAAAATGCCTCTAAGGATTACGGTACGTTTCAGATATTGTTTTAATGTTTCAAAAACATGAATTTTTTCAATGTTTAAATTTTGATTATAGCTTTTTTATTTATAACTTAAGGGTAAAAAGTGCATTAACATAAATTGAAGAAAACTGAATTTGCTACAAATTTGTACCAAAGTTTTTTTTCTAAGACTAATAAAATTTAAGTTGTCACGGAGAACTTTTTAGAACTCGTTCTTCAATATGGTGGCCAAATGGTGGGGCTTTCAACACCTAAAATTTAGTTGTATACTTGCAATGAACCCTCTTACACATCAAAAGAGAAAATCTTTGTCCAACCCAAATTTGGAGGTTATTGTAACATTTTGATAGACATTTTGCGAAAATGTTAAAAACTGGTTTATAAGATGATTGACATATTTTCTTGGTTATTTTGTTTATACACAAGCATGTGTTATACCATTTTGGAAAGTGCATTAAATAGACAACTTTTTGAAGCAATTGGCCTATTGGCCATTCATGTTCTCATACAATTTTAATTTATTAGAGGTGGTCAAACTTTTTTGAAAATAAATTTTTGTACTGAAAAAAATATTTAAAAAAATTATAATAAAAAAAATGCAATAACTACTATTAAATTTTATCACCCATCTATTACAACAGTTATTCTAGAATATTACAAAAATAGAAAAATAGTAAAAATTGTTCATCCATGGTCGTAGCGTTCACGTATTTGAGGAAAGTAGTACTTGTTAACAACTTTTGGAAAAAACATCATAACATAGTAACCATTGTGAAAATATTTTTTTTATATTTTTTTCTGGAAAGGTCATAAGGCCTGCTACAACCAGTTGCAAGGTTATCCATTATTTACAGGACACCCTGTATGTACGTTGTGCTAGGTTCAATTAGTTTTTTTAAAGTTTTTTCTTGCTTAACGTTTTTTCTAGCGCGTTTTGTTCTTTTTTTGGGTAAAATATCCTTTGGATATCTGGCAGTTAAGCACTTAAGCTATATTTTAAGAAAAATTATTATTTTATTAGATTTTATTTCTTCTGTTATATATAAGTTGGGAAGCATACGATTACTTAGGCGCCAAGAAATTATAACGGTTTTTTTGTAGAACAGTTTAATACAAGCATTTTTTGCAATGGGAGGGGGTCTGTCTCCCCCCTTTCGGGCAGGAAGGGCAATTTTATAAAAAAAGTACTAAAAATGTAAAACAAATATTAAAAAATAATGGTATGTTAGACACAAACATACGTATTAAGAAATTATATAAATTTGCTGCAATCGTACAGTTGGTAGTACCTAGGTAATGTGAATTTTTATAATGCATTACATTTTCATGTCTGAAAATTTCAAATGTGCAACTTTGGGCCTCAGGGAGGGAAGATACAACTTTGCCCCCATAAAATTTTTTTCTCAGAATAACCCCAAGAACCACACCCTTAAATACTTCCACTCAAGTCCGGGACACCCTGTATGTATATTTAAAAAACTCATGTTGACATTAGATGCATAGGATAAATTTAAAGTTTCTTTAAATCCAGATTCTTTAAATACAAAAGAAACTTTGCATACACCCAACCTCGCACCTTCCCCAAATTTTATAAAGTGCCCACGCGGGGGGGGGGGGGGGGCTGCAGGGGGGCGGCATGCCCCCATATATACCTCACTGTTTATACAAGGCTCCATTGGAAAACATAAAAGATAGCATTTTTTGGGACACCCTTCTATGAAAATACTCAAACATTTTTTCTCAAAATACCATTAGGTATGCTTCACAAGATTTCTGTATACCTACTTAAAATATAATTCATCCTAAATCTGTAAAAGTACTTTTTTTGTCCAAGAATTTGTTTCGAGTATTTACCACACCGAATTTTATAGAATTTCCTTTAAGAACATGGTAGATAAAAGTTTTAAAATGCACCCTATTGTAAAATTACAAAATCTGCTAAAATATTTTATCTGGACCACCCTAATTGAAAAATATTTTGTCTACAATATTTTGTTTCAAACATTAACCACATCGAATTTTATTATGAGTTGGGAATTACATTTGAAGTTGAAGTACTGAGGTGAAGTAAAAATACTTCAAAATATGTATACGTCTTTTTAATCAATTGATTGCAATACTGAAATTAATGCATTCTTTCACATTTCTGCTACCCATAGATAATTATCGCACAAGCATACCCTCGCAGACTGACGGACGATATGCATACTTATCTAACGAGAATTATTTGTAAGATCATCGTACCTAATGAAAATTTCGATCAAAACAATGAAATTTCCAGAAATCAATAATTTACATGAAAAATGGTTGAAATATGTAGGTACATCGCTGTTTCATTTTTTCAGCTTAAATTTCTTTCGTTTTGATTCTGATCTACAAAATTGTAAATTCAGAAAAATAAAATCTATTTTTTCTTAATGCACCTCGTCAAGCACATACAACAACAAAACACAACGACTAAGAACCCAAATTAGAAAAAAATCGAAATCTCTCAACAAATCAAAAAAACAAACAAAAACAAAATCCTTGCATAAAATTCTTTCGATTCAAGAAGAACGAAAAAACAGACGAACGCGCGGAGAACAGATGATACAGCAAAAAATTAAGAAAAAAAACCCACCACCATTGCTTTCAAAATTCATTCATAGCAAAAAAAAGAGAAAAGAGAATTCATACCGAAAAATCAACAACAAAACCAGATACACATGCGAATGTTGATAATTCAATTTTAAAAATGTTGAAGCAACTTTAGCGACGCCAGCGCACCATCGATCACACACCCAACTAATAAAAACGTCTCCATGGTATTACTATAGAGTTTATATACAAAGTCGGGACACATAATGCATTATCACAGTACACATATCTAAGGTATTATCTTGCGTATGTGGTCCGAAATGAGAACTGTCAAAGAAATTCAAGATGGCAGCCTTACGTGACCTCTTCCACTGTATTACAACAACAACGAAGAAAACAAACACAAAAGGATAATTTAAATAACACTAAAAAAATGTTAATAAACACTAAAAAGCTTGAAACAATTGTGTTTGTGAATAAATAAGTTACAAATGAACACATAACACACAACAAATTTTGATGTTTAACTAGTCGGGGTCACGTAGAGTCGCCATTTTTCACTGATTTTGATGGATGCGCAGAACTGAACAAAAATGAAAACGCTAATGATATTACCTTCAATATGTGTACTGTGATGCATTATCTCTTAAGAGGCCTCTACCCAAAATCTCGAACTCAGATTCGAAGATCGGAACTTCGAATAAAAATAAAAACGAAAAAAGTCACTCCGCATGAGACAAGTAAAAAGACTAAAGATACACAGAGTCATGGAATGGATAGGTACACATACACACATAACTTTCTTTTATTTTCTTGTACTTTTTTTGCATGCATTGTCTGCTGTATGTGGTATGGTTTACTTATTGGCGTGTACGTGAACGTTCTACGTTTACCTTGTGTGTGTATGAAGTAATGGGTTGTATTTTTGTTCACTCGTAGTGAGATCGGTGGAACATTTGAAAAACAAAAAAAGGATTTTCTCTATATAAATGGAAATTTGGTGATGTTGACCTTGACTCAGATTTATCTAACGTTATTGTTGTAGTAGGTATACGTAGATGTATTATGCTTCCCTGCTTTTATTGATTTATTGATAAAATTAAGAAAAAGAAAACTCTTGCATGCAAACAAATAAAGTTTTTTCTTTTTAATTTAGTTTTTAATGCAATACACCTAATTCACTGCGATTTTGTATGTCAAAATGTAATTAATTTTCGGTTAGTAGGTACCTACATAGTTACTTTGTGGTTGACAGTAGCTGTCTTTGTGTATAATTTTAATTTTACGTGTACCTACATATGTATTATTTCATTATTCGTAACAATTTGCAATGGTCCACTTTTCGTGGAGTAATATTAGCTTCATGAATTAAAGTCTCCTTTTTCTATTAACAAATATTTTCTTCATGTTTTGAAAAAAATTTTTACAACCGACATAAAACAAAAAATAAAAACTGTTGTAAACTAACAGCTCAAAATTGTTTTGGTTTGTATTAGTACAAGGAGGATTTTTTCGCCCAATGGAAACAAAAATTGATTTGGATCTACCAAAAAGCTGATTTTGGCAGATCCAAATCAATACCTAGCGTAAACTATAAGAACTTTTGGTTTACTATAATATGAAGTAAGGACCTATTAGGAACCTACCTAGTTCTTTTAATGTTTTGATTTTGTTTTGTCCCATAAAATACGTGACTAAGTAGGTAGAAAATTTTTTGAAATCTGCCCACAACCAAGCCCACTTTTATCATGTCTCTATATCAAGTAAATAGCTGTAATGACCTGGATGAAATTTTCAGAGTTGATTCCTGTGAGCAAGAAAAAACTTAAGAATTTTTTTTTTACTAAAATCTACCCACTTTTTATATTCTGATTTCTCAAAACTGGCTCTAAAGATAATTGTAGGAATAACAAATTGTTTCTATGAGTGGGCCAGTTAAATTAATTTTCCAGATACGAACTTGCAGCAGGAAAATAGTTAAATTGAAATTTGATTGCCCAAAAAATTCCTTGACTGTTTTGTCATTCATTCGTGTAGCATTTGTGTTTCAAATTAGTTGAAAACACAGTAAATAATCTATTTGAAAACATTTTCCTGATGCGTTTTCCTGATCGAAGGTGTTTTTTTTTTTTTTAAATCCACCCACAGCCATGCCCACTT
Source organism: Dasysyrphus tricinctus (assembly GCA_963921185.1). Taxonomy (NCBI): domain Eukaryota; kingdom Metazoa; phylum Arthropoda; class Insecta; order Diptera; family Syrphidae; genus Dasysyrphus; species Dasysyrphus tricinctus. Next base: position 139,243,071 of record OY992531.1, read on the forward strand.
ACAACATGTCTATATTTTGGAAAAATCTTCAACGACCTGGATGAAATTTTCACAGTTGATTTGTGTGATCAAGGAAAAACTTAAGAAAATGATTTCGCCCACTTCCACGCCCGGGCAAGAATACGATAACTTGGGCGCCAAGAAATGAAAACGGTTTTTTGTAGAAAGGTTCAATGGAAGCATTTTTAACTATAGGAGAGGGGCACTTTTATAAAAAAAAGTACTAAAAATGTTAAAAAAAAATATTAAAAAATAACGGTGATACTTACAACTAAGCATTATACTTTTTTTTAAAGCCAATACTCTGTTCTATTAGCTAGTTTATGAATTTGTAAGTATTGCCGTTATTTTTTAATATTTTTTTTTATATTTTTAGTACTTGTTTTATAAAAGTGCCCCTCCCGCCCTAACGGAGTAGGATAGACCCCCCGCCCATTGAAAAAATGATTGTATTTAACTCCTCTACTAAAATCCGTTATCCATTTTCAGCGCCCAAGTTATCGTACCTACTCTCCCCCACGCCCGTTTTTCAAATCTTGATTTCTCAGAATGGAACTAAAGACTACTGTAGGTAAATGTAGGTGAATAAAATACACGACTGTTCAAGACACTACGGGCTTAAGAAAATTGTACATATATAAAAACATGGAAATTATGAAAGAAAAATGTTGAGAACCATGAAATACGATAATTAAATTAGCTAAAACAAATCCTTTGACAGTTTTAGGTGGAAAAAAAGAATGCTATCTTAATTTTTGTTTGAATGTGATTGTATGAAAAAAAATATTCATATAAAAAATTAATTTTTTATAAACATATAAAAATTCTTTAAAAAATTTTAAGAGCAAATATGGTATAAAGTATATATTATATAATATATATAAAATTGAATTTTGATATGCAAAATTATTAAATCTTATATGAAATTTGTATATAAAAAAACATCTAAATCCATTACGTAAAAATAAAAAAAACGTTCTATGACGGTAGGTACTATTAATAGTTGCTAAGTGTAAAATTTTATAACATTTGTTAGTAGGTTGTATTTATTTTAGTATATGAAAAAAGTTTAATCAAAATCGTAGGAGTCGTTTTTAAGCAACAAAATGTTTTCCTTTGCGGTTTTTTAACTTTTGTATGGAAGGTACCTACCGTTATTTTTTTATAAATTTCAAATTGTATTTCTTAAAATATTTTTAGAGAGTACTAAGAAACTCTTAAATATCGAGTTTCAAAAATTTCGATCATGTCGTTGGCGAAATATTTGATTTTCCAAAAAAAATTGAAACATTTTTTAAAAATCCAAAAAATATTTTTTCAAAAATTTTGGTACACAAAACTTTTTATATTTTTTGGAAGCTTCTGTATAAAAAAAATAATGGAAATGAGTCGTACCGTTTTGAAGTAAATCAAAAATAAAAAAACTGGTTCTTCGGGAGGTACCATTAATAACCATTTTTAGAAAAATGGTTTCCATCCAAAGAAAGCCTTTACTAAAATAAGTTTCTTGAATTTTTGTATGAAAAGTTGTCGAGCCATTTTTGCGAAAAATACGATTATGTAAAATTGCAAAAAAATTGTATGGCAGGTACTGTTATTTTTGGTTCAAAAAAATGAAAGAAAAGTGTGGGTATAATCACCAAAAACCGCTATGTACCAAGTTTGAAGAAAATCGATCCAGCCGTTTAAGCTGTAGACGAAAAAACAGACAGACAGACAGAATTGTGCCACTCACTTTTTTGGTGCTCTCTATCATCGTCATATCATGTTTGATTGTTATCTCAAATTTTTTTTTTGCACGAATCCAAAACTTGCCTTATAGTACCTGTATCACAAGTAAAAATAAAATAAATTGGGTGGGCAACAGCTCGTGGAGAACCAGGGCCTAGTGACTTACAACTCTCAACCATTCCTGTGTGTGTGTGTTTGGCAAGAATGTTTAAATGTAGGCACCTACCCATTAATTATTGTCCTTAAATTGGGAATAACGTTCCTCCTAGAAACAAATTCGTATCTAAAAACAAATCTACTAAATCTGGCCTTCTCGCAACGTCGCAACTACAAATACCTTCCTACCAATATAAATCAATCTAGACAAATAGGTAGGTACATACCTATGCATAAATAAATTTCTGAAATGTATTTATTATTTACCAACATTATCATAGAATTAAAAATCCGTACGTACCTAATTGGTAACGAAAATACCTATTCTTTATCATTATTATCCATATGTACATAATAAAAACATTTAATTATTTCGTTCTCTTCACACAAATTAAGTGCTATATAGAATGACACAATTATTTTAATTCTTTTCCAAATTGTAAGTTTAAAAACTTTATTTTTTCAAATCAAGGAACTCTGTCATTTACCTATATTTCTTGTCATTTTTGTATTCACTGTATTAATAAATAAATAAAACAAACAAAATATATGTATTCCTTTCCCAGCACTAGAAATCAAAACAGAAATTTATTAAATAACAAACTTTTCCTCATTACTTCACATATTTTCCTACGTGTCACAAAAATTATCGGAACTAAAGAAAGCGAAAACTCTTACCATTATTACAAGATCGAAACGAACGAAGCCCAAAAGAAAGCAGGCATATTGACAGCAAAAAATGACAAAATAATAAACCGCCACCAAGTCTACCATTGCATTCACAGCAAAAAAAAAAAAATACATTTTCCACCCTCAAACGCAAAAACAGAAATCCTTCAAAGAAAAAAACCATTCCGAAACATCCCTAGATACATACAATAGAATGTAAACAACTAACACATTCACAAAATTCATTCACAGGAAAAAAGAGATCGAATGCATACCCATAAACCAACAACAAAACTAGATACACTTGCGCTTACCCTGCAAATACCATCCACCTCTGTCTCCGTTGCTCATTGACAACCGGGAATGAACACCTTGAGGACGATTAAGTCAGCCGACTTTTAATTTAAATTTTTTGACATGTAATTTATATATCTATAATTTGTTAAACTTAAGACATTGTGTAACGTTAGGCCCCCTACTATGTGCCAACAAATGTAAATTTATCATAGTATCATATTAGTTATAAGCCAGATTGTATATATTATGTTCAATAAAAGAAATTGACTGTCTCCGTTGCTCTGCTCCCATATATCTATCTACACCACATCTTATCTGAACCACTCATACACACAAACACCCACTGGCATTTCATTTCTCATACTTTTTTTTGTTTATTTTCCAATCTTCGAAAAAAAACCATCTTGTAGCCGATAGGTGAACTAAAAACCGCCAGTAAAATAAAAGGTGCAGGGAATTAACTTCACGGGAACTACCTTCACATGGGAATTAACTTCACCACTAATGGGAATTAATTTCACTTTTTTGAAGTGAAATTACTTCCCACTGAAAGTGAGTAATAATTTCACTTTTTTGTGGGAATTAATTTCACTTTAATGTGCGTTTCTTTCAGTCCAGATTCATTAAATGCAAAAGAAACTTTGCATACACCCAGCCTCGCACCCACCCCAAATCCTATAATGGGCCCAAGCAGGGGGGTTGCAGGGGGACAGCATGCCCCCCCATACATATCTCACTGTTTATTCGCCGTAATGCTTGCTGCTAGCACTGTATTTATGCTTGCTGCTAGCACTGTATTTATTCTAGCAGCAAGCATTACGGCGAATTAACAGTGAGGTATGTTTGGGGGGGCATGCTGCCCCCCTGCAACCTCCCTGCTTGGGCTTGGCCCCATTATAGGATTTGGGGTAGGTGCGGGGCTGGGTGTATGCAAATTTCTTTTGCATTTAAAGAATCGGGATTTAAGGAAACACAATTTTACATTTTTGTAATTTCTATCATATCATAGGTGGGAAATAACTTCACACAATTTTCGGATGAAATTATTTCCCACCTTTAGGGAGAAATTACTTCACAAAAAAAAGGTGAAATTAATTCCCACTACTGGTGAAGTAAATTCCCATGTGAAGATAGTTCCCGTGAAGTTAGTTCCCTGCACCAAATAAAATAACGACTTTTATTCGAAAATAAAGACTAGGCTGATTCAAAAAAATGAAAATGTCTTCGATTTTCAATGCCACTAGCGTTTTAGTTAGAGTTTAATGAAATAATAATCCTGGCAAAATTTCAGCCCTTTAGGTCAATATTTAGAGGTCGCTCATCGCTACTTTCTGTTTTCCATACAAATCGTATGGGAACTTTTTTTTGATTCCTTCTTTATTTTATAACTTTAGAAAGGGTAATCATACAGAAATGATCAAGATAGAATCTGAAAGAAGATTTGATGTTCTTTAAAAAAGGTCCTTACTTCTTATCTAATTAATGTACTCCTTCCAAAGTTATTCAAGGTCAGAGTGGTATTCGTGGTGAATTTCAAAGTTTTTTGGATTCCGTGTTGAAAAAATCAGCTATAATACAAGGTGTTTTGCAAAAGTTGTAACAAAAGGCAAGTGCGTGCGGCAAGTCTGAGAAAATTGAAAATTAAAATACCTACTACTACTACTACTGGAAATTGGATGTTTGTAGGCAGGAACAATTTTAATTCCAGGGCGTCAAATAACAAGAAACTTAGTTTTTGTTATTTTCAATTTTCTCAGAAACTACAAAACATTTTAGCATGCGGTTTTCAGCAGCTGATTAAAAATTAAGGAAGGTATTGAAATCCATAAGCAAAAATTGTACTTGGTAGCGAAAATTTTTTTAAAAAGATATTTAAAAATTAAAATCACTTTTTAATTTTTTAAACTTAAGTTTGAAATTAATTTTTTCAAAAAATATCTACAAAAACAACTTTTTTTAAAAAGTTAATTAAGTAATGGATTTTTGGCTTTAAAAAAAAGTAATAGCATGACACTATAAGTATTGCCGTCGATTTTTAATATTTTTTTATTTGTCTAAGCAATTTTTTTAGAAAATTGCCCCTCCCGCCTAAATGGGGGGAAATAGACCCCCGCTCTTTGATGATTTTTTTCTTGTCTGAGTTCAACTTACACGCACTTGCCTTTTGTTACAACTTTTGCAAAACACCTTGTATTATAGCTGATTTTTTCAACACGGAATCCAAAAAACTTTGAAATTCACCACGAATACCACTCTGACCTTGAATAACTTTGGAAGGAGTACATTAATTAGATAAGAAGTAAGGACCTTTTTTAAAGAACATCAAATCTTCTTTCAGATTCTATCTTGATCATTTCTGTATGATTACCCTTTCTAAAGTTATAAAATAAAGAAGGAATCAAAAAAAAGTTCCCATACGATTTGTATGGAAAACAGAAAGTAGCGATGAGCGACCTCTAAATATTGACCTAAAGGGCTGAAATTTTGCCAGGATTATTATTTCATTAAACTCTAACTAAAACGCTAGTGGCATTGAAAATCAAAGACATTTTCATTTTTTTGAATCAGTCTAATAAAGACTTTTTTAAAATGTGTTATTTTGCAATAATAGATTAATTTTAGACATTTTTTTGTATTGAAACAATTTTAGAAAACATATTTTTCATTTGGGGAAAGTTATGTTCTTTTTTTCATATAATTACACTTTCAAAAATGCATTAGAAAATTAGCAATTTGCATGTTTTTCAAGAGATGATTATTCAAAAATAGGGCACAAACTAAAAAATCCAAGCAAACGATTTTGTAGTTCTGTTTATTAACTATAAAATCACGTTAATATAATATATGTTTTCCACTTTAGTTTCTCAGTACTTTCATTACGCCTGAGCAGCTTTGAGAAATTTTCCGAAAGAGGTTACCGAAATATTAATATAAAATAAGGGAAAAATACAACAAATTAAAAGGTGACCAGACGAGTTTGTAGTTTAAATGTCATTCTTTCATAATAACTTTAGTTTTTTACAATACGTATTATATGGACTTAACAGCATACTTTTCGAACTGGCCCATTTCTCGTTTTTTTCAAAATTATGGATGGAGGCCTCTTAAGCCAACTAATCGACCCAGGACTTTCATCTTGCGAAAAATATGAAAATATGTTCTTAAAATATGCATTTATTGTGAAAATATGCATTTTGCATAAAATATGCATATGTTGTGAGAAAAAACGCATTTGCATGGAAATCCGAGCCCTAGTCATAAGTAGTCATAAGCAACAAGAATCAAAGGAGTCTACAAAAATATTTGTAGCGAAAGGGTGTTTTTTTTTTGAGTGAAAGGGACAAATTTTGAACTACTACCATCAAGCCCCTCCTGAAACTGGAACGTTGATGAAAATTGGTGAAAACGTTTGACTTTTCATCAAGGCCAAGAAACAAAAGAGACCAAACAAATATAAACTGTCTGTGGGTGTTTTTCAATGGGGAATGAAAATCTGAGTTTTGACCCAACAATTTTATGTTTTTGGAACCGAGATACATAAATGTAAGGAATTTTTTAATGCCGAATCAAATAATATTAAAATAAAGTATGTAATAAAGTAAGTTATGTTACTTTTAACGAGTTAATGTCTGTAAATGATTGTATTTTTTGACAAGAATAGGCACGACGTTATCTCTCAAAAAAGACCCTCAGACCATGGATATTTGAATGATCTTTTTTGATTCTTGGTTTCGATGAATATACAAACATTTTCACTAACTTTAATCAACGTATCAGTTTTGGGAGGGGTTTCATGGTAGTAGTTCAAAATTTTTCTAATCCGTTGAAAGAAACACCTTTTCACTACAAATATTTTTGTAGACTCCTTTGATTCTTGTTGCTTGTGGCAAATGAAATATGTGCACCAAGTTTCATGACAATGCTGTTGGAATTTGGTAATATTTTACTTGTTTCACTAAAAATTCAGTCATTATTAATGAAAAGGACTATAAGTTTTTTTAAGGTGGTTGTTTTGAGCTCATTCTGATTAAGTAAGATTGGGCATTAAAAAATACCCTTAAAACATGTGTCATTATGCTTATATTTTACCAAGAATAATATTTAAGTTCAGTCCCCGTTTGACTTTCAAGCCGACAACTTGTCTATCAGTTTTGCTCGCTCTATTTTCATATTTCCCCGTTATTTACTCCGCATTTTTTGTCTTGTTTTTGCTCTTTCGTGGCATCACAAAAAAAAATATATATATATATTAGACCAAGCAAATCAATTTAAACATGGCCTCTGGCCAACCTGTGCTTTCGGGTAACAGATTTGAGATGCTTGGAAAAGAGCACCAATCTGTTCCTGAACCCAATGTTAAAAAAAGAAAAAAAACTTTAACCCTACCTATCCAGAATTAGAAAAACCACTACAAATAAATACAACCCTTCCCGACCCAAAATTCATAGTGATTTCTTCAAGTGATGAAAAAACCCCTCTGTCGTCCTTTAGCGTGTTTTTACTTAAAAAAGCTATTGATGGTATTAGTACCGCATACGAAAGCATAACTGAATTACGTGACGGTAGCCTTTTACTTAAAAAAGCTATTGATGGTATTAGTACCGCATACGAAAGCATAACTGAATTACGTGACGGTAGCCTTCTTCTCCTTGTAAAGTCCCTCAAAATAGCCAATCTTTTCCTCACAAAAAAAAACCCCAGCTAACATATGTCCAATCTCAGTCAAACTCCATTCTAACCTCAACTCTTGCAAAGGTACAGCATATGCTCCATGCCTTATTAATGTACCGGAGGAAGAAATAATAAGTGAAATGAAATGCCAAGGCGTAATCGATGTATTTAAATTTAAAAAAACAACACCTGATATAAATTTTCGTGCCACCGGGCTAATTCTATTCACTTTCGACCACTTCTGCCCCCCCTCTTCTGTTAATATAGGCTGGTATAATGTAAAGATTGAAGAATATTACCCTAACCCCATGCGCTGTCGCAATGGTCAACTCCTTGGCCCACCACCAAGAGATGCACTTCGCCAGAAACTTGCGAAAATTGTAACCTTCCCCCTCACAAACCAGAAAATTGCACACGCACCTCGTGCGACTTATATTTTCCTTACATTCGGAAATAAAAAAAATATATTTAATTTTATTTGAAATGTCTTTATTGGTTGAATCAATCTTAATGACTAAAAAAATACAATTTTTATTAATTCTTAACTGAAGTGTTTTTTATTTCATCGGAATTGCAATGTCTCGCAATAATATCATATTTCTGTACATTGCACTTCCGATGAGAAAATTTATTGCAACATGATTCTCTTGTTGGCAAGAAATCTAGTTTGATATTTTTTATATTTTATTATTTTTTTTTTTGGTTTCAGCGGAATTGCAATGCCTCGAAATAATATTGTATTTGTGGACATTGCATTTCCGCTGGGAAAATTATTGTAATATGATTCTTTCATTATTTGTTGCTACATATACCAGTTTATGGGAATTGGAGTTTTTGTCTGAAGCGTTGGAAGCTTTGACATAACCCCTCCCCCCTTTAAGTCGAAACTCTCCTGGGTTTCGTTGTTAATTAAAACTTTAATTGATTTGTATTTATAAAGTGTAAACAAAAATAGAAGTATGAAAAGAATCACTATTACAATAAATGCAATTAAATATATCCAATTGTACATGATGTACTTTTTTTTATGAAATTTAAGTTCTTCGATTACTTCCATGTTTTCAATTTGATTAATTACAATGTCATCGAACGATAATGTACTACTATTTTCTTTCAATTGGTTATCATTGTTTTTTATTACAAAATTTTGTGTAAATTCTTCATTTTTTTCCATAATAAGTTTGATTTCTTATTTTTACGTTACAGTTATGAAAATTTATTAAGTACATAATTCCCATTAAGGGTTATAATTCTGTCATCACATGAACTTGACAGTGTTGTTGTATTTTGATTTTTCAGCAATATTGAATTTGAATTAATTTCTATAGTTTCAGATTTTGTGTTCTTTTTTTATAGCAATTATTTTGGTAAATACAAAGCTTGGATTCTTTTAAAGATTTTTCATATACATTTCCATTAAAATCATAATGAGTATTGTTTAAAATTACAATTTCTTTATTTTCAAAATCAAATTCTTCAAATTTACTATTGGTAATTGGTGTAACAATAGATCGCTTAGCTTTAAATATATCTTTAGGAATTTTTATTGCAAATATTAGTTTTTCTTTTTTATATTCTGCGGTGCCTAGTCTAATGTTTTGTAATTTATATAAATCTATGTCATATTTTCTGATTTCATCTTCTGTCAAGATATTGCTGCTCATAAGATTCATTCTTGATGATGCAATATTATTTTGTATATGTTTATGTTATCTCCTAGTATTTTTATTTTAAGTAGTATATCTAGATAAATTAGCTCTTTATAATTTTTTTCATTATTTGTTTTAATATCATTAGATTATGTATATAAAGTTAGCAGGACACTTTTGGAAATTCATGTTAAAAACTATCCTATCATTAGTTGCAAATTAATTGCGAATTAGTTACGCAAAAAAAAAATTAATTGCTTTTTTGGTTTGCGAGAAAATGGGTGTCCTGCCAACTTCATATGAACTTAGCAGGACAACTTTCTCAAAAATGTGTATAAACGATTAAAAAAAAAATGATTTTGAGAACTAATTAATTGCGAATTAGTTACGCAAAAAAAAAAAAAATATAGCATTTTTGGTTTGCGAAAAAATGGGTGTCCTGCTAACTTCATATGAACTTAGCAGTACAACTTTCTCAAAAATAAAGATAATTGAGCTGAAAAAATTTGATTATTGAGAACTAATTAATTGCGAATTAGTTACGCAAAAAAAAATTTAATTGCATTTTTCGTTTGCGAAAAAATGGGTGTCCTGCCAACTTCATATGAACTTAGCAGGACAATTTTCTCAAAAATAAAGATAATCGAGCTAAAAAAAAGTTTATTATTGAGAACTAATTAATTGCGAATTAGTTACGCAAAAAAAAATTTAATTGCATTTTTGGTTTGCGAGAAAATGGGTGTCCTACCAACTTCATATGAACTTAGCAGGACATTTTTTTCAAAAATAAAGATAATCGAGCTGAAAAAATTTGATTATTGAGAACTAATTAATTGCGAATTAGTTACGCAAAAAAAAAATTAATTGCATTTTTCGTTTGCGAAAAAATGGGTGTCCTGCCAACTTCATATGAACTTAGCAGGACAACTTTCTCAAAAATAAAGATAATCGAGCTGAAAAAAATTGACAATTAAGAACTAATTAATTGCGAATTAGTTACGCAAAAAAAAATTTTATAGCATTTTTGGTTTGCGAAAAAATGGGTGTCCTGCTAACTTCATATGAACTTAGCAGGACAACTTTCTCAAAAATAAAGATAATCGAGCCAAAAAAAAGTTTATCATTGAGAACTAATTAATTGCGAATTAGTTACGCAAACAAAATTTGTATTGCATTTTTGGTTTGCGAAAAAATAGCTGTCCTGCTAACTTCATATGAACTTAGCAGGACAACTTTCTCAAAAATAAAGATAATCGAGCTGAAAAAATTTGATTATTGAGAGCTAATTAATTGCGAACTAGTTACGCAAAAAAAATTTTATTGCATTTTTGGTTTGCGAAAAAATGGGTGTCCTGCTAAGTTCATATGAACTTAGCAGGACAACTTTCTCAAAAATAAAGATAATTGAGCTGAAAAAATTTGATTATTGAGAACTAATTAATTGCGAATTAGTTACGCAAAAAAAAATTTAATTGCATTTTTCGTTTGCGAAAAAATGGGTGTCCTGCCAACTTCATATGAACTTAGCAGGACAATTTTCTCAAAAATAAAGATAATCGAGCTAAAAAAAAGTTTATTATTGAGAACTAATTAATTGCGAATTAGTTACGCAAAAAAAAATTTAATTGCATTTTTGGTTTGCGAGAAAATGGGTGTCCTGCCAACTTCATATGAACTTAGCAGGACATTTTTTTCAAAAATAAAGATAATCGAGCTGAAAAAATTTGATTATTGAGAACTAATTAATTGCGAATTAGTAACGCAAAAAAAAAATTTAATTGCATTTTTCGTTTGCGAAAAAATGGGTGTCCTGCCAACTTCATATGAACTTAGCAGGACAACTTTCTCAAAAATAAAGATAATCGAGCTGAAAAAATTGACAATTAAGAACTAATTAATTGCGAATTAGTTACGCAAAAAAAAATTTAATTGCATTTTTGGTTTGCGAGAAAATGGGTGTCCTGCCAACTTCATATGAACTTAGCAGGACATTTTTTTCAAAAATAAAGATAATCGAGCTGAAAAAATTTGATTATTGAGAACTAATTAATTGCGAATTAGTTACGCAAAAAAAAATTTAATTGCATTTTTCGTTTGCGAAAAAATGGGTGTCCTGCCAACTTCATATGAACTTAGCAGGACAATTTTCTCAAAAATAAAGATAATCGAGCAAAAAAAAAGTTTATTATTGAGAACTAATTAATTGCGAATTAGTTACGCAAAAAAAAATTTAATTGCATTTTTGGTTTGCGAGAAAATGGGTGTCCTGCCAACTTCATATGAACTTAGCAGGACATTTTTTTTCAAAAATAAAGATAATCGAGCTGAAAAAATTTTATTATTGAGAACTAATTAATTGCGAATTAGTTACGCAAAAAAAAATTTAATTGCATTTTTCGTTTGCGAAAAAATGGGTGTCCTGCCAACTTCATATGAACTTAGCAGGACAATTTTCTCAAAAATAAAGATAATCGAGCTAAAAAAAAGTTTATTATTGAGAACTAATTAATTGCGAATTAGTTACGCAAAAAAAAATTTTATAGCATTTTTGGTTTGCGAAAAAATGGGTGTCCTGCTAACTTCATATGAACTTAGCAGGACAACTTTCTCAAAAATAAAGATAATCGAGCCAAAAAAAAGTTTATCATTGAGAACTAATTAATTGCGAATTAGTTACGCAAACAAAATTTGTATTGCATTTTTGGTTTGCGAAAAAATAGCTGTCCTGCTAACTTCATATGAACTTAGCAGGACAACTTTCTCAAAAATAAAGATAATCGAGCTGAAAAAATTTGATTATTGAGAGCTAATTAATTGCGAACTAGTTACGCAAACAAAATTTTATTGCATTTTTGGTTTGCGAAAAAATGGGTGTCCTGCTAAGTTCATATGAAGTTAGCAGGACACCCATTTTTTCGCAAACCAAAAATGCAATACAATTTTTTTTTGCGTAACTAATTCGCAATTAATTAGCACTCAATAATCAAATTTTTTCAGCTCGATTATCTTTATTTTTGAGAAAGTTGTCCTGCTAAGTTCATATGAAGTTAGCAGGACACCCATTTTTTCGCAAGCCAAAAATGCAATAAAATTTTTGTTTGCGTAACTAATTCGCAATTAATTAGTTCTCAATAATAAACTTTTTTCACCTCGATTATCTCTATTTTTGAGAAAGTTGTCCTGCTAAGTTCATATGAAGTTAGCAGGACACCCATTTTTTCCTAAACCAAAAAAGCAATTAATTTTTTTTTTGCGTAACTAATTCGCAATTAATTAGCAACTAATGATAGGATAGTTTTTAACATGAATTTCCAAAAGTGTCCTGCTAACTTTATATACATCATTAAATTTTTCTTGAATCTTATCCCTGTCTGCTTCTATTGTTTCTTTTATTTTATTAAAAGTATCGTTAAAATGGTTATAAATTTCGATATTTTTGTTCAAATTATTAATTATAACTATTACGATTGTTTTCATCAATTATTCCTAAATGTTCTTCTATATCTACTCTATCATTTTCATCCATTGAACCGAAGAGCCATTTAAGTCCTGTTCCTACAACATTGATTAATCCCCTCTTATGTCTATGTGGTAATAAGGTTTTTACTTTTGTTCTGAGTAAGCTAAGTTCGTGAAGTAAAAGGTGTTTGTTTTCTATTTCTCCTAATTGTTTTATATTATTTTCAAATGTATCTAATATATGTTATTTGCTGGGGTTTTATTATATGTAAGATTATGTTGTAATTATGAATGATTGGAACTTCTTCAATGTTAACTTCAGCGTATCCGTTATTGTTGTCGATTTTTTTTTTTTTTTTTTTTTTTTTTATTAATCATTATCCTCATCTTATTAACTATAACATTTGATATATTTTAAGATAACTCTTACAAAATTTACAATAGTGATTATAAGAGAGAATAGTTAGTGACATTGGTATTTCATAAAAATAGAGATAATGTCACTTCATAGATAGTACAAAAATTCAGCGTGGGGTGTACAATATAAAAAAAGTTAAGTTAAAAAATTAAAAGAAAATTAAATCAAAATGCATGTTCAAAAAAGAAAAACAAAATAAATCAAATTCAAATTCATTGACAGATAAATTCAATTAAACAATATAGCTCAACAAAACTTCAATTTCATTATGGTCGAAATCAAGAAGCCAGAGTTTAACTTTTTTCAAAAAGGCGAATAGAGTTGGTAGGGCACGTATGCTAGCTGGGAGCCGGTTATACAATTTGCGGGAAAGAACATGATACGAGTTTCTAAAACTTGTAGTACGAAAAGAAGGAACTGCAACTAAGGATTGGTAATTGCTGCGTAATATGTAGCCTTCAGATATTGGACTCTGCAAGTACCCACCTCTAATAAAGAAAATCTTTAGAACCTTGTAATAAAATAGCTGTCTCACAGGCAAAATCTTTGTACGCCTAAAAAGCTCCATGGAATGAGATAGGCGGGATGAGTTACAGACCTTTTTTATAGCGCATTTTTGCAACAGAACTAGAGACTTCATTTTGATCCGGTAAGCACCCCCCCAGCAGCTTATACCGTATTGCATTCGAGAATGAAAAATCCCATAGTAAACAGTTTTCATAGTGTTATCAGAACAATACTTTCTAAGGCGATAAGAACAGCGGATTGTTGAAAGGAAATATCTTTTAAGCTCTGTAATATGCTCAGACCAGCTCAAATTCCTATCGATGAGAACACCCAAATATTTAAAATAGTTAACGTTTTCAATTTGGAAGCAGTTGGCGTCGCAAGAAACATTAGCATTAAAATAATGATGTGTAGTTTGAAATGAACTCATGTGTAGACTAAACCTTGCACATTCTGATGAGTGGAATATAACATTAATGTCTGGAGTCACATTAGAGCTGAGGGTAAAAAACATAAGTTTAGTTTTGTTGCTTACGAGCAGTTTATGTTTGTCAAACCAAACTCTCAATAAGTGCACATCATGATTCAAATCAGCCACAAGGTTCAATAAACTAACGGATCTGTATGCAATTGCCAAATCATCTGCAAACGCCCTTACTTCACCAACAAGAGGTTGTTCAAAAATAGAATTAATATATATTAAAAAAGGATCGGACCGAGAACAGATCCCTGAGGAACTCCAAGATTGATAACCTTGGAGTTACTCAGACAGCTGCCGAGTTTGACCTTTTGTTCCCTGTTCTTCAGATAAGATGCAAACCACTCATATATAAATCCACGGAAGCCCGCATAATATAATTTGTTCAAAAGAATATTGTGGTCTACCATATCAAAGGCTTTCGTAATATCCACAAAAAGTCCACTACAGAACCTTTGATCATCCAATCCTTTATGAACAAAAGAGCAAAAATCCAACAAAGCATCCTCAGTTGAGAGTCCAGTCCTAAACCCAAACTGTTTTGAACTAAGAAAATTGGAGTTTTTGAGAAGCTTCAATATCCTACTTTTAATTACTTTTTCAAATATTTTTGAAATAGAAGGCAACAACGAAATCGGTCTATAGTTATTTTTTACTTTTTTACTCCCTTTTTTAAACTGAGGTATCACAATGGCGCGTTTAAGTTCATCAGGAAAGATTCCAGAGAAAATACTAAAATTAAAAATATATGTCAAAATATCCACAATATTCAAAGCGATTTTCTTTAACACAATGTTAGATATACCATCGTTACCATACGATTTGGAGTTATTCAGAGACTTTATGGCTTTTAATACTTCAAGACCAGATATTGATTCAAAATAAAAACTGTTTGTTTGAAAAGAAGAAACTAGGGAACTGGAACCAGCGCATGAATATCCTGGATAAGAGGTGTCTCTTGAAAATGATTCCTGTCCAACTGAAACAAAGAACTCATTGAATGCATTAGCTACAGCTGCAGGGTCTGAAATAATTTCATCTCCGTTGTTCAAAGCTATCAAACTATTTTGATCATTAACACTTCGATTAATAATACTATTAACCACTTTCCATTCTTTTTTGAGGTTCCCTTGAGATATTCTTATTTGATTATGATAATAATTATCCCGGCATGTTTTGATTTCCTTATTAATTTCACGGCTCATTCTGTCATAGCGATTTTTTAAACATGAATTTTGTGGGTGCTTTTTATATTTTATGCGCAGTCTATGTTTCTGTTTTATTTTTTTCAAGAGAAACCGGTTCATCCAAGGCTTAAGTTTTTTTTCAGACTTTCTGGGCACATTAACGTAACTAGCCATGGCAATAGAATTCTTTAGAATGCCAAGAAATAAATCATAAGCGTTGGAGACATTTTCTTGTTCATAGATTACCTCCCAATCATAGAAGCGCAACGCATTATTCAACTGATTGAAGTTGATTTTGGTTTCGCTATATAGTGAATCATCTTCCTTTTTACTATCCAGAGTGGAGAACATAATACCGGTCATACAATGGTCGGAAATTTGAAGATCACAATTAATGCCAGCACATTGAATGGATTGAATATTAATGAAACGGCCTAATACGTGGTCAAGACAGGTGTCTGATGTTGGTCTTGTTACATCATTAACAAACGAAGTTAACCCATGATCGGAAATTAATGCAAGATATGAATCTAAATTAGGACAAGAGTTTAGCAGGTCCAAATTAAAGTCACCTACAATTACAAGATTACCAACCCTCAAATTGCGCAAGAGAACCGAAAATTCATTCAAAAAAGTATTAATCGACTGAGAATTTAATCTATAAACACAAATAAAGGAAAATAACTCATTGCCAAAACAACAAGAAATTTTTAAAACATCAGCACTCGTCAATTTATAGCATTTCATATCACACACATCATAAATATCTCTCACAAAAGCACCTACTCCACCAGCAGAATACGAGTCATTTGTATTGGCATAAAACTTATAGCCAGGAATACTGTAATCATTTATCTCAAATGAATAAATCCAAATTTCGGATACAAAGATAATTTCCGGTAAGTTTTCAAAGGCTTCCAGATTGGCAACTAATAAATCAAAATTTTGCCGAAGACTTCTTACATTTTGGTGAATTATAAATGAAGCTTTCTTATTCTCTAAACTTTCAAGAAAAATTTTATAATTACAATTACTTATGGTACTTAAGATAAGGTTGTTGAAGAAAAAATCTTCTTGATAGGTTTCAGTCATTATATTATTCATTTTGAAGCAAAGCTAAATCATTCAAAGACCTTATTACAACAACCTTACCTCTTTCCACTTTCCTTAACATAATTTGAGAATTATTATACCACAAATATTTATAATTTTTATCTGCTTTAAGTTTTTTAGCTGCCATAAAAAGAGTACGAGTATATTTCGTAAAGCAATCGTTAATGTAAATGTTGGAACTATTTATGCTGGCATCGGCAAATAATGAAGTGGTTAATTTTTTCTTTCCGCTCCTCTTGCTCCTCATTATTTTTTGTTTTTGATCAGAAGATGCGAGTTGAACTATCCATTTGCTTCTGCTCCCACCAATTCAATTTGCTTTCAAGTTCATTCACCTTTGATCTCAGAGACATATTTTCTTCACTCAACTGCTGGACAGTGCTTAGGAAGTTACTGTTTATTTTTTTTAGGCTTAATATTTCTTCATAGAGGAGTTGAAGTGTGATTTCGCTGCTACCTGGTTGCACTTTGTCATCAGAAAGCACAGTTGGCATTGGCACTCGCTTAGGTTGGTTTTGGTTTTGGGATGCTGTCTGCTGCTGCTGCTGCTGCTGCTCTTGTGTAGCATTCGGAGTTGTAACTTTTTGATGTCCAAGTTGTTGTTGTTTGTCAGAAGCTACATCGGCTGCTGTTGTTGTTGTTGTTGAAGATGACGATGGCAAAGAATGCAGTGATTTACGGCGAAGTTGTGTGCATTTATCGCATCTGTAATTGATTTTATTTGCATTCATATACTCAATGTCAGTAGATTTAACATTGACACACGCACCATGAAATATACATTCGCAATCAACACAGGTTATTTGTTTTTTCTTTTTTTGGGTTTCATTCCGATCAATTTTTTGTTCGCAAATTAAACAATGCATTTTAAATTAATGAAGGGAAATAGATTGTAATAACGAAACTGTGTAGTACTTTAGAGAAATTACAAAAAAGCGCGCACCCCACGACACTTTTAGTAACACGTCCGTTCAGTTTAACGTTTGAACGACTTTTGACTTTTGATTTTTTCAACTATCAGAGTTCCTTTCGTTGCGGGTAGTAGAGTCATTATTGTCAGTATCAAAAATAGTGTTGTCCAGTTGACCTGAAAATTTTGTACTTCGTTTAATGTTTGTAGGATGAATGTTTTCTAATTTTAGTTTTCTATATTTAGGTTCGTCTTTGTGTCTTAGTGCCTTATAATTTTTTACATAACCTTCTTCTTGACTTTGGTTGTAATCTTCCCTTTTTTCATTTCGTTTGTTTATAACTTTTTCTTTGTGCTCTTTCAATAATTTTTCTATTTGTTTTTTATCAATTTTTCCTTCTATTACATCTAAAGGTTTGGATTTTATAACAGAATGAATGGACTTATTATACCATTCTACGCATTTAAAAAGTCTTTCTTGTATTGGCAAATCTGACTTTTCTGTTTCTAAAACTCTAAGTTTTTCTCCTATTGTGCTATGGAACCTTTCTACGTCTGCGTTGCCTGTGTGACTATTAGGCTTTGTAAAATGAGTTTCTACTCCTTCCTGTCTCAAAAATTCCTTAACGTTTACAGAATTAAACTCATTATCTAGGACAACTAAATTTGGTTTGATAGGGTTTCTATCAAATTTTGCTCTATTGCATGTGTCACAATTATTAATGTATTTTTGAATATATGTTTTTTAATTTTTATAGTATATCAATTTTTTCAATCCTTCATAGTTTTCATTTGAATCGGGAGCAAATTCACTAGGTTTTGTATCATCAAATTCATACTTAGCGTTTAACTTGTCTAAAATATTTCTTAAATTATAATAATATGCACTTACAGATGTGGATTTGCATGTAATTGCAAGGTGGTGTAATTTATGGTAAGTGTCCCTTACACCGAAATTCTTCTTTAACTCGTTTTTGATGTTTTCCCACGTTGAATTGGGTCCCAATGTTCTTATGCACTTTAAGGCTGCCCCCTGGATTTTGTTGAATATGTATCGCTGGTATACAAACTCCTTTAATGGTGGGTTATCGTTGAAAAGTGGGAGTATAAGCTCCGCTTCACGAATAAAGGATGCTAAATCGTATTTTTCATCTCCGTTGAACTCCTTTATTTTTGCAGCTTCTTTAATGAGTTCGCTGACTGGTATTCCACTATTTTCGTTTGACATCTTGATTGTTTTAATTTCTTCAATGTCGTCACTGTCGTCACTGTCTTGATTTCTTGTATTATAAGCAAACGATAGAAATCTCTCACTTTTGTTTTTTTTATCACTGTTTTTTGGCATTTACAAAACGTATTTAATTTAAGCTTCGATTTTTTTTTTTCACTTGGTGTAGGTTTTTGTAAACACACACAAAAAAGTTTTCTTTATAGGAATAAACTAATTTCACTGTCTTTGGACAAAAAGCTTTTAATTCACTGCTTAAGAGGAATTAGGATCGCCGTTATTATCTTTAGATAATAAGTTTTTCTTGATTTAGTTCACTTCTTTAGAAGGAGATTCGATTTTATCATCTTTAGACAATAAAATAACCGACTGCGCCACTTATATTTTCCTTACATTCGGAAATAAAAAAAATATATTTTATTTTATTTGAAATGTCTATATTGGTTGAATCAATCTTAATGACTAAAAAAATACAATTTTTATTAATTCTTAACTGAAGTGTTTTTTATTTCATCGCAATTGCAATGTCTCGCAATAATATCATATTTCTGTTCATTGCACTTCCGATTTTTTATATTTTATTATTTTTTTTTGGTTTCAGCGGAATTGCAATGCCTCGAAATAATATTGTATTTGTGGACATTGCATTTCCGCTGGGAAAATTATTGTAATGTGATTCTTTCATTATTTGTTGCTACATATACCAGTTTATGGGAATTGGAGTTTTTGTCTGAAGCGTTGGAAGCTTTGACATAACCTGCGCTAACTGTCCCGAAGAACACCCATCATCTTCCAAATCTTGCAAACAGTACATCAAGGCCAAAGAGATCCTCAAAATCAAAGCAACACACAAATGCTCTATGGCTGATGCCAAAAAAATATATAAAGAAAAAAACCCGATTCAGTTCTATCTTATAACATACTCTTCAACAGCACAAATTTCATCCACGTCAACCAAACCCTCGCCTTCTTCGGCTTCCTCGGCCTCTACCTCTAATTCAAATCTTTCTCCACTTAAATTACCTCTATCCACCTCTTCCGCCGACCTATCTACTCTTATTTCTACCTCAACAAACAACACTTCAAAAAAAACATTAACAACCAATCTACCTCAATAACTGATTTACCTCTACCAACAAATAACATTAAAAACACAAATAAACAACAATGTAATGATCATATTATAGGTCCCCCACCCGCACCAACAATACCTGCCCGCGTCCCACAAAAAACTAACTCTATACATCAACACACAACCGCACACATGATAACTCCCCCTCCCAAACACACACACCTGAAAACTTCCAACTTCACACACCTTCTAGCTTCTCATCTCCCATATCAAATATAACCAACACACTTCTCTTAGAATACAAATACTACATAACTGATAAAATGGACCAAGATGATGAGCAACTAGGATTAACTTTCTCGACCAAAATATCAACTCCGCGGTGGGGGTGCCGAATCGGCGGGGCTCTTCACAGAGCCCCCCTGTTTCTGCATCCATATCGCGGAGACATGATAATGAACACCAAAAAAATATCGACACCCTCACTACATCTCAACCAAATTCTACTTTCATTGATAAAAATAATACTTTACCAACACTTCACTGTTCTACAGTGGAACCTAAATGGCTACCTGAATAAATAACATACACGAATTGCAACTACTAATTAAAGAAATACAATTCAATTCAATTTTCAATTTCTTTTATTGAACATTATATATACAATCTGGCTTATAACTAATATGATACTATGATAAATTTACATTTGTTGGCACATAGGGGGCCTAACGTTATACAATGTCTTAAGTTTAACAAATTATAGATATATAAATTACATGTCAAAAAATTTAAATTAAAAGTCGGCTGACTTAATCGTCCTCAGGGTGTTCATTCCCGGTTGTCAATGAATTAAAGAAATACAACCAAAAGTTATTTGCTTGCAAGAAACTCATTTCACATCCGACCGCCATCCAACTCCTCCTAAACAATATTCAGCATATCAACTTCCAAACAAGGTGTTGGTATCCTCATCCATAAATCTATCCCCCATTCAGTTATCCCGATAAATTCAAATATATTAGCAATAGGTGTTCAAATCAATCTCGATATTCAATTTACAATAATTTCCCTCTACATCCACCCCGATCAAAGCTTTTCAACCCAAGACCTTGGAGATGTTATCAACGGAATTAACAATCCCGTGCTGATAACAGGTGATTTCAATGCATGGAGTCCTTCCAGGGGCTCTTAGAAAATAAACAAACGCGGCAAAACAGTCGAACATTTTATTTCTAACTCTGGGTTAGCGATACTTAATGACGGTCGACCAACTCTTTTTTCCACCCATAGATCCTTTACTCACGTTGATCTATCACTAATCACACCCTCTCTCCTCAATAAAACTACCTGGGACATATCCAATGATCTCTACGGCAGCGATCATTTTCCTATTTTCATTAGCCTAACCACCAGTCAATATAATGAACAACTGAAACCTAACAAAAAATTCCTGCTGAACAAAGCAAACTGGGATCTTTTCAGGTCCACAGTCTCTAGTGAGGTGCTCGCTAGACAAGCTTCTTCTAACATTAATAAAGAATCTGCTTTGATTCATAAAACAATACGTACTGCAGCAAACCTAGCCATTCCTCAAACTAGTGACAAGATCCACAAAAGAACAGTCCCCTGATGGAATAAGGAAATCAATTCCCTGTGTAAGCAAAAACAAAAAACATGGTACAACTTCAAAAAATCTCCCACAGAGTTCAACCTTGTAATGTACCGTAAACTAAATGCAAAATTTCGCAAAACAGTGAAAGCTGAAGAAAAGATTTGTTTTGAAAAATTTACTACAAATATAAATCCCAACTCAACGCCCCAAAAACTGTGGGCCGATATTAAAGGCACATACACGCCACACACAATAACAATAATAAAAACAAATACTACATCGTTGACATGCCCTGTAAAAATTGTCGAACATTTCGCCCAAACATGGGAACAATTTACTAATGACTCCAATTTCGATTCCAATTCCATCAACGAAAAATCAAAAATTCACACATATCTTTTCACCCCAGCTCTTCAGCTATTTCTGTTGAAACACAAATTAACATGTCGGAACTCATTTCTTGCCTGCACACAGTAAAAGGAAAAACACCAGGTTTTGACCGAATTTCATACGCAATGTTAAAATTCTCCCCCCCAGCCCTAAAAACACGTCTACTAACATAATATAACAATATTTTCGACAGTGGAATAATACCGCATGCTTGGAAAACTGCTAATATCATTCCGCTACCCAAGCCAAACGGCGACCCCACATTAATCTCTGACTATCGCTCCATATCTTTACTCCCATGTACAGGAAAAATCCTAGAAAAAATCATAGCCAAAAGGTTATACTGGGTCCTTGAAAAAGACAGACTAGTTGACAACCGGCAAGTCGCGTTTAAAAAGGGTAAATCTACCCTAGATGCCCTTCTCCACATTGACCATTTTGTTTCCTCTACACTGTCAGAACGAAATCATGCCACCATTCTCAGTCTTGACTTTCAGAAAGCCTTCGATAGGATCGGGGCACATATTGTTCTTAATCAACTGCTAAAATGGAAAATCGGACCAAAGATGTACAAATACATACATTCTTTTCTTCTAAATAGAAACTTTCGAATCAAATATTGCAACATCTACTCAAATCTGTACAAACTAAAGAACGTCATCCCCCAAGGATCGCCATTATCAGTGGTCTTATTTATCATTGCTTTTAATGAAGTTAGTAGTATAATAGATAGTTTTAATAAAGTTGAGCACTCACTCTATGCCGACGATCTAATTATTTTTTCCAAAATTAAAAACCTGCACGAATTAGGAACTATTTTTTCTTGTATTATAGACGCTCTTTTTCAATGGAGTAGTCACTCCGGTTCCATTATTTCATGTTCAAAATCCGAATTGTTTCACATATGTAAAAAACACAATAGTACAAAATCTGTTAGAGTCAATTTAAACAATAACTTAATTAAAAATGTTAATTCTTTGAAATTTCTTGGTATTATATTTGACTCTAAATTTAGCTTTAAGAATCATTGTATTTATTTAAGGAAAAATCTAACTGCCAGGGTTAATATAATTAAATATTTGTCTTCAAAAAATAGCTGTGCACCCTTTTAAATATAACCAAATCCATAGCGTTATCGAAAATTGACTATTGTTTACCAATCTACAGAAAATGCTCTAAATCATCCTTGGGAATTATCACAACACCTTACCACACTGCCGCACAGTGGGCCCAAATGATGTTTTGCGTCTCATAAATCTGTAACTTACTTGTTTCTTAAAATAATTGGGTGAAATTTTGCACACATCATCTTGAATGTACTGCCTATCAAGTAATTCAAATTTCTTAAGTGTGAATTCATTTTATTAATATTTAAAAATTATTCAAAGTTAAGGATGTAACAAATGATCTATACAACATGAATTTCCAGCATGTTGAGTATCATATAAAATATTTTTTTTTTCTTAAAAATAACACTAGTCAATACAATTTTTGTCACAGAAATTGCACTGTAGACTTCCGAAGGTTTTTGATTTCCGGAGTTCGAATAAAACCCCAGAATTGCTCCATCACATCAAGCTTTCGAGATATTTTAACATAAAAAGCGAATAGAAAACTCATTACAGCATCTAAAATAACTAATCTTCTCTTCCAGAATTCATTTGAATACCTTCTATCCTGATTTTTGAGAAATCTCGTACATGCATAATATGTTTGTATATTATTCCATCACTTGTAATCAAAACTCATAGAATTCAATTAAAAATGTCTATGAGTAAAAAGCTAATATAAAAATAAATCGAAATGGATTTCAAAGGATAAAGTTAGTTCTTTCAGGTAGCCTTATTAGTTTTTTTTGGAGAAATTATTTCGTTGTGTAACATATTTATGAAGAAAAACATGGTATTTTGGTACTTTTGTGTGAGAAAACACCAGTTTACATTATGTTGGGTCAATGTGGGTTACAAATAAAAAACTTAATTTCTAATTTTAGGGTGCTGAAAACAAAAATGAAATGTTTTTCTTTGTAAAAAAAAAACAAAAAATAATTTGCTGGCTTTTTTCAAGCACTGTCATAAATCTTTCTAACATAAAATGTGTATTTTTTTAAAGATCTGATCGACTCCTTTTTACAATATAACTACTTTTAATAGCTGGATTGAAATTCATCAAGCAATAGGCGATCAAAGCTTAAAAACGTGTACTTTTCAAAAATTATTTATTTATATATGTAGTTGCTCCATGCACATAAAAAAATAATTTTTAGTACTTTAAAGATCCCAAGTGAAAGATAATTTGTTCACAACAAAATTAATTAAAACCTTGTTATGATTAAATCGGATATAAATTTTTGATTTTAAACATCCCCTCACTCAAAAGGTTAAGTCTTAAATATAAGTTATTGAACAAAAACTTTCTCTGAGGTCTTAATTTGTGCCTCTGACAGACAAAACAAGAAAAAAAAAGTTCTGCAAGGCCAATAATGATGAGACATTATCGTTGGAAAGGTATTTTTTGTTCAAGAATAGAAACTATAGGGGCTTATTTAATGTTTCGTCGTTATTGGCCTTGTACAACGTTTTGTTCTAGTCTTCTTTGTCAAATGTACGAATTAAAGACCTCGCGAGCCCCACGGATTAGAGTTTATAATGAAATGATGTAGGTACTCACAATAACCTTTTCAACGATATATGACACATCGTATTAAAAAATGGGCATTTCCCATACAAAACGGTTTTTTCGATATCATAACGGGAATATCTCAAAAACGTTGCCTGATAGAATTTTTTTGACTTCAAATTCGAGTTCAGCACACCAAAAACCTATGGAAAAGTATATTTTGGTTTATGTAAAAAAAAAAAAAATATGTTGACCAGTGTTATTGGGCATTTTTTGTTTTGTACCTACCTTATGATAAGCTTATCGCTCTTGATCAAAGGGGGGCAGATTGGGGCAGAATTTTTTTCTTTTGGCTTCTTATTTATGTACTTAGGAATCATTTACACCAAAACAGAAAATAGCGGAAGACAGCGGAAGGGTTTAAAAGCTCTCTCCAAAATTAAAAAAACCAACAAAATACAGTTTTTTTTTTTAAATTTATCAATATCTTTGAATATGTTTTTAATAATTCGTATAGTCCTAATTGCAAGCTTTCCAACGGTGTATAATACTTGTGTAATCCCACTAACAAATTGTTAAACAAATGTATTTCATTAGTAACTTCATAACGTTGTTCAGACAGTGAGATTTCTAACGAATACTTTGGATAGTGATATATGTATATTAAATGGTTAAGTTCAGACATAAAATTTTTATTGTAATGAAAAATTAGACATTTCTTTAATTCATTCTCATAAAAATACAAGCATTTAAAACAATTTTGAAAAAAACATTTATGAGACGCAAAACATCATTTGGGCCCACTGTGCCGCCAGAAGCTGCATGAGAGCCCTACGCTCAACACCAATTATCAATATATTAACCGAAGCTGGTCTTCCCCAATTAACGGACAGGATCGACTTTCTTACTTCAAAAATAATTATAAAAATAAACTCGCCACATAAAACATCCATCCATCCAGAAGTCAAGAAGATTTTAAATAGGAAGAGATATCAGAGAGTGCAGTCAACCTTATGCAGGGCAGTCACGTTCGCAAAAGACCTAAACATTCCAATCTCTATTCAAAACCACACAAGGAACAGCCAACCACCATGGAACTTCCCAAACTACACAATAAACACCGATGTCGCCATCTATCCAAAAAATTCAACTACGAATGCTATATACAATACCCTTTTTGTTGACATTGCAGAAAAATACAAATCCCTTGGCTGGAAATTACTATTTACAGATGCATCCAAAGGAGACACATACACCTCTTTCGCCGTGGCTGAAGAAAGTGGTTCCGTTGTCTCCAAAAGACTACTACCAACCTACACATCAACTTTTACTGCTGAAGCTTTTGCTATATACAAAGCAATAACAGACTCGCAGAAAAGAAAAACGATTATATTTTCCGACATATATCTCAAACTCTATTGAAATAATAGAAAAAATACGGAACCATCTCATCCTTAACTCCAGTACCTTAAAAATTGTTTGGATTCCTGGCCACGTAGGTATCGAGGGAAACGAGACTGCTGACAAAGAAGCCAAATCAGCCACTAAAGAACCCTTGACAGCTTTCTCCCAACACAATAAAAAAGATACTACCAATTTACTCCTTGAAAACTGGAAATACAGAAAAAAAAACGCTTGGACAAATTACCGACATTCATACAAAAACCTGAACCCAAACGGCGAAAGCGCAATCTATCCCAACCACATATCTCTAAAAAAACTGAAAGTATACATCAGGCTCAGACTGGGACATTCATACATCACACACCAACACCTGTTCAATAAAGAAGCACCACCTATCTGCCATCTCTGTGGAGATAATTCTACTCTCTCATAATGGCTCATCTTCTTGCCTGCCCAAGAGTATCCTCAACGCCAAATTATCAAAGCACAACATGCAACATCTCTTAAAAAACATCAACATCGATAACATCAATTTGGTTTACAACATAATGACGACTTTAAAAATTGCTAACTCTATATAAAAAATAAAAACAATAAAAATAAACCCATTATATGTATAGGTATCTATTTATAGCAAATTTTATTATATTTATCTAGTAGATAGCCCTTGCAGCTAATTCTAGTTTAAGCACTTATTAAATTTGTAATTTATTTACCATTTAATAAAATAAATAATAATAATAATAATAATAATAATATTTAAGTTTTTTAATCTTTCATATCCCCCCTCCCCAGCACTTTGAAAGTGGCTTTTTAAAAAACCAAAGTAAGTTTTCAATCAACTTTGGATGTACTGTAGTTAGATTGTGAAATTTTGCGTCGACACCATCTTTAAATTTAATTAATAAAAATATTTTTCTAACTTTCCTTGGCTTTTTCAAAATTTCGTTCCCAAAACGACCTTTTTCCACACCCTTCGCGCCAGGGGAGGTGTAGGAGAAAATCAATAATGTAAATCTATGGTTTCAAGGGTGCTGAATCCAACGGGAGCTCTCGGGTCATCGTCCGAACCTTGGTTTGTTTTTGATTTATAAGTAACATTTCGGGATTAAAACTGGTAAGTGGTAACCCTTCTCTTGTCCTTCCGACAGTGTTGCCACCTTGGTTACACTTCTTAAAAGTAAAGTTAGAATATCAACTATTCGTATACTAAAGTTCAACCCGTCATCGTCAGGTCAAAATGAAAGGTTGGTCTCACTAAAAGCCCCACTAAGTAACAACTATTAGGGATTTAGGTATTATGTATTTGTGATACTGAGCTCAATTTCAGATCCCATTATGGCAACATAGCAGCTAGGGCTAACTCTGCTCTTTGTTTTGTCAAGCGTTGGTCTAAGGAGCTTTCAGATTCTTATGTAGTAAAATCTCTCTATATAACATTTGCACGACCTTTACTTGAATATGCAAGCCAAGTATTGTCCCCTTCCGCCAAGTTCATGTCAAAAGAATCGAAGAATCACAACGTATAGATGTGTCCGATTTGCACTTAGGGGACTCCCATGGGTTGACAACTTCAACTTGCCCCCATATTAAGATCGATTACGGCTCATTAACCCACAATTTCTGGAAAACGTGTGTGGTGAAGTAGATGACATTATTTTTGTGCATCAAATTGTATCTGGTGTAACTGATTCTTCTGCCTTTCTTGAGGTAAACTCATATTCTTTAAGAACAGTACCCCAATTCCATCTAACTCCTCACAGAACTGATTATGGTAGAAATGATCCAGTAATGTGAATGCTGAAGCAAGTGAATTTCAATTCTACTATTTGACTCTAATCATAGCAAGATCACACAAAAAATACTTTTTTATGGTCATCGTTTAACTAGTTTGAATAATTAAGTAAAGTAATGTATGCCTACATCATATATTTATATTTAGTTTTACTTACACTAGCGATCTGCTTCGCATGATCCTTTTTTCTTATATTATTTTTTTTTATTCAGTTTTGTTTTATTTTTCTTTTTAATTTTTGTAACTACTTGCAGTAAGCAGATCCAACCTCTCATCTCATATGATAGCAATAATATCATTCGTATCGCCTTTTAAAAGAAATTATTTTGTTATGCTGCCAATAACATAGCAATGGTAATTTACTTTTTAAAAATCAATTAAAGGAGGTAGTCACTTGAATATCCATTTTTCTTTCAATTTTCTATCATCTGATTTAAAATTGTGCAAAATTTGCTATCTTAAATATGTATGCCTAAAAATGTATAGTTTTATTTTCTTTATACTCGTAGATATGAAAAGACTAAAATTTGATTCCGAATTGAATTCCAAAATCTCGAATAAATTCTACACAAACCATTCAGATGGTCTTGAATCTAACTATATGTATTTTTGCTAGAGAAAAAAATAATTATTAAACTGTATTTTTTAACATTTGTATGTTTTATTCATTTTCGATTATATTTTATTATATTCTGCAACCATATTATGCCATCCTTGCAGCTCCAATGTGTATTACATTTCGCTCCTTGGGTTCCTAATTGTTTGGCGAGCAAAAATTTGCTATCAATATTGTCTACGGAAGGGCTGGTACATCAAAGATTAAAAAAAAAGAGTTTATTCAAGTTAATATGTATATAATTTTCTATAAAACATAATATCTTACATAAATATAGCATTTATAATTAATTGAAGGTAATTTCCTTCAAGAAATGATCGTTGTGAAATTTCACAAATTGTTCGAAGAAGGCATATTTCTCCAGGAAATCCCTGACTGTTTTTGATTTTTTGAGTTAAACAAAATTAGTATTGCATACAATTTTATATTTAGATACAGTATGAATGCTATTACCTCCTAAAAAATGTTTCAATAGCTTTATATGTAGCAATCCGGCTTGCATCATGCAGAACTACTTTCTGTCGGTTCTCTCTTTTAACGAGTTTTTTATGAAGATTCAAATTCGGACTATGGTTAAAGTAATACCTCAAGTCCTCAGTACTTTTTTTGTAACGTATTTGTATTTTCATATCTCGAATATTACTCCATGTTGTACTATTGTAGAAATACGTCCACCAATATACCGGAACTGTTGGTGGTGAATACTGTATATGAAAGGCGTAATTAACAGCAACCTGCCGAAAAGGAACTTTGTTCAACAAATTCACTGGTTCAATGAACCCCAAAACCATCTGGATTATATTTAAAAGTTTATATTTATTTAAATGTTCTGTATGATAAATTACACCTTTAAAACTCCAGCGCCTTTAAAAATTAAAAAGCGTTTTCTGCGGCTGTGAGCCTGAGATAAATTCGTGTTAGTTTCAGAATTGTTGAATGCACTCCTGTTAAATTGCAATGATGAATGTGTACCAGAAAAAGTATATAAATTGTATATTATTGTTAGTATAAGAACCGAAATCACAATATGTAAAAATAACGAATGAAATATCATTTTTAAATACGAGCACAAAAGTGCTTATTTTATGAATGCAAAACTGCTAATAATGTAGAAATCCAATCTTTTGCAACGAAATTATTTATCTGCCAAGACTTACAAAAGTATTATTAAGATTGACACACAAAAATGTTCTAATTTATAGAACATACCAATTTCCTGACAAATATGTATTTGCAATGTATATATTTGCATGTCAATTCACTGCACTTAGTATATATATAAGTAGTTGTCAATTGCCATGCCAAGGATTGGTAAATACTTACACAATGCGTCGAATATTTATTTATTCAAATACATGATGTTCAATGAAATCTGTTATTTGCAGGAAATGTTATTTCAAATAAAGCTTCCTACAATCTCTTAACTGAAAGATGAAATATACTAATAAATGGGTAGGTCGTGTCTAAAAACTAAATAAGTAGCGACCGAAGTTAAAAAAAAATATTTTATTTTATTTAATGGACCCCTGGCCTCTTACACTTACACACACGGAAAAAGGTATTGGCACAGTTGCAACTAAATGATTAAATGAGTTGGTACACCAACCGAATTTTGAAATATAAAATTAAAAAAAAAAATATATATATTGAAAAATATATTTTTTTTTAATATTTTGATATGCAATATTATTTGAACTTTTTAGAATTTTTGTAAAAATAATTAAATCCTAACCCGTTAAGCCAGTTATGATAAAATCCAAAATAACGTTCGATGGGAGTTGATAGTTATCCAGCGCAAAACTATTTTATATTTAATACCGACAATTTTTCATAATTTTTGAGCAAAATGAGATTTTTTCCTCGGGTTTTTTTACAATGATTTGCATTATTTTTTGAAATACTTTGAAGAATGTTCAGAAATTGTTATAAACCAAGTTTCAAAAAATTGTTTTTGAATATATTGAGTTCTCAAACAAAATTGTAATATTTTTTAAAATTTTACCGGTTTTGAGAACATCGAAGGTCATTAAAATTTTTCTTTCCGAGATAGTAAATCCCGATTTTCGGAACAGGGTTTATCACACAAAGTATGAACTAAAAATAGTTTACCGATTTTTTTTTGATTTGCGGGGTAATTTTTTAGAATATTGAAATGGTGAAAAAATTGTATGGCATAAATACGTAACGCTATAACTAAATTTGGTTCTAAGAAATCTAAGTGTAAGATTCAAATTCGTATAGAAGAAGCAGCTATGTATTTTTTTTTAATATAAAGAATCAGAACTGAATTCTACACAAAAAATTTCGAATTCCTTGTTTAAAATAGTCCAAGATTTTCTTTAAAATTAAGGCACATAATTTTTCAAAAATCTACAAGTTTTATTTGTTTCCAAAAATTAAATATGTACCTATTTTTAAGACTATGGCTTTTCACTACGCCATGGCGATGAGTTTATTGGACAAGCTCGTCGCCATGATGGGCGTAGTGAAAACTTGCAATCTTAACAAGCTCTATTGATCGTGTCGTGATACAAAAACTGAGGTAGCTAGGAACATTGTACAATGTACATTAGGGTGTGTCATTTATTTCAACTCTGGAATTTCCACATCTAATACCTCCAAAAAGCTGCTTTGCATATTAAAATTAAGTTCTTCATTTGAAATTTTCGTTTAAGTTACTGGCTTTGGCTCCCTGAAAAAGCTTGAAAAGAACACCAACAACGTTTGTTTAAGGCTATTTATTATGTCCTAAAAAACAGGGCCCCTATTATGTAAAACGAAACAAACGGCAAAAAAACGAAAGTCACGACATATCCCGATTATGTAAAACGATAATGGACCCATGAAAATGTTGCCATGTTGGATTTTTCTTTTTACCCCACCAGCACTGTCTTCAGTATTAAGAACTGTCAAAAAGTGAATACATTTTGAATGTAAGTTCAATAATTTCAGTGATTTGTTAATAAACATGTTATAAATAATGCAAATAAACACAACAGGAAAAGAAAATCATATTACAAGAAGTTTAATACATCCAGCTTCAATTTCAAAATAAACTTGTACGTTGTATGTTCATTTATTTAGTTTTGTGTTGGTGGCATATATTAATAAAATTTTATTTTTGTTTATAATTGTTTTACATAACGTATAATTGTTTTATTTTGATAAAAAATACAGTGGAAGTCACAGAAAGACAAATATTAATAGCACTCAAATCAAAACGAAAGGTATACGAAGGCCAATGGCCAGTCGTAGAAGAATACGAGTATCGTTTTTACATTAACGATTATCGTTTAACGTAATCGCATTTTAACGATAACGCGGTATTTTGAACGATAATCGTATTTCGTAATAAGGGCCCAGGACAATAAGGAACTAAGACGTTCATAGGATTTTATTGTAACAATCTTCAAAGGGGTCATTAAAGATGAGAAAACCGCGTAGAGCTCTTAAATGAGAGGGTGCTTTTTGGAGAGGGGGTGCAAAAGCACCCTTTTTGGTTTTTTGCATATAACTCGAAAACGGAGCAAAATGTCGAGATAATTCTGAAAACCTTTTTTTGTAGAGAATAAAATTTACCATCGAAATGGATTTTTTAAAAAAAATTAAAAAAAATTTTAGTTAGCTAAATTAAAAAAAATCATTACAAAAAAGTACAAAACCGCATTTTATGGCGAAAAACGGTTTTTAATGCTTTTTTAGATACGGTTATTTCAAAAAGGTTTCTTTACAAAAAAATTTGAGTGTCATACAATTTGCCTATAACATTTGTTTGGATAGTTAAAAATTGATTTAAGAAAAAATTATTAATATCTGTCGCACTTGAAAATTGTATAAAAATACAATTTTGAGTGATTTCGAATTTTTAATTCTAGTTTGTATTGGCCTTAATTTTTTTCTTTTGAATTGCTTGTATACTTTAAGCAAAATTAGTTAAATCAGCTCAGATTAACTATAACCTTGGATATGGTTATAGTTAATCTGAGCAATAGGCAGAAAAAGTACTAAAAACACAGTTTTCGAAAATAAACCTTGTTGTTTAGCGTCCAAAACACCATCTTATTTCAAAAACTTTCCATATATTCTTATTCCTATCATTCTAATGCAGCTTTTGGCAGGTATTAGATTTTAAATCTGAACAGTATTTTTTTCGCCATACCAAAGTGACACACCCTAATGTACATACCTTGTTCCTGCTTATAGAAAAGAAAATGAACCGGTTCAGCTACCTATACAACTATGTATAGCAGTATAGGTTTGTGTAGTTAAAATCTCTTGTGAAAAAACAGCTGATACAAAGGCAATTCAAGGAATATATCTGAAATTTACTGACATTTTCAAGTATCCCAGATAGTTTTGAAGATAGAATATTCGAACGTAAGGAATAGTTCTTTGATGCACATACTTTCTTATGAAACATCATTTAAGAAAAACAACAATCCGCCCATTTTCTTGAAAAACAATATCCGTCTCATGCATATTTGAGTTTTCCTTTAACTCTTTAAAATATCAATTACTTTTAGGCTCCTTTTTATATTGGCAAATGCAAGAGGGGGCAAATCATGATCATCGAAAGAAGATGTCAAGAAAACAGCTTCATATATTTTAAAAAGCATATCGAAAATAAGGATTTTCAGATATATATTTGGCCTGATCCAGAGGCAGAGTGGGGCAAACCATGAACTGCGACAAAAAAAATAAGTATTTGTTGAAATACTATAATTGCAAAAAAAAAATATGTTACTAGCGTGGTATTTCCCAGTGCCCTGCCCCCCCCCCCCCCCCCCCCTCCGGGCACGTATGGTGGTGGTGTTTCCAAGGTATGTGGAGGATTTTATAAGATCCATTCCTTTACTATATGGGCATCAGTATGGGGGCCAATTTCCATTACGGTAGCACGCTTAGACTGTTGATTTTTTTTATAGTGAGCTAAGGGTTTCAATAGAATAACTATAAAATATTACGGTGAGGTAACATTTCTAAATGTGATACAAAAATTGTGATTTTTTAGTACATTTTTGCGAATTACATGTTTTTTTTCGTCAAGGCTATAGATTAAAAGCACCTTGCCTGGCCCGCTTCACGGGTTCTCAGGATTTTAACTCCATTTTTGGGTCCTCCGTCCCGCCCACATGACTCCGTCGCTCCGCTTAAGGTATGTGCAGTCGCCTGGCAGGTGCCTATGTCAACAGTTGTTTTTGGGCAAACGTACATTTTGTATGAAAAATGAAAACTTAAAAAATTTATTAAAAATATAAATAAAAGTTGCCTCACTTTAAAATGATAATATTTATAAAGATATATGAATATAATGTGACCAATTATTTGAATATAAATTTTTTCTATTAGTAGGCTTTTTTGGTCAATTTATATTGTAATGCAATTAAAACAAGTTTATTTTATCTTTTTCCCAACGTTTCGTCGCTATCCACGACTTCTTCAGGGGTAGATCTATTTTTATTAAATAAATATGAACACCAATGACAATAATTTTTCGAAAATATTTTTAACTTACTTTAAATTTGTAAAATTTTTACGTGTAGCTATAATTGTTTTGTTTTTAAACTACATATCACTTTTTGATTAACTCTTCAACAAAAAAAAAAATAAATTAACATACATTTGACAAGACTAATAATTTAAAGGAACAAACACAAATAATCACAGTAGTGTTCTGCCGTGTTAAGAAGGAAAAACGTTAGTGCATTTTTGACATTTTGAAATAAACACGTTTTTCTGTTTTTATCTCTATCTTTTTACTTGCGATTATAGGTACTATAAGGCAAGTTTTGGATTCGTGCAAACAAAAAAATTTGAGATAACAATCAAACATGATATTACGATGATAGAGAACACCAAAAAAGTGGGTGGCAAAATTCTGTCTGTCTGTCTGTCTGTCTGTCTGTCTGTCTGTCTGTCTGTTCATCTACAGCCTAAACGGCTCGATCGATTTTCTTCAAACTTGGTACTTAGTGGTTTTTGGTGATTCTGCCGACACGTTTTTTTCATTTTTTTTTTAGAACCAAAAATAACGGTACCTGTCATACATTTTTTTTTGGCAAATTTACATAATCGTATTTTTCTCAAAAACGGCTCGACAACTTTTCTTAAAAAAAATTCAATAAATTTATTTTAGTAAAGGCTTTCTTTGGGTGGAAAACCATTTTTCAAAAATGGTTATTAATGGTACCTCCCAAGGAACCATTTTTTTAATTTTTGATTTTCTTCAAAATGGTATGACCGATTTCAATTATTTTTTTTATACAGAAGCTTCCAAGAAATGTTAATAGTTCTGTGTACCACAATTTTTGAAAAAATATTTTTTGGATTTTTAAAAAATATTTCAAATTTTTTTTTGGAAAATCAAATATTTCGAAAACGGCATCATAGATTTTTTTGAAACTCGATATTTAAGACTTTTTTAGTACTCTCTAAAATATTTTTAGAAAAAATTTTACATTTATAAAAAAATAACGGTACCTTCCATACAAAAGTGAAAAAACCACAAAGGAAAATATTTTTTTGCTTGAAAACGACTCCTACGATTTTGATTAAACTTTTTTCATATACTAAAATTAGTACGATCTACTATCAAAAATTATAAAATTTTACACATAGCAACTATTAGTAGTACCTGTCATAGAACGTATTTTTTTATTTTGTGTTTTCTCGTTATCAGCTTAACGGATTTAAATGAATTTTTTTATATACAAACTTCAGATAAGATTAAATAATATTGCATATCGAAATTTTCAAAAAAAAGTTTTTGGATTTTTAAAAAAAGTTTCAAATTTTTTTTTTGAAAATTCGATATCTCAAAAACGGGTTGACGATTTTTTTTCAAATTTTGTTTTTATATACACATAAATATATAGTTTAAATTTGCATACCAAAATTTGTTCTTAAAAATGTTTTAAGAATTTTATATATAAAAAATTAATTTAAAAAAAAACCGCTCCAACGATTTTAAATTTTTTTTTCCCATACAATCATATTCCATCATGAATTAAGATGACATACTTTTTTTTCACCTCAAACTGTCAAAAGAGTTGTTTTAGCTAATTTAAGTGTCGTATTTCATGCTTCTCTACACTTTTCTCTCATAATTTCCATGTTTGTATATACAATTTTCTTAAACTCGCAGTGTCTTGAACATAAGAGCAAGTACGTGCGACCCAGTCGTGCATTTTATTTGTTTTGCTGTTGATTGTTTTTCTGTCGTCTTTACAAATAAATCATTTTTTTACCTTGATTATTTATCAGTTGTACAAATGCTTGTATGGTAGTCACTTTTTTTTTTCTTAAATTGAGTGCTAAAACGTCAATTTTTCCTACAAAAAGCATGGTTCTTTGAATGAACGTAATTTTTCTTAAGCGTTTTAAGCCATTATAAAAGCAAGTAAGGGCTTTTATTTTTACAGAATAAAATAGCAAATATATGAAAGATGTCAAAACTGGTCCTAACTCAAAACAGTCAAAAAGTCAGCTACGTTTTTTTCTCTTAACACGGCAGTGTTGCAATCAGGTACTCATTTTATTGCCAAAGCGTAGCTATCGATTGTATTGTCTGTCTTCTTTTGTGTTCTTCGTTCGCGTCATTTTTTGTTGAATTCTTAAACTCTCAAGAGTAAATCTCACGTTCATTCTCTTTTCCTTGTCTAGTACTCTTACGTCGTCTCTTTTTTTAATATCTGCTTTGTGCTCTGTCATTCTAACTAATACCTGTCATGAATAAGACGAGAGTTAAGCAAGAACTGTAACATATTTATTATACCAATGACTTCATTGTCTTATCCCAGCAAACATTTTTGTGAACGTTCATAGAACATTCAGTGAAAATGAAGAACATATATTCGAGAAACACTCACTTCTGTGAATCAAATGTGAATATACTCAAATATTCCATCACTTTTACCTCATACGCGGGGAAGGGGATTTGTGTTGATTTTTTTTTAAATAAAAAAATATCGAGATTCTTATTTCCTTCACATAATATGAATAAAAGTGAACGCGCACAAGCGATCCTCAAAAGAGGTATATCTTGGGTGCGTCCATTTTTATTCACATTAACTGAATGTCCCTTTCATTTTGTTTTGAAAAGCCATAACGGGACCTAGTCGTGCCAAAACTAAAACAAAAGTTATTTAAAGAGAAAATTTGTCACTTTCATTAAATTTTGCGTATTGTTATTTGTTATTGTACGGACGGAACTATATTCTTTGTGGCAGTGAAAAAAAAAAAATAAAAAAAGATAAATTGAATAAATTAACTTTTGTTTTAACTTTTTCAATTGGAGTATCTTTTTGATTTCCATTTTCATTCCGTACGGAATTAATTCGACCGAATATCAGAATAGCCGCGAATATTCCATTATACTTTAGCGAAATTTATCATAAGTTTCATTCGATAAATCTAGGGAAATCAAACTGTTTATGCAGATAATTTTACCATTTTAAAATAGCATTTTGTATAACCACACTGAAATAATATTTACATTCAGTTCTACGGTATACATTCCGATTATTAAAGAATCATTATAATGAATTAAATATGATTCAATTTATATTCACTAAACTGAATGAGGAAACCCCAATTTATATTCATATGAATGGATCAAATCTGTCTCATTTAAATGATTCAAAAAAGATTCATGAATTGTTCAGTGAAATGAATATATAAGCGTCCTATTTACATTCACTAAAGTGAAGAATTACTCTATTATTAATGAAACATAAAAACGATTCGAATTCGAGGTAATGCTACCCAGTAAATTTGATCCAAACCGGTTTATAAATGAGTTCATAAATGAGGGTTTCTTTCACTCCAGTGAATTATTAATAAATCATTTCTGAAGGGAAATGTTTGCTGGGATATTAATACTAATACTTATACAGGGTGTCCCGTAATGAGTGGATAATACTGCAACTGGTGATAGCAGGCCTTATGACTGCTCAGAAAAAAAATATAAAAAAAATATTTTTCTTGTGGTCTACATGGTATAATTTATTTTCGAAAAATGTTAAAAAAATCAGGGTCTCCTAAAATACCTAATTACAACGGCCACCCATAAAGGATTCTTATTATTTTTGTATTTTTATAATATTTTTGAATAACCGTTCTAAATGATGGGTAGTAAATTTTAACACCAGCTGATGCATTTTTTGTGTTATAATTTTTTAAAATTATTTTTTTATTCAAAAATAATTCAATATTTTTTTTCACCAAAGTTTGAAAAATAATAAAGGGAAAAAAATGTATGAGAACATAAGTGGCAAATTTGATAAAAATTGGCCTGTTTAATGTATAACACATGTTTGTGTCTACAACCATAACCAATAAAATTGGCATTTAATCTACTAAAGTAGTTTTTTATCAGATGAAATTAAGTTACAAAGTTAAGTAAACACTCCTTTTAATGTACTTTCCCAAATGGTAAATCACAAGCTTCTATCTACAGCAATAACACATTAAATTGGCTTTTAATCTATTAGAGAAGATTTTTAACACTTTCTCAAATCAAAATTGACTTGTAATAAAATAGGCATTAAAATGCATAAAAAAGTATTATTTGCAAATAATGGACTGGGCAGCATTAGCGGAGGACGTTTACCGCGAGAAGAAATTGATGATATTGTGCTGAATGAAATTGAAGCAGATTCAACTACATCGACACGGGTGATTGCAAGACGAACAGGGATCGCAAAATCATTAGTTCATAAGGTATTGCAAAAATATAAATTTCATCCTTTTCATTTCACGCGTGTCCAGACTCTGCTACCAAGAGATTTCCCCGCAAGAGTTATTTTTTGTCAAAAAATGTTGGAAAAAATTCACGAAGATCCGGACTTCTTCAAAAAAATATTGTGGAGTGATGAGTCGTCTCTTAAAAGGGATGGATATTTCAATATCCATAATTTACATAGCTGGCAACTGGAAAATCCAAATTTAATGCGCGAGGACAGATCGCAGTACCAATTCAAAATCAATTACTGGGCAGGTATCCTGAATGGACAAATTATAGGCCCTTTTGAATTACCAGGCAACTTAGATGGTGAAGCCTATCTTAATTTCTTGCAAACTAATTTGCCAACTCTATTGCAAGAAATGCCTGAGGAGCTAAGGAATTCAATGTGGCTTCAAAACGATGGATGTCCTGCTCATTATGCTGCTAATGTAAGGAGGTACTTGAATCGAACGTATCCCAACAGGTGGATAGGCTGTCTGGGCCCAATTTTGTGGCCACCACGTTCGCGAGACCTAAATCCTTTGGACATTTTCTACTGGGGGTGCCTGAAAGAAATGGTTTATACTAAACCAATTACATCCATTACGGAACTGCGTCGTCGTGTTCAAGACGCTGTGATGAAAATAAATGAGCGCCAATATGCTCGTTTTATTGAGAGGTCCTTCATTAGAAGATGCAGAGCCTGTGTCACAGTGAATGGGGGACAGTTTGAAAACTTGATATAAATTTATTTAAAAATACAAATAAATCGTAATTTTTAATACTGTTGTTTTTATTTATCGCATTTCCCATAGCTAAATCAATACCTTTTTGAAAGTGCATATTATTATTTTAGTTATTGAATTTAGCAGACATAATAGTGACACTGGTATATCTATTGACTTTTCCTTACAACTCAATTTTTGTTATCATCAAACTTTGATGAAAATAAATATTTAATCATTTTTTTATTAAAAAATTAATTAAAAAAATTATTTAAACAAAAATCCAGCAACTGGTGTTAAATGTAACTGCCTTTTTTTAAGAACGGTTATTTTTAAATGCAATAAAAATTAAAAAACAATTCAATTCAATTTGTTTTATTGAACATAATATATACAATTTGGCTTACAACTAATAAGATACATAAAAATTTACATTTGTTGGCACATAGGGGGCCTAACTTTATACTATGTCTTAGGTTTAGTATAAAGTTAGGCCCCCTATGTGCCAACAAATGTAAATTTTTTCAATGTATCTTATTAGTTGTAAGCCAAATTGTATATATTATGTTCAATAAAACAAATTGAATTGAATTGTTTTTTTAATTTTTATTGCATTTAAAAATAACCGTTCTTAAAAAAAGGCAGTTACATTTAACACCAGTTTTAATTAAAAAAACAATATGAGTCATTCATTCGTCGTCGTCGTGTTTACTTAACTTTGGAACTTAATTACATCTGATATAAGGTTAAAAAAACTACTTTAGTAGATTAAATGCCAATTTTATTGGTTATGTAGACACAAACATGTGTTAGGCTTGTTTCACACATATACGGTTTCATTCGGTTCGGTCTGTATTCGGTTCGTTTTCGGTTTCAGTTTTTTATTTTCACACATATACGGTTCCTTAAAGCTTTGTATTCAAATATCAATTTTTAATTCCAAAAATAACTACATACTTCAGCACTTGTTGTCAATTCCAAATAAAAACGAACAAAAAAAACCTTATAGAACCAAATATGTGTGAACGCTACGATAAGTTTGTGTATTTATTTATTTATTATTTATATTTCTTGAGAATCGTTATTTCGGCTATATTATTCAAAGTTTCATAAAAAGTCATATCGGTACTTAATACATAAAAATTATTTTAAATAGAAAATAAGGATAGATAGTTATTATGTTGAATTGATTCTTTTAAATGCGATACGAATCCTGAGAGAAAAAAGGATGGGTCTGCTTAATGCAAGCAGTTACATAAAGTGAAAAAAAAAGTTAAAAATACAGAAAATTAAAAAAAAAAAGAATGAAAAAATAAAAACAAATTTAAATTTAAAATAGGACCATGGAAAAGCAGATCTCAAGTTAAAAGTCAAATTAAAAAAAGTAAAAAATTGAAATGGAATGGCATGCTAAGGCATTTGTTAAGTTCGTTGAGTTTGTAGTTTTAGTTTCTCTATGTAATAGTTAGTTAAATTTTTCAGGCTTTACTAAATAGTTTCAACTAAATTATAGGAGGAACAATAAAGAAGTTTTTTCTGTGTGATATTGCTATGATTATAGTCAAAAATATTTGAATAAGAATTTACTTCCCTCAACATTCTAGTAACTGGTTCATTCCTGCCATAATCAGTTCTGTGAGGTGCTTGATGGAATTGGGGTACTGATCTTACAGAATGTGAGTTGGTGTTAATACTCATTGCCTCTAGGAGGGCAGAAGAATCAGTAACACCAGACAAAATTTGATGGACAAAAATTACGTTAGCTACTTCACGACGCTTTTGGAGGGATTGTAAGTTAATAAGCCGCAACCGATCATGATAGGGGGGCAAGTTGTAGCTGTCAACCCATGGGAGTCCTCTTAGAGCTAAGCGGAGGAATCTACGCTGAATTGCTTCTAGTCTATTGAAGACGCTTTCTTCAAGGTATTTCACTACCTCAGCTGCTGTTGCTTAACGGATTGGTTTGAGAAAAACATATTTGCTGAAATGGTCTTCGTTCGTGTGTACGGTCCCAAAATGTCAATATACAGTTGTTGAAAAGGTCGTTCAGTTATCATCTGCTGTCCCATGGGTGGCCTTGAAATCGAGTTCATCGGCTTATTGCATTTGTATATATCACAGTTTTGTAAATAATCGTTCACTTCAGTAGTCATATTTGGCCAGAAATACCTCTGGCGAAGTTTTGCCAGAGATTTGTGCATTCCGCCATGGCCTTCGGTAAAGGAATCATGCGCTGTTGCCACAAGGCTCCTACGCAACTCCTCCGGTACTCAGAGTTTCCAAGCCCTGTCTTCTTGAATAGGGTCTCCGGTTCGTCTGTCAGTCCGTTTGTAATCGAAGCCGTCCGCAATACAGATGTCGGATAGTTTGTCCTGGTTCTCGTTTATTGTCTTCTTCAACTTAACATACTCTTCTGATAAAAAGTATGGTGAACTGAAGTCAACTTCTGGCATTTCGGTCGCGATCTCTTCCATATGTACTCTTGAGAGAGTATCCGGAACTACATTGAGAATTCCCTTTCTGTGCTCTATGGTGAAGTCAATGCCTTGTAGCTTGAAACTCTACCGAGCCAGCCGACCACTCAAGTCCTTCTGAGTCAACAGCCACTTAAGGCTTGCATGGTCAGTTATGATTGTAAAAGGCAATCCTTCAATGTAAGCCCGGAACTTCTTTGTTCATCCTGGTTTATCGAAGGTTTCCCAAATAAAACAATCCAAAGTCCCCATCTGGGAATATACAAATTATGTTTCATTTCATTTTTCGCTATGATGAGCTAAGTTTAAATTTTCAAAGATTTTCTTCCGTAGAAGAGCTTGTTTGTCACTTTTATTAGTGATTTCGATTTCAGAATCTTTTATCATGTCTAGTTTTCTAAGCAGCTCATACGTTCCTCCGTTTTGGATCATTTGTGAACCAAAAACAGCATAGTATGGCTCAAATTTAATTGCTTCGTGCAAAACACTACGCAGTGAAAATGCAGTATTGCTTTCATGCATGTCCCATACACGTTGATCACCATCGATGTAAGACCGAATTTTTGTTAGAATTGAACGATTTACTCGCTCCGAAGCATTTGCTTGGGGCGACTAAAATGCTGTTCTTATGTGTTTTACCCCATACTTTTGTAAAAAGCTGGAAAACAATTCTGGTACGAATTGTTTTCCGTTGTCAGAATGGATGTATTCGGGTACGCCAAACATATGGAATATGAAATGAGGGTTTCGTCTAATTCGTTGTTTTAAATGACTAAACCAAGGGAAGAAGCTGGGTTTAGTGCCAGTATTTCTGCAGTCGAGAGTACAATTAATAGTTCTGTTTACCGAAAAAGAATAAAATCAAATGAAACCACCCCTTAACGAAGTTAGCAAAAAAAAAAAAAATCAAACCGAATTCAGTTTTGTAAGATTCATAAGACTTGAAAGAACAAGTGGCTTAAAGTAGTTTTTTCTAATGAAAAAGGCATCAAATTCGACGAAACAGATGGACTCAAATTGCATTTCTATGATTGAGCGCTATTTTGTTACTTAACCATAGTCCTATCAATGCTTCAAAAATGTGAGGTTAAATTTCGTTTCATTGAGCTTTCGAATAAGAACTTCTTTCAACTTAGCGATTATTTTAGTTTTTTTTTTTCTTTTCCAGTTTGCAGAATTTTTAATTGAGCTCTCGACTGTAGGAATATTGGAACTGAATCTAGATTCTTCCCTAGTTTTAGCCATTTCAACCGACGAATTTGACGCAACCCTCAAAATTTTTCGTCTATCACTTGCGGAGGTAGTAGGTTTTGTGCATCCTTTCATATCGATACCATCTTTTTGTAAATTTTTCAGATAATTAAAGGGCAAAGAAGAGATTCTGTTAATTTTTTCCGAAATTAAATGTCCCGTTTGTCCTTGATTATGAAAATTATCAGTGAAAAGTATGAAAAGTATCAGTTTCAGTTTCTCTCCCTCTCAGTGCGGTCGTCTTGCTACATTTACATTTATATTTGTTGTTATTAAAATTATATTATTACCTTCTTATCATTAACCTCCTTAATTCTTGTTTTAATTTACTTTTACCTTCCTGTTTTATAAAGTCCTGTGTTAATGATTGTGCTTTTTCATAAAATAAATTCTATTAAATCAATTAATTATAACAACCTAATCAATATATTTGTATGCTTATCATCGTATTAGCTTCATTGTGTCTTGTCGTCGTGTTGTGGTGCTTGCGGTGATTAATTTGCAGTTCCCTTTCTCCTCTTTTTCTTCTTTAACTTACTGGTGCATTCTCTTCACCAAAAAATAAAACCCTTTCTGTGTTTTCTTTTATTTTTTAATTTAATTTAATTTCATTCCTATTTAATACCTAGTGCTTTTACTTATTTCATTAAATAAATCAAGTGTTGTGTATTGTTTTCTAATTCAGGTGGTGTGTTTACTGTTAGTGTTTACTGACTTCAAAATAGATTTCATACAGTAGGTACTTTCATTGCATTGATGCATTTATTCTTTTTTTTTTTTGTTGTTTTGTTTTTTCTGTGATCTTGCTCGCGTTGACTGAACAATATATGAGCCGTTGTTTTTGAAAGTGGAATAAGTCCGTTTTTTCATGTTTCGAGATATTTAAGGTTTTGCGTTTCAATGTGTTTACAAATATTGGCAAAAGTAAAGAAATTCATGTGACGCATTTTAGGCTATAAAAATGTTGAATTTTGAAAAGCAAAAATATTTACTAAAATTCTCACAGAAATTTAACGGGACCTGAGCCCTAAATGGACTTATTCCATTTTCAATAATAACAAATTATAAAAAATAAAAATCAAGAAAATTTAAGTCCATATTTTTATATAGGCATTGTTTAACTGAATTTTAGGCTATAAAAATGTTGAATTTTGAAAAGCAAAAATATTTACTAAAATTCTCCAAGAAATTTAACGGGACCTGAGCCCTAAATGGACTTATTCCATTTTCAATAATAACAAATTATAAAAAATAAAAATCAAGAAAATTTAAGTCCATATTTTTATATAGGCATTGTTTAACTGAATTGTTATTTTAGAGTTAAAAGTAATATAGAATTAAGAAAAACTTAATTACGTGCATAATACAATTTATGAGGAAATTATTTGGGTAGGTATGTAATATAACAATTCAAAAAAATGGTAAACTAATTTTAAGTACTTTTTACTAATAGGTACATACGTTAAACCTCGGTTCAAAAAAAATTCATCAGCTCGTTTTTCTATCAATTTAATTTTCAATCAATAAAATTAGCTTTTACCAAAAAGTACACCATGCCAACTCGAACTCACAGAAATGTCAATTTATTAAACCGTGGCCTAGACCATATAAATTTTTCTTAAACGATAGTGCCAGTATTTTCAGATTTAAAAAAATCAATTTAAATATCGGTTCAGTGATCTAAGCTTTAGCTTGATATTCAGAGAGACAGACATATAGAATTGCGGCATTCACTTTTTGTGTTTTGTATTATGGGTTAATATCAAGTTTGATTTTTTTGCACGAATCGAAAACTTGCCCTCTCATACGAACAATATTTCATATATCGCTCATTTAATAGAATACCGTCATATCTCAAAATTAACTGTTTTGAGATAAATGCGATTGAAAGTTTCGTTTTTGTGAAAAATATATGAAAAAACGACTGTAGTGCAACAAAC
Organism: Dasysyrphus tricinctus; assembly: GCA_963921185.1. Taxonomy (NCBI): domain Eukaryota; kingdom Metazoa; phylum Arthropoda; class Insecta; order Diptera; family Syrphidae; genus Dasysyrphus; species Dasysyrphus tricinctus. The sequence goes on from OY992531.1 coordinate 139,287,166, forward strand.
AAAACGTTCGTATGGCAAATGGAGATGAGATATCGATGTAATTTTTTCACAAAAGTAAAGATAAAAAGATTAAGCATACAATGCTATACTCAGTTCAAAACTGTCAATTTTTGAGTTATGACGGTATTCTTTTAAATGAGCGATATGTACATATAGAGAGTAAAGCAATATTGTCGTTACACCTTATTCTAATAATTCTTAATAAACAGCTATGCTTGCATTGTCATTCGAATTTCTAGAGCAAAAATACAGCTATCTTGTCAATGATGCTGTTCATAGAGTCCAAACTGATTCCTATGAGGGGATAGTGCACCCTGAAAATCGTTCTAATCAATAATAATCGTAATTATACATTTTCCAAAACTATGCTTATAACAAAAGAAGGACTTATTCCACTTTCAAACAAAAAATATTTTCAATAAATTTTACAATTTTTTTTATTTGTTTAATTCAGGTAGAAATCGTGCTCTATTGAGTATAAGATTATTAATATAAAAAGAGGACACAATTATTTTATTGGATTCGCCATTAACTCATTTTTTTCCGAAAGTGGACTTATTCCACTTTCAAAAAAAACGGCTCATATATATGTATAATTATATATATTAGTTTACAAAATTTTAGTGTGACCATCTGTCATTTTTTTCTTATCTATTTTTTTTTATCTCTTTTTTGTTTTTATTTTTTGTTTTTCTCGTATTATTATTATGGATGTTATTAAATGTCTTTTTTGTAATTCTACCATCGAAGAAGTCTCTGAAAGATTCACAAGAATGCAAAAGATTGCTTTGATGAAGCTTTCATTCTTGTGCAACGAATGTAAGAGCTCAAACATTTGCTTGCAGCTACAGAACTTAAATCTTTCCCTTGAAAATGTCACTCGCAATTTAGACGAGGTAAAAGATACAGTAAATAATAATTCCGAAAGATTTTTTAATGTTGAAAAAAAAGTTGCTTTGCTGTTTGACCATTTTGTTGATCTTATTGGTAATGTTGATAAAATTGAAAAAGTTATCGACTCCAACACTAGGGCTGTCTCTCTTAACACTTTGAGCAGTGATAAAAACCACTCTAAAGTTGCCAAATCATTAAATATCTTGGAAAATACTCTTAATGAAGTACTGGATGACAAAATCAAAACTATTAATTCTGAAATTGAAAAAAATTCGCTCTTTTCGAGAAAAATTTACGAGCATCTGTCTTTGATTAGCAATAATGTTAATAACTTTTTCGCGATTAATAACTCACATAATAACCAAATTTCGGAATCCGTTCTCCAGCTTTCAAAAGACTTTGACATTTTATCGACCAGTCATGGTAAACATTTTGAGGAATTTCATGGTAATTTTGCAATTTTGGAGAAAGAGTTGACGTCTACGAGAGACAGCTTTACTGAATTGATCAATTCTGCATTTTCCAATTTTGCTAATCCCAATATTAATAACACCAATATTAATTATGCTCCTATTACTACGTCTCTGCAAGAAGAACTTAATTGTCCTACAGACACCATGAGTTCCCTATCCAATTCATTTTCAAGCAACAGTAGTAGCAATCCTAATAGAATTTCTTCAGACATCAACCCATCAGTTATTACCAACCCTCCACTCATCGATACTATTCAGCCCAGAGTTGTGCCTGCTCCTAAGTCTATATTTGTCTCCAAATTTGATATATCAACTACTCACACGGATATTTTAAATCACGTTAAGTCTGTTTTAAATCAGCATAACATTTCCAATGACCATAACCTAATAAAATGCAAAAACATTTCTAGATCAAATGGTAGAGTTGCATCTTTTAAAATTACTATTCCTGAGCCAATGTTCAATCTGTTGATGTCTCCAGCATCATGGCCTGTCAATACTTTTACTCAGGAATTTGTCAATAGAATTTCTCAGGTTTCAAGCAATAACTTAAATACAGCTCCAAAAAACTGAAATGTTTGTCCCTTTATTATCAAAATGTAAGGGGACTTCGTTCTAAAGCCCGCGATGTATTCTTAAAGTCACAAGAACTTCCTTTCGATGTTTTCGCTTTAACCGAGACTAATTTAAATAGTAATTTTAATAATAATGAGTTTTTTACATCTGATTTTAATGTTTACCGAAAGGATGGTCTTTTGAATTTGATGGAACAGACTGGAAGAGGCGTTCTCATAGCAGTACACACTAATTTTGACAGTTCCTTTTTTAACATCCCTAACACCGAGAATATTGAATTGATCTGTGTTAAAATAAATGTCAAACAAAAAAGCATTTTTGTATTGTGCTGCTATTTGAGACCTTGTAGCCCAATTGATAGTTATCAACTTATAATTAATGCAATTGACTTTTTGTGCGAGATAATGGAGGTGCACGACAGCTTATTGGTCTTGGGTGATTTTAATCTTCCTAACCTGACATGGTCACGATTTGAAGATGACTCTCACTTTGTTGCTGAGAATGCTACAACTCAAAAAGAAGTATTGTTTACGGACAATATGACTGATTCTGGTCTTTGTCAGATTAGTGATATTAAAAACAATCTGAATAGGCAGCTTGATCTTATTTTTGCTAATGATGCTAACAACTGCAGCGTTGAGGAAAGTAGCCAGGTTCTTTCCACCATAGACCTCTTTCATCCGCCGTTATCTTTAATTTTTGCTTTCGAACATGTAAATATGAATATTGAGTCTGAGAGTACATATCGTTTCAATTTTCGGAAGGCTGACTTTGTCAAACTCAACGAACTTCTAAGTAATATAAATTTTGATTTAATTTTTAATTCAAACTCAAACAATTGTATTGATATACTCACCACTAACTTTTATTCAGCAATTTTTGAATGTTTGTTCCTATCTGTACCTTATGGACCCCAGAAAAATACATCATCGTCACCTCCGTGGTATTCAAAGGAGCTGCGTACACTCCGAAACTCGCGAAACGGCCTTTGGCAAAAATATTTAAGATCTAGAACAGACAGTGACTACTCCCTTTATCTACATGCGTACAATGAATTTTCAGCTCTTTCTAAATTGCTATACGACAGATATATCAATCAAATGCAATTTGATATAATTACAGATCCCAAACGATTTTGGCAATTTATAAACTTCAAGAAAAAGTCTGATGGTTATCCTAATACTCTTAATTATTTAGATCATTCTTCTAACGATTCTAAAATTATAACAAATTTATTTGCCAATTTTTTCGGTCTTGCTTTTTCCGATAGTAATTTTGAGCCAGATGAAAACTACTTCAACTATTTGAATAGTTGTAATCGAACATCATTAGTTTCAATTAGTATTAATGTTGGTGAAGTGGTCGAAAAGATAAAAAATCTTAAGGATGATTTCTCATCCGGCCCAGACGGTTTGCCAGCGATTGTTTTAAAGAAATGTGCAGCCAATTTGGCCCTGCCTCTGGCTTTTCTTTTCCAAAAATCTCTTTCCTTAGGGATTTTTCCATCAATATGGAAGGATTCTTTCATCATTCCAATTCACAAAAAGGGATGTAAAGCAGATGTTGCAAACTATAGGCCAATCGCCAAATTATCGTGCATTCCTAAACTGTTCGAAAGTATTGTCTTCGACAATGTATATTTTCATTGCAAGTCATTATTTTCCACCAAACAGCACGGGTTCATCAAAGGTAAATCTACGACCACTAACTTAACAGAATTTGTTTCTTATACTTTAAATGCAATAGAAAATAAAAACGAAGTTGATGTCATTGCCACAGACTTTAGCAAGGCCTTTGACAAAATCTCACACAAAATAATCTCGTTCAAATTAAAGGCTCTTGGTTTTCCTCCTGGTTTTGTTCAATGGATAGAATCATACTTGTTAGATCGTAAATATCGAGTCTTGTTTAGATCTTCAGTATCAGATCCTTTCATTGCAAGATCAGGAGTCCCTCAAGGTAGTCATCTGGGTCCGATTATTTTTATTCTAACGATCAATGACGTGGAATCTGTGATTGAGCAATCAGAACTTTCTATCTACGCGGATGACATGAAGATCTTTAGAGCTATTTCTTCGCCTAATGATTCTTTACCTCTTCAGAACGACCTGAATAATTTTTTTGTTTGGTGTCAAAAAAATAATTTAGAACTTAATGTCGGAAAATGCCAAGCAATCACATACTCTCGCAAACGCTCCCGCCCACCACCACGGGACTACTATATCAATCTTGACCTTGTCTCAAGAGTAACAACTATTCGGGACTTAGGTATTATTTGTGATACTGAGCTCAATTTCAGATCCCATTATGACAACATAGTAGCTAGGGCTAACTCTGCTCTTGGTTTTGTCAAGCGTTGGTCTAAGGAGTTTTCGGATCCTTACGTTACAAAATCTCTCTATACAACCTTTGTACGACCTTTACTTGAATATGCAAGCCAAGTATGGTCCCCCTACCACCATGTTCATGTTAAACGAATCGAAGCAATACAACGTAGATTCCTCCGTTTTGCTCTTAGGGGACTCCCATGGGTTGACAACTACAACTTGCCCCCATATCAAGATCGGTTGCGGCTCATTAACCTACAATCTCTGGAAAAACGTCGTGAAGTGGCTGACATAATTTTTGTGCATCAAATTTTATCTGGTGCTACTGATTCTTCTGCCCTTCTTGAGGTAATGAGTATTAACGTCAACTTACATTCTCTAAGATCAGTACCCCAATTCCATCAAGCCCCTCACAGAACTGATTATGGTAGAAATGAACCAGTAACTAGAATGTTGAGGGAAGTGAATTCAAATTCTAATATTTTCGACTATAATCATAGCAAGATCACACAAAAAAAGCTTCTTTATGGTTCCTCATTTAACTAGTTTGAATAATACAGTAAAGTAATGTTTGCCTTCATTATAACCTTAACTGAGAGAAACTGAAACTACTAACTCTACTAAGCTGACAAATGCCTTTAGCATGCTTTTCAATTTTAATTTGCAATTTTAAATTTTAAATTTTAAATTTTAGATTTTACTTTTACGTATAATTTAACTTTTTTGACTTTTCAACTAGCGATCTGCTTTTGCTAGATCCTTTTTTTAATATTATTTTTTTTTTAATTTTTTCTATTTTTTACTTTTAAAATTTTTGTAACTGCTTGTATTAAGCAGACCCAACCTCTTATCTCTCAGTAATAATATCCTGCACATCGCTTTAAAAGGAAGTTGTTGTGCTATGCTGGCAACAACATAGCATAATAACTATCTTTATTTTAACATAATTTAATTTTTAATACATAAATAAGTGCCGATACGACTTGCAATCGAATTTGCGTCGTACTCGGTGTAAATGGACCCCAGCGCGTGCGGTATCTGGGGGGGATAGAGGCGTGGGATTATTTATTTATAAATTCCTGCCTACTCAAACGCGCCAAGAGCTTTTCCTCCACCCAGTGTCCACTTTTTCTCAATTTTTTTTTGTGTCATGTCAAAGAAACCATGATGTAAAACACAAAAAAAGCTTTAAAAGGTCTGACCTATAACTAGTTCAAAGCAAAAGTGATGATGAAGGCAGAGTACCTATTCAAATAAATCAAAAAAAGGGCTACGATTTGCACATGAATTTAAGGAAATGATAATAAAACGTGTAATGAGGGTAATTTTAAGATTTTGTATTTTCTTATTCGCTCTTAAATTGGATGCTTTCTCTAATGCCATTTACAAAAATTCATTTAGTCCGCTCAATTCGGAGTTATAACGGTAAATCGCACTCGAAAATGTTGAACCTATTCAAATGAACAGGAGTGTATTTTGTCTATTTTGATTGATGAAACAATCATCTTTTTATCGTCGTATATTTTTGTTTTCCTTCGCTGAACTCAGCCCAGCTGAGCAGCCGTGGTGGTAGCTTTCATAAACAAGCTACTGTTTGCACTTTTTCGTGTCTCTTTTTGCTTCTCTTCTTTCGTTTTCTTTTTCGGTTGGTTTGACACTTCTGTCAAAAGAACCATAAGTCATCATAAGTCTTAACTCATTTGTTTAATCGTATTGTGCATTCGTAATTTTTTTTTCAAATAATTTATTCGCTATCGTGTTATTGGTTTGCTTTATTGATAAACCAATTTATATTCATATAAAAATGTGTTGAATACCCACCCTCATCGACGAGAAGAAAAAAAGGGTAACAAATTGGCGCCCAACGTGGGGGTAAAACTTACCACAACAAGTTTCACCTGCCTATTCTCTTTCCTTAACCATTTTTAGCCTTCCCTTTTCCCGTTGCAGCTCCAAAATGCTTAAAGAGTTAGTAGATACCTGGCGTCCATCAGCCAGAGACCTACTCTTAAAGTATTTTGGAAAAGTAACAAAAACAGGCTTCGATCAATTTGCGATTTGAGTGGAACAGTTGGTTCCAAAATCCACGAACCCTAATTATCAAGAAGACGGGTGGTTTCTTGTCGAAGTGCCAGCGGATGAGCTGGAAAAGTAAGCGAGTCAGGTGGACTCTTATTTCAAAACAAAACTACCATCAAAGCATAATTAACGTTACTTAATTTAACTTAGCGTAAATTCAAAATTTGTTAGTAAATGGGTTGTTAACGTGTTTTTAAATTCTTAACACTTATTAAGGGTATTCATGCAACGTCGTAGGTTTACAAATTGTGTAAAATGATAAGTTTACGCAAAAGTTTGCATGAACGACCTTTTTATTAATTTGGTTAAATGCTGTGTAAATTAATCAGCTGTTCGTTAAACGTCAAATTTTTGGGCGCGTTCGGCTTGGGTCGAGGAGTTGGTTTTACAGATAATGCATTATGGTCTGTTTATTTGCATGTGTGTGTACCTGTACAAATATATATTTGTTTTAATGGATACGTGTAGTAAGTAGTCCTGTTAATTCAATTATATTTGTTTTGCATTGGAATAAATACATCAATGCCATTCATTTTGCTGGAATTTCAATACCATTTCAACTCAACTCAAGTGACAAAAAACCTGGAGCTCCCGATCCTGCTTGTAAACGTAGTAATTTTTAAATAGAGAACCTCTCCCGAACCAACGTGAAGTCGGAAACTCGGAAGGATAAAACAAAATGTAAAGCTAGAACTATTAAGGCTTTCTCAAACCAATGCGAAATATTCGGAACGACGACGAAACTTTTGCCTGTCAAAATCAATGCGTTAAAAACCCTAGAAAAGTTGCTTTCCAAACAGTCAAAAGAAGAAGTGAGGAATATTCCACTTAAGTAAAATGAACCATCCCTTTCTTTTTTTCGTTCCAACTTCACCAAATGTCAGTTTCACTCCCGTGAGATGAGTATGGTTTTCATGTATTCGCTCATTTTCAACTGACCACTTCAGTAAACTTTCAACAATTATTATAGTTCTACCTTAATATACAAGACAATAGTCACGTTGTAAGGTAGAAATATATTAGTCACAAGCTCACGGCAGTGGTCGGTTGAAAATCAGCGAATACAAAAAATCATACGTCACGCCCATAATGTACTTTTCTTCATTTTCGTTAACTTTTGCTTTCGGAAGTGAATAGAGCGCCCCGAGTACACTTTACGGAAGTGAAACTGAAATTTGTTGAGGTAGGAACGAAAAAAAGAGAAAAAGTGAATTATGACTTAGTTCTGATTTTGACAGTTCAGAAAGATACTTTGCATTGGCTAATGACATCTGTTTCTTTCTAACAGCTTCTGACTATTTAGAATCTTCCTAACCAGTGCGAATCATTCGTTGACCACAACAAAAACATTAATAACACGTTGTTGTAAATGAAAACAAACCGTTCTTCGTCGTCAACGAAAGATTCGCATTGGTTTGGGTGAGAATTTATAGTTCTACCTTAATAATTTACGAAAAGTAGCTTTCTTAAAGGCTCTCCCAAACCAACACGAAATTAAAGTGAATGATCTCAATACTTAAAAACAACAAAAAACTGTCTTTATGAATGCTTCGCTATAATTTCGCGTTGGGTTGGGCAGAGCCTGTAATCGTTGAGTAAATGTAGACCTTCTAATTATTTTTGTTTGTGTAAACTACGTTTTAATTCACAACTTTTATCACCAACTAATTCCAATGCAATAATTACAGAACACATTCAGAACTTTTTTAGTTCTCCGAGATATTATCATTTATATCATGTTTCTAAACATGCCTGATTCTTAAAGTCACAAACCCGCCTAATTCAATCTCTAAAAGTCACAATGACGTTTGGATAAGTTTAACCAAATATTTGGTTAATTTTCCGCAGCTTTAGCTTGGATAAAATTAACCAAATTGTATAAACCATTTCCCATACAAAATTTGACAGTTCATTAACCAAAAGATAAAATTAACCAAATCGTAAACTTATCTAGTGTTTTACGCAGTTGCATGAATACCCCTAATATTTTAAATAGTAGATCTATCGGAACTGACACGCGGAAAGAAAAGAAATGAGAAGATCTTAGGATTAAAAGAAATGTGTTCCTCTCTCACTTCGAGGTATTAGTTTTTTAACCAAAACGCAAATTGAATTAACCCGGGCTCAACTTGTTGTTCCAGCTGTGTGGTGAAGAAATGGAAGGCTTATAACAGTAGGAAAAGTTCACCATAAGATTTTGACAAAACCCCAATTGTAAATTCAACAAGTTTTGCGCATTTTTCCAAGAACTTACCGAAAAAATAAAAGGCCAATCCCTTAATAATGGTTTTTTAACAATTATGGATAGTACCAAAATCCATTAGACCCAAAAAGTACACCTGGAACAATAAATCAAAGTAAGGTTAATTAAATTTGCGTTTTGGTTAAAATAATTTGTTAATAGTTTAACTCTATTTGCGTTTTGTTTAATTCGAATTGCGATTGGGTTAATTCTATTTGCGTTTGGGTTAAGTCTATTTGCGCTTGGGTGAAACTTATTTGCGTTTAGGTTAAACCTATTTGCGATTTGGTTAATTTAATGAACGAATGCTATATTTGCTTGTTAACGGTCCAATTTTCATTGCATTTTCTTTCTTTGTTTTCGGCTCTACGATTCACCGTAAGCCCTTTAAATCTTGTACGCCATACCTACATATTGAAAAAATTTTGGGTTTTAATCTCTGGGTTTCGGCTCAAAGGTTTCCCAAATAAAATCTATTAAAATCTTCGTCTAGGTATATAAAAACTTGTTTTTTACTTCTAATTTTTTGTACTTGTTTTCGTTTCTTTTCTTGGCTCGAGTTTCAGTAAAAATTAGTTTTGGAATTTCCTAATTTGCTTTTGAAACAAAATCCTGGCGCCCACTTTGAGTAAAGTACACCCTGTACTTTTACTTATCATTTTATCAGTTGTTCTTTTTATTTTCATTTTATTAATCGCATCCGATTAATAAAATCATTTTGATTGTTGAACCCACCCCATTGCTGAGCTACTGGGTGGCAGCACTTTATGTGTTGTCAGTTGTGCAAATTATTAAACGCACCCATCGCTTGACAATTCATTATTCCTCTCGTTTCGTTTTCTTGTCGCGGCGCACGCAGATTTCGTGCTCGGGTTGTTTAATTCATTTATTAGATTATTTCGTTTATTTGGATTAATATCTATATAAATAAAAATGTAAATGAACGTTTGTGCAAAACCTAGGATCTCGGTAAGCTCTTCATCGATGAATTTCAAATTTTGACACAATGTATAATTGGAAAAGGGGCATGTTGTTACATACTTTTTGTTTCTAAAAATGCAGTGTGTTATAGGTAAAAGTAGGAAAAGCCAAAATTATAACTTAGCTGTACGAAAGAACAAAATTCCTCCGTTAAAATTTTCAATTTAAATATCAAAATTTGAAGGAAAAATTGAATTTGATTTGACAATTTTTAATTTGTTCAAATTAAATTGTATGCATATGTGCATACATATAATGTGTGGTATTAATTTAATTCTATTATATTGGTTTATCCATTTGGACTGATCCGCGGAATTTAACACAGTGTAAATTAAGTGAGTGTAGTGTTTTTTTTATTTATTTTACATTTTTAACCTATAAATGTATGTATTTATGTATATATTTTTTTTTGTACGAAAAACAAAGGTTTCAGCTGGACAAATTGCATTTAATCTGGTGTTTTTGGCAAGCCCCAAGGGTATTGGGTGAAACAAAAATGAATACGAAACTAAACATCTTGAATGTACCTATGTATACATACGTACGATCTATTTCTTCAAAGCCCTGAAGAAACTGGACGGAAAATCGAGGTTTTCTTTTAAAAATCAAATTCTCAAGCCCTATGGAGATTCAACGAAAAAGATTAATAGGACAAATTTTCCTTAAAGATATGATTTGAAATATTGAAAATTAGAAGCTTAGCGGTTTTTTGTTTAAGACAGGACTCAAAAAATCATTTATTTATTTAGCTTAATACAAGCTTGCCTTAAATCTCTACTTAAATCTGAACTTAAATTTAAACTTAATTCTATGGTGGGTTTTTCATTGTTTTTTTTTTTGTTTTTTTTTTGTTTTTTTTTTGCTTGTTTTTTTTTTTTTTATTTATTTTATTATTGAAATGGGCCCGTAGGCCCACCCACCAGTTTTTACATACAAAAACTTAAAGATTAATCCATAAAATAAAGACAACGTGGGGTTTAGGATTTGGGGCTTTGAGTTAGGGCGAGTTATGTAAAGAGGTTCGGAGGGAGGAAGAACTAATATGGAAGTCAAAGATATCCATTGAGTTATTGGTTATTGGTGTGGTTGAGGTTGGTATAGAGAGAGATTTTGAGAGAGTGTTTGGAGGAGTGGAAGTCGAAAGAATTTTGCATAATGTTAGAAGTACGGAGCATGCGGGTCATTGGTTCGTTACTACCATAATTAGTACGATGAAAGTTGACATCAAAGAGTGACACTAATCTAAGATTTCTAGGGTTAGTTTGCAATGCAATTTTTTGGAGAAGCGCAGGGCAATCAATATTACCAGCTAAGAGCTGATGGATAAATACAATATCGGCTACTTTGCGACGATTATAAAGGGGTTGCAAATTAATAAGCTGAAGGCGACATTCGTAGGGTGGGAGATGGAGCGTATCAAGCCAGGGTAGCCCACGAAGTGCAAAACGAAGGAATCTTCGCTGAACAGCTTCGATACGGAGAGAGTGAGTAACATAAAAGGGTGACCATACCTGGCTGGCATATTCAAGAAGTGGTCTAACAAATGTGAGGTAAAGAGATTTAGTGACGTAGGGGTCTGAAAATTCTTTTGACCAGCGCTTAACGAAACCAAGTGCAGAGTTAGCTCTATTAATAGAGGTGGTAATATGAGATCTAAAATTAAGTTCTTTATCACAAAGAACTCCTAGGTCATATAATGAGTCCACTACGGTCACTGCATCATTGTTAATAAAGTATGTACGAGGAGGGAAAGTGGAGCGTTTACGGGAGTATGTTACAGCTTGACACTTACTAACATTAAGTTCCAGAAAGTTCTTCTGGCACCAGGTAGAAAATCTATTTAAATCTTGTTGAAGAAGATATGAATCAGAAGGAGAGGAAATGTATCTATAAATTTTTGTATCGTCAGCATAAACAGAGATCATAGAATCATTGATGACGCAGTCTGCATCATTAATAGTCAAAACGAAAATCAGAGGGCCGAGATGACTTCCCTGCGGAACACCGGAGGTTGCAAGGATAGGGTTAGATTCGATACCTCTAAAGAGGATATTATACTGACGATCGCTCAGATATGATTGGAACCATGCAATGAGAAGGGGCGGAAAGCCAAGTGCTTTAAGTTTAAAAAGAATAAGAGTGTGTGAGATTTTGTCAAAAGCTTTGCTGAGGTCGGTTGCGATGACATCAACTTCTTTACCAGCTTCCATGGCGCATATGGTGCCGGAGACAAAATTAACTAGGTTTGTAGTAGTCGATCTACCACTAAGAAAGCCATGTTGATTGGGGGAGAAAATTTGCTTACAATGGAAAAGCATGTTGTCATAGACTATGCTTTCAAAAAGTTTAGGAATACACGACAGCTTAGCTATGGGGCGGTAATTAGATATTTCTTTTTTAGGGCCTTTTTTATGGATCGGGATAATATAGGAATATTTCCAACGAGAAGGAAATATCCCTTGAGAGATTGAGAGCTGGAAAAGAGCGGTCAATGGCTGTAATAAAGTTGACGAGCAATTTTTTAGAATTATTGAAGGTAAGCCATCAGGACCACCAGTATATTTAACCTTGAGTTTATTAATCTTATCTTCAACTATAGAAGGGGGAATTAAAATTGAAGAAAGTGAAGTTTGAGTGCAAGTGTCTAAGTAGGAAAAGTAATCTGAGTCTGGTAGTGAGGTGTTATCAGAAAATGATTGACTAAAAAATTGAGCATATAAGTTAGCGATTATTAAGGGATCGTCTGAACTATTATTCAAATATGTAAGGGTAGAAGGGTAGTTATCAGACTTTCTTTTAGCATTAATGAAATTAAAGAAGCTTTTGGGATCGGATTTAATATTAGATTGAACTTGACTTAGATAGTTGTGGTAAAGAGACTTACAGAGTTCATAGAAATTGTAGTTTGCACTCTGAAAGGTTGAGAAATCGTAGCCAGTGCGAGATTGCAAGTACTTACGCCATAGTTTGTTTCTATTATTACGGAGGGATTTTAATTCTTTACTATACCATGGAGGGCAAGAGGAAATGTTTTTTTGGGGAGAAATAGGGACTGATTGACTGAGGCAACTAAACACTAAAGAATAGAAATGGAAGAGGGCAGAGTTGATGTCGTTACTTTCAAAGATAATGCCAAAGTCAACGGCACGCAGTAGATTATTAAGCATAGGGAAATTTGTCTTACGAAAATTAAAAGCCATTACATTTTCTGGTGCGGCGGTGATATGGGAAGATTCATAAGAAAAAGTAAGGAAAAGAGGAGGATGGTATGGGTCAAGAGTGGAAAGAAGATGATTACTTGCAGAAACTACACAGTTTTCAACATCAGAAGAGAAGATAAGATCGAGTTGACGGCCTAAATTATTTTTGACACCACTCAATTGATAAAGGTCTGAGTCAGAGAGGCAATCAGTGAATAGGATTTCCTTATCAGTCAATGCATTAGAACTCGTATAGTGTGATTCATCATCAGAGAGAATCCACTGGAGATTCGGGAAGTTAAAATCACCTAAAATTAAAACCACGTCCGATGGATCAGCTGCTTCGAAGATAGTATCTATAGCATCAACTGCAAGCTGATAAGATTGGATAGGCTGGCAAGGTTTTATATAGCAGCAAGCTATATAAAAGGTAACTTTGGCGATTGTCAATTTGACGCAGACATACTCAAAGGATGAGGAATCGGAAATTTTGAAAAGGTTCGAGTCAAAGCGATTGTGAATTGCTAATAAAACACCTCGACCTAAGCATGCATTGTCGTGCAGAGAGCCATCTGCTCGAAAAACGTTGAAGTCAGGGTTAAAGAGCTCACTATCGTTAATACTGGGTAGAAGGTTAGTCTCAGTTAGTGCAAAAATGTCATAGGGTAAAGTAAGGGAATTAAGATAGACTGCGGAGGTTTTGGTACGAAGCCCTCTGACATTTTGGTAATAAAGGGACAGGCATTTTGGAGGATAATTAGAGGAAATAGGAGGTTTAGGAACGAAAAAAACTATTAAAGTTAGAACGACTCCTCTGCAAATGAGAGATACGCTTAGAGTTAACATACGAGGCGAAAGACGCTAAATCATTTGCAACATCAGCGGGAGTAAGTCTGAAAGATTCATGGAAACGAACGAAAATTTGCCTAAGCTCATCAGGGTTGAAGGATGAGAAGAGGACGGTGAAGGATTAAGAATGTGGGAGCGAATAAAATTAGGGTACCTTTCCGATGGAGAACCCTGAGAAGAGTGGAGAATTTTAGGAGTGGAACATGGACCCTCAGTTGAAAGATCAAAAGAAACTCGTCTATTAGAAGGTATAAAAGAAGTTTGGGGTGGTTGCGAGGATTGAGGGTAAGAAGTAGGATTATTAAAGGGTAAATTTTTAGGTAAAGGAGCGGGTGAGGGGCTAGGAATAAGGGAATCTGGACCCGCAGCTGAAAGATTAAAAGAAACTCGTCTATTAGAAGGTCTAGAAGAAGTTTGGGGTAGTTGCGAGGATTGAGGATAAGAAGTGGGATTGTTATTAGTTAGAGGAGCTGATGAGTGATTAAGAATATGGGAATTGCGGAAATTAGGGTTCTTGGCTCCAGAATTGGGATCGGAGTTGGGAGATGAAATTGTTGGGGTAAGTTCATTTGGCGTAGAGAAAAGCGAGGGGGTGGGGTGAGAATGAGTTAGATTGAAGGGAATCCGTTCACCACTGGGCTTAGATGGAATAGGGACATATAGAGGATTTTTTGAGATGCAGGGGGGCGTAAAACTAGGGAACAGGTTTGTTTTGAAGCTCCAGTTAGGGTCAGATCTAGGAAAGTGAGCGGGTTTGTTTTTCTGACTAGAATTGGTTTGCTTAGGGTTGGAGGATAAAGGGACGGGTTTTGTAAAAGTAGGTTTATTAGTATTTTTAAATCTAAGGTAATCTTGTTTATCTACCCATTTGGTCATGATCATCTTTCCCAGTCGGAATGCATCATCAGTCTGTGAGCAAAAAAGCCATTGGTATTTGGATGAGAAGCTAATTTTAAAGTTGCTATGGAGTCTGGGGCGAGGTGGCGAAATCTTCTGGCATTCGTTAAGGGCTATGGAAAATCCACGGCTGAATAGTCTGTTAATCCAAAGGACATCAGCATCTACAGGAGCATTTGTGATAAAGAAAGTCACACTATCGGCATTGGTGTTTAACTTCCTTAGTCTGTTGTTCCATTCGGTAAGAGTCCACGTGGTGCCAAAACGGTTTATGGTAGGTAATTCAGGTGCAGTTTAGTTGGGTGAAAGTGTTGGTTGGTGAGATGTTGGAGGAAGTCGAGGTCGAGGTGGTGAAGCATCTGCGATAGCTGGATAGGCGTTTAACTTCCTCAGTCTGTTGTTCCATTCGGTTAGGGTCCACGTTGTGCCAAAACGGTTTATGGAAGGTAATTCGGGTGCATTTGAGTTGGGTGAAAGTGTTGGTTTGTGGGGTGTTGATTGATGGTGAATAGATTCAGCGGGAGATGAAGGCACTGCAGTGGTGATGGATGGAAGCGAAGGTTGTAGGCAAACAGGTCGAGGTGGTCTAGCGTCTGCGATAGCTGGTAAGGGAGCTGGTTGGCAAATAGGTAGAGGTGAACAGGAAGAGGTATCCATAATTTCAGCCAGTAAAGATGTGTTGTAAGCGGAGGCATTGGGTTGAAGGTGGATCCCATCGATTTTACAAGTTGCTGTTCTTATGTCATCGGAAAGATCGTCGATGCTTAGCCTTGTTGCCAGAATCTCGCAGCTCATTGAGTTAATTTTACCAACGGCATCTTCCAGCAGAGCGAGTGGATGTCGAAGGCCGGGTATCACTATTTTTGAGGTACTTTGCATATGCTGGTCGAGGTCGGAGCGCATAGTGTTAATATTTTCGTTTATTAGGTCAACAGAGTCAACGTATTGGTGGCTCCTCAGCATAGATTTTAATTCATCTTTGAGCGATACTATGCGTTGCTCGAGGTGATCGTCTTTTGAATTGTCGGACATGAATTGCGTAAGAGCAGCAAGTTGCTTTTCAATCGAAGAAAATTTCTCGGTACACCTTTTGCTATGGTTGTCAACAATATTGCCCAAGTCATCCATGGATTTACTGAAAACATCCAACTGTTGCAGCTGATCAAGAATGTTTTTATGGAAAAGTTTATTATCAGCTGGGATGCGGTTGGTTGAATCACTAAGACACTTTATTGCCAGCAGTACATGCGAGAGAGAAAAATCTCTACACTCTTCGCAATAAAAGAAGAAGTGCTCCAGATAATCTTTTAGGTACGCACTTGATCTCTTGCTAAGCCCAATACATAGTGGGTGAAAAGATTTTCCACAAAGGCCTCTACAAGGCACCGCGACAGCATTTTTGTGGTCATTGTCTTCGCAATGGATAAAGTCACATCGATTCGCCATAATTTAAAGAAAAAAAGAGAAGAATTCCGATAGGATATGTAAAAAATTGTTTTTTTTTTTAATTGATAAGTCAAGTATTGAATGGGGGCACCCGCGATAATGCAATTTAATGCAAATGACGTCACAGTAAAAGAAACTTTATTATTATTTTTTTTTTTCTTTTGTTGAAAACAATCGATGACAAATCAAGAGCAAGCGACAAAGTAAACCAAATGAAATTGGGTCAGGTAAACAAATTGGTTTAGCGAGGCGGCTTCTTTAATAATAAAAACTATTACAAGTAGTTAACACAGGTAAGCACAATTTTCAATTTGAATTGACTGCGGTAACGGTAGTGAGTTTGCGATTGAAAAGTGCAGAGGTAAACAAACTGAATTAATAAAAGAATTTAGAGCGAAATTAAACACGTCTGTACTTGGCGACGACACTAATTGAATGAGACGGAATAAGTAATTTCAAATTAAAGCTGTTGTTTCCCTAAGCCCAATAAGGAAAATTAACAAAAAAAAAACGAGGTTGGGGCTTGACTTACATGTATCTTAGGTGAGTTTTAGGAATTATGGGAAAACAGTTTGGCTCAACAAATTAACCCGTCAAATGGAATTGTGGAGGTTCAATTTTGTTTTCAAATTTTGAAAAACTAAAATTCAAGCACATGGATTATGTATGTAGGTGTCTGTATTGAATTAAATATTTAATAACCTTTTATCCTGAAGACTGATTTTCTGGTTAAATTTTACGAAAAACTTGCTATTAATTTAAGCTGAATCTTATGTCATTAGTTATCTATAGAGTTGAGTCCTATTCTATTGAATTTATTCCTAGGCCTTCAGTACCGAACGGCACGTTGAACGCCTACAACGTTTCACCTTCTGTGCGGTAGAGAAAAGTAAAGCAATCAAAATAAGTAAAAGATCTCGTTCCCCTAATGGTGAAGACACCATGTCTTCAAACAACAAAAAAAATCCAAAATATTGGATACCCCTACAAACTCATCCGGACAAAGACATTGAATGTGATGATGAAATAATTTCACCACCAATCTCAAACAAAAAGTCTAAAATTCCTTCGGTATGCGTTCTACAAAAAAGTTGTGAAGATGTTCATAAATTATTAGCTGAATTAAAGCTGGATAGTTATAGCCTTAAGAAAATGTCCATTGGCATTAAACTAAATTGTGAAAATCTTGACACCTATGAAAAAGTGTGTGGTGAATTAAAATCAAAAAATTGGCAATATTACACTCATGATCTGCCATCTGAAAGGTCATTCAAGGTCATGTTGTATGGTCTGCATGAATTGAGTACAATTGAATTAAAAAAAGAACTAGTTTCCATTGGACTTAAATGCCAAAATATAAAATTAATCAAAAAGAAGTACGATCAATTTATAGATGTGTTTTATCTAGTTTATCTGGATATTGGTTCAGTTAAATTGAGCGATCTAAAAAAGAATTACCGATCAATTTTTAAGACACAAGTGCGGTGGGATTTTGCTCGAAGGCAACGAAACAAAATTACTCAGTGCTACAATTGCCAAATGTATGGCCACGGAGAAAAAAATTGTCATATCAAAACACACTGTGCTAATTGTTCCGAGAACCATGACACAAAAGACTGTAAATCTTCGAATATTAAATGTGCAAATTGTATGGAAACTCATAAATCTACAGATCCAATTTGCATAAGTCGGAAGAGTTTTTTTGAAATAAAAGAAAAACTATCTGCTAGAAACAAATCAGGTATGACCACCAAGCGAGTTATTCACGAACCAAATTCATACATAGCAAACATCGATGACTTTCCGACTCTTAAGCCTCACAGGAGCAACGTGTCTTCAACAGCGGCAGCAGCACATAGAACTAACTCCAATTCCACTAGCAATGACAATTCAAATTTTTGGTCAAACGTCAGCAAAACCGGTTTTAAGGGACCCAACACCAACACAAACCCTGGCGTTCTCTTCTCCTTGGACGAAATTAATTCTCTCACTGCAGAGATGATCACTCTTCTTGGACAATGTAATTCAAAAGTTGAACAATTCAATTGTATTGCACAATTAGCAATTAAGTATTTATATGCAGGTAAATGATGTTAAACACTAGCCTTAATATAATCTGTTGGAATGCTAGAGGCATTCGGAATAAATCCGTAGAATTTTTTGCTTTTTTAAGCAAGCATAACATTGATGTAAGCCTTGTTAACGAAACTTGGTTAGACAAAAACATAAATATTTCAAATCGTGAATATAAATGTTATAGGTTAGACAGAGAGGAGAGAATGGGAGGCGGTGTTGCCGTGGTTATTAAAAGAACAATTAAACATAAACTACTACCGATTGTTGATACAAAGTTAATAGAAAATATTGGAGTTGAAATACCATTTGTTAATGGGCATTCGATTAAACTATTTTCTGTTTACTTTCCAGGAGGAAATACCTCAGAAAGAAAAAGATATGATTTAAGAAATGATTTGCGTAAACTTGTCTCTATTAATGAAGTTTTTTGGTCGGGGGAGATCTTAACTGTAGACACAGGAATTGGGGATGTGTAAGAGCCAACGCATGGGGTAATATTTTGTATGACATAAATTCAAGACATCCGTTCAATATTTTGTACCCCCCACATCCCACATGTATTCCAGTTAATAATAGAACGAATCCTTCAACTATTGATCTTTATTTGACAAATAGGCCCGAAATTTTCAGTCAACCTGTAACAATTAATGATCTGAGTTCAGACCATCTTCCGGTTATTTGTTGCGTTAATTACGCTCCCGAGCTTAGTGACAATATGGTTTATGACTTTAAAAATGCTAAGTGGAGCAAATTTAAGAGGTTGATGCGATCCAAATTAGGAAGCTTACCAATCGTAGATCCCAATCAAATTTGTTGTGAACAAATTGATGAAGCCGTAGGTAAATTTACAACTGTTGCATTTGAAAGTATAGCACAGTCTGTTCCAAAAAAAATGGCTCATTGTGAGATCACAAATTCTCTCCCTATTAACATTATTCAGCTAATTAAACTAAGAAACAGATATAGGTCACTGTGGATGAGAACGAGAAACGATTATTACATTACAGAAGTAAAAGTTTTAAATAATATAATTAAATTTCTCACTGCAGATTTCAAAAATAAGTCATGGAATTCAAAGCTTCAAACATTAGATAAAGCCGGTAAGCCATTTTGGAATCTGGTAAAAGTAATAAAAAAAAAGAATAGTCAGATCCCTGCTATTAAAACTGGGAACTCTGTGTTACTGACAAACTTAGAAAAAGCTAATGCTCTAGCACACGAATTTTATTTAAATCATCTTTCAGCTAACAACATTACCAGTAGTGGCCAAATTGAATCTACTGTAGAAGAATCAATGTCATTCTTAAGCTCTCAACAAATATTAGTTGATGATGATTTAATTTCAGTAGAGGATGTTAAAAATATTCTGGGAAGCCTTAGGAATTCCAAGAGCCCAGGATTCGATGGCTTAAGAAATATGCTTTTAAAAAATCTTCCTAAAATAGGTGTGAAATTTCTTCATGTTCTCTTTACGGCTTGTTTTAAAATAGGTTATTTCCCAAAGCAATGGAAAACAGCTAAAATTATTCCAATCCAAAAACCTGGGAAAAGTCCTTCAATGACTAGCAGCTATAGGCCTATAAGTTTGCTTAGTTCCCTGAGCAAATGTCTGGAGAAGCTAATCAAGAATAAAATTTTGATGCATTTAAATTCTCATGATCTCCTTCCAGCTGAACAATTTGGGTTCAGAAGTAATCATAGCACTGTTCATCAGATACACCGCATAACCAACGATATTAAGAGTAATATGGCAGAAGGAAAAAGTACCGGATTAGTTTTATTAGATGTTGAGAAAGCATTTGACAAGGTATGGCATGAAGGCCTAATACACAAACTTCTAGTCCTTGATTTTCCACTTTTCCTGATAAAAGTTATTCATTCATTTTTAACTGAAAGGTCCTTTAAAGTCTTTGTAAATAATTCGTTTTCTGATTTGTATGACATTGTTGCGGGTGTACCCCAAGGATCTGTTCTTGGCCCATTTTTGCATATAATATATACATATGATTTTCCAAGATTAACAAACTGTAAATCAGCAATTTTCGCAGATGACACATGCTTGTATTCATCAGATTCGGATGGTTTCAACATTGAAACCAACTTGCAATCTGCATTAAATATAGTGCAAGCTTATTTCAACGATTGGAAAATTAAAATTAATGCTGGGAAAACTCAAGCTGTCTTTTTCACAAGGAAAAGAAAAGCTTGTTTTTTACCCAGCAACATGGTTCAAATTAATGGCGTTTCAACAGAATGGAAATCAAGAACAAAGTATTTGGGAGTACACCTTGACAAAACTCTTACTTTCGGAATTCATATACAGGAGACTATCAATAAGGTGAACCTAGCTATTAAAATGTTATACCCGTTTATCAATAGGAAATCGAAACTTAGTACAGAAAATAAGCTTATCATTTTTAAAGTCATTTTCCAGAGCATAATGTTATATGGCTCACCTGTTTGGGGTAAATGTGCCAATATCCATTTATTAAGATTACAAAGGACTCAAAACAAAATACTAAAGATGATGCTTAATTTGCCTTGGCATTATTCAACTGAAGATCTCCACGTATTGGCCAACATTGAAAAAGTTTCATTTAGAATTCAGTATCTGTTTGAACGATATAATCTGTCATGTAGTTTATCTGAAAACTACCTTATCTCAAATTTGGCTGTTTAAACAAAAAAAAAATACAAAAATATAAAAACACAAAAAAAATTGTTAAATGTTATTAATCATTTATTAACACATTATTTATTTATTTATTTATTTATTTATTTATTAACTTTTTTATTTATTTATTTTTTGTTTGTTTCTTTTTTTTTATTAAATATAACATTGTTTGGTTATGTATATTTATTAAACTTAATTAAATTTTTATTTATTCACTTATTTATTTATTTATTTATTAATTTATTCATTTATTTGTTTATTTGTGTAACTATTTATTTATTTATTTATTTATTTATTTATATGTATATTTATTTATTTATTTATTTATTTATTTATTTATTTATTTATTTATTTATTTATCTATTTATTTATTTAATTCTGTGCAATATACATTCATGTTTCTTCAATTGTATATTATGTAATTATAATTGTTATTATATTTATTTATTTATCAATTTATGTTGCTATATGTGTATATACATTTTTGTATAGTTTCTATTTAAAATTAGTTTGTTAACTTATTAATATAATTTTTAAACTGAAACGATATGTTAATTTATTAGTATTATTATATATATCTGTATATTATGATATTGTTATTACTATTCTAAGCGTCTTTAAGACAAAAAACTTCGAATTTGAGATAAGTGTTTTGACGCTATCTAGCCTCCCATTCTCTCCATTCTCGGATTACATGTCTTAACTATTTATTGAAGGTTTTTCTTGTAGCTTTTCCTTCAGCTTTTCATTTCAATATTATGTGATAATTAAAATAAATATATTATTTTTTTCAGTAGTAAGGTAGAGTAATACCATATCTCTGTAAATTGTGCAATATAGTTTTAAGAAAGAAAAAAGTTTATACAATTTATGCTACAATAAAAATAAAATTTCAATTATTCCTAGGCCTTAGTTGAGCCCAAAGAACAATCGAAATTTAGGTCTAAAAAATTTGTTTTCGGCATAAAAAATAACTTTGGTATCGGTAGTTTCAGGCAGAAACCGTCAAAACTCATCGAGCTACCGAATCAAAAAATGTTTGTTTTATGCGATCAGTGTCTTCAAAATTAAATGTTATGTATGTACTTTATTTTAAATTGCTTTAATCTACTCATACAATATTTAGACGATTTCATAGCTGAATATTTGCTGACATCAGTAAAATGAGAGGTATGTTAATCTTCCGAAAATTAATAACGATATTGTATAACATTTTATTCAAGGTTCATATTTTAAGAGTTATAGAAATGAGATTTTTTCAATTTTGCCACTTAACTTTCTTACGGTTAATTGTAAGTACTTTCAATCTAGATGACTAGGTATATAAATCCTACCAAAAAACATTCATATCAAAAACAATTTAAATCTCATATAAATATTAAACAAAAACTTTTGTGCCGTTCTTGAGATATTGGTTGAAAAGCGTTTGTTTTTTGACCGCTGAAGTACACCAATTTAAGCTGCTCCAATTAAAATCATAAAATTTGTTCAGTAGATATATTTTTTGCATTATGAAAAATATTTTTGGACTTTGCCGACTGGCTTACATTCTTAGAAAAGAAAATAAGGATTGAGAGGCATTGGAAGTGCTTACCTATATATTTGAGTTTTTTTACTTGCGATTATAGGTACTATAAGGCAAGTTTTGGATTCGTGCAAAAAAAAAAAATTGAGATAACAATCAAACATGATATTACGATGATAGAGAACACCAAAAAAGTGGGTGGCAAAATTCTGTCTGTCTGTCTGTCTGTTCATCTACAGCCTAAACGGCTCGATCGATTTTCTTCAAACTTGGTACTTAGTGGTTTTTGGTGATTCTGCCGACACGTTTTTTTCATTTTTTTTTTAGAACCAAAAATAACGGTACCTGTCATACATTTTTTTTTGGCAAATTTACATAATCGTATTTTTCTCAAAAACGGCTCGACAACTTTTCTTAAAAAAAAATCAATAAATTTATTTTAGTAAAGGCTTTCTTTGGGTGGAAAACCATTTTTCAAAAATGGTTATTAATGGTACCTCCCAAGGAACCATTTTTTTAATTTTTGATTTTCTTCAAAATGGTATGACCGATTTCAATTATTTTTTTTATACAGAAGCTTCCAAGAAATGTTAATAGTTCTGTGTACCACAATTTTTGAAAAAATATTTTTTGGATTTTTAAAAAATATTTCAAATTTTTTTTGGAAAATCAAATATTTCGAAAACGGCATCATAGATTTTTTTGAAACTCGATATTTAAGACTTTTTTAGTACTCTCTAAAATATTTTTAGAAAAAATTTTACATTTATAAAAAAATAACGGTACCTTCCATACAAAAGTGAAAAAACCACAAAGGAAAATATTTTTTTGCTTGAAAACGACTCCTACGATTTTGATTAAACTTTTTTCATATACTAAAATTAGTACGATCTACTATCAAAAATTATAAAATTTTACACATAGCAACTATTAGTAGTACCTGTCATAGAACGTATTTTTTTATTTTGTGTTTTCTCGTTATCAGCTTAACGGATTTAAATGAATTTTTTTATATACAAACTTCAGATAAGATTAAATAATATTGCATATCGAAATTTTCAAAAAAAAAAGTTTTTGGATTTTTAAAAAAAGTTTCAAATTTTTTTTTTGAAAATTCGATATCTCAAAAACGGGTTGACGATTTTTTTTTTCAAATTTTGTTTTTATATACACATACATATATAGTTTAAATTTGCATACCAAAATTTGTTCTTAAAAATGTTTTAAGAATTTTATATATAAAAAATTAATTTAAAAAAAAACCGCTCCAACGATTTTAAATTTTTTTTTCCCATACAATCATATTCCATCATGAATTAAGATGGCATACTTTTTTTTCACCTCAAACTGTCAAAAGAGTTGTTTTAGCTAATTTAAGTGTCGTATTTCATGCTTCTCTACACTTTTCTCTCATAATTTCCATGTTTGTATATACAATTTTCTTAAACTCGCAGTGTCTTGAACATAAGAGCAAGTACGTGCGACCCAGTCGTGCATTTTATTTAATTATGTGCCTTAAACAGGAGTTACAAGCACCGTTCATATAGAAATCATACATCCGTTCCTGGTTCAAGTGAAGAGGCGGGTTTCAGCTTTCTATACATTTATAAATAAAATTGGACTGAAATAATTACATTTATTTGAGGTTATACGGTTATTTGCTTACTAAGAAGCAATTTTTGTCTGTCCCTCGGTCACGCTAATTTTCAAAACAGCTAAACAAATTTTGATGGGACTTTACGCACATGTAGTGGACAAACTCAAAGAGTTATCAAGGCTGTTTTCAATCGTGAAATTACAGGAAATTGCTGTGAAAGTGATTATAAACCAGTAAAAATATGTTGATTTCAAAAGTCGGTGACAATTAAATTAAAACTAAAACAATAATTAAAAAAGAAATGTATTCCGATAGCTGGTGAAAGTTTTGCTCAAAGTTTCTTATATTATGGTTCCAAATTTTGTGGACGTACTATTCACATCAGTGCAAACTATATACCAGTCCTTTGGAAGCATAATGGACATTCAAAATGCAGGAACAACTAACGCTTTATTCCACCAAAAGTTTATAACACTTTATATTCGTTTTCGTACATACAATATGTCACCAACATGGGGACGTTATGACGGTCCTAAAACCACAATAATGCATTTTCATTTTAAATCTCTTTCTTATATTTATTTACCCGTGCGAAGCCGGGGCGGGCCAGCTAGTTAAGAATAAAAACGTAAATAATTGAAAATTAATTATTTTTGTTTTGTTTTTGTTTTTGTTTTTGTTTTTGTTTTTGTGGACTCTTGAATTTAAAATCAAATTTAAAAGTTTTGCGACCTTTAGTCCAAATGCGTTTCGCCCAGGTACAACAATTGGGCTCATCAGTTAGATGTTGTTGTACCCTTCTAAGACGCATAATTTTTTAGTCGATGGTTACCGACACGTATAAAATAAACAGCACAAAAGCACTGTAAATTATATAATGTTCTAGTGGAATTTGGTTAAATTCAGACAACTAAAAAATATGATGGTAAAGCCCGTGGTCTGGCTGGTATAAGATTAAGAATAAAAACGTAAATAATTGAAAATTAATTATTTTTGTTTTTGTTTTTGTTTTTGTGGACTCTTGAATTTAAATTCAAATTTAAAAGTTTTGCGACCTTTAGTCCAAATGCGTTTCGCCCCAGGCACAACAATTGGGCTCATCAGT
The DNA here is from genome assembly GCA_963921185.1 of Dasysyrphus tricinctus. Lineage (NCBI taxonomy): Eukaryota > Metazoa > Arthropoda > Insecta > Diptera > Syrphidae > Dasysyrphus > Dasysyrphus tricinctus. The sequence continues at coordinate 139,312,107 of OY992531.1, forward strand.
TAGATGTTGTTGTACCCTTCTAAGACGCATAATTTTGTAGTCGATGGTTACCGACACGTATAAAATTAACAGCACAAAAGCACTGTAAATTATATAATGTTCTAGTGGAATTTGGTTAAATTCAGACAACTAGAAAAATATGATGGTAAAGCCCGTGGTCTGGCTGGTATAAGATTAAGAGTAAAAACGTAAAGAATTGAAAATTAATTATTTTTGTTTTTGTTTTGTGGACTCTTGAATTAAAATTAAAATTTAAAAGTTTTGCGACCTTTAGTCCCAAATGCGTTTCGCCCAGGTACAACAATTGGGCTCATTAGGTAGATGTTGTTGTACCCTTCTAAGACGCGTAATTTTTAAGTCGATGGTTACCGACACGTATAAAATAAACAGCACTGTAAATTATATAATGTTCTAGTGGAATTTGGTTAAATTCAGACAACTAGAAAAATATGATGGTAAAGCCCGTGGTCTGGCTGGTATAAGATTAAGAATAAAAAAGTAAATAATTGAAAATTAATTATTTTTGTTTTTGTTTTTGTGGACTCTTGAATTTAAATTCAAATTTAAAATTCGCGTTAAATAATTTCACAACCTTACCTTAGGTCACGCTCAAATCGTCAAATTATTAAAATACACACTTTTCAGCATGTAATTAACTTACCCTATCTTAATCTGACTCGCTCGAGTATTTCGAGTTATCCATTTTTGTATACTAATCTTATACCCTGCCCTAGGCGCACGGCCCTGCATAGAGGGCTAGTTTATGGTGGATGTACTCAGCAGGGTGCAAGGTACCCCCCCTTATACTAATCTGACGCGCTCGAGTAAATCCCAAAATTCCTTAGTGGGCTCCCCTACTATATGTTATTTATCAGTCTGTTTATACAATTAAAAGAACGATTTAAATCCTTTTTTATACTTTTTCTCTAATTACTTAGATATTTTTTAAAGTTCTTAAGTTCCACACAATAGTACGGGGTAGTTAGAATTTTGCTGGGAAATAATTCAAAAATGCAGTTTGACTTCGATATTTGAAAGGGTATTAGTACACGAGCCGAAAACCAAATTTTTCACAACTGCACCTAGAGTCATTTGGCCGCCATTTTGTTTTTAACGGTTTTTTTTTGTTATCAGCGTAACTCACGCATTTTTAACGCTACGAAAAAAAATTGTGAGACAAACTTGTAGAAAATTTAATTGTCTACAAAATATGTTAAGTAACTTTTTTCGATAAATGCTTTTTTAAAAAGTTATACTGCATTTTCTTAAAAAAAGTAGGGGTTGATTTTGGTATTCATCATATCTTATTTTTTTGTTCTAAAAAAAAAAGTCGAAATAAAAGTTATAGTCCCTTCAAGTATCTATATTTTGTGCCTTAACAGTTTTGTTATGCGGCTTACGATTATCGCCCCTTTCCCCTTTCGAATATCGAAGTCAAACTGCATGTTTGAATTATTTCCCAGAGCTCCATATAATGAAATCTAATTACCCCCGTACTACAACTTGAACATAAGAGCAAGTACGTGCGATCCAGTCGTGCATTTTATTTTCGTTTGCTGTGTCGCCAATGTAGTATAAACAAAACGATGGTGTATATTTTTTGCTGATCACATCGAATCGGATGTTCGTTTGGATTCAATTGGCCTTGAGGTTGATGTTTACGTTATGTGAGATTTAACACTTAACTTGGTGTGTTAGACATCCCACACAACACTGGGAAAGAAACCTGCCAGACTTTGGTATTCGATACCACTCCTTAAATTTTTTTTTAGGTATGTTATCGGTTGAGATTTATTTTATTTTTTTTAATTATCTCTCAATGATTGAGTTTTTACAAAAAATAAATGGAAAAGGTCAACCTTCAACCTTTTTCGTTGAAAATAAATCAGAAATGGTTTTCATTTTTTCGAACAAAATCACCCACAACTATTCACCGATGACTTAGAAGTCCAATTAACTGCATTTCCACATGCACTAACTAACGGACAGATCAGATTTCTTTTTTCTCTCAGTGGTAAATCTCACTTGTTGACTGAAACATTAAAAATATCAAAATAAATGCTTCTCTAAGACCTAGCTACCAAGACCGAAAAATGTTATTTTTTTTTTAGAATAATAGTTATTGAAGAACATTTCAATAGACTGAGTTTAATTTCTGATCTCTGCCGCAAACTATTCTCTTTCTTAGAATCATTTCCCAAAGTATTTTTGAATATCTTGGAACAATCTGCATATTGTTAATGAAACCGATGAATATAATCCTCTATCTGTCTATATTAACCGTAAAGAAAGACCTTGGAAATGAAGAACACCCTGATATTTTTGTGTGTAAGGGTTGATAATGTATGTGCTTGCTTATGTGTTTTGTATTTTCTAGGTATATAATTAGTATAGGTAAAATAGGATAAATAAAACAAAAAGGTTAGTACCATCATGAAACTTGGTGAAAACGTTTCATGTATTATGAGAATGAAAAATCAAAAGAGTCTATAAAAATATTTCACATGGAAGGGTATTTTTTTGAGGGGTAGAGGGGGGGGGGGGAAATTGTGGTGTATCAAACAGAAAAATTAGCTTTGGCGCAACCGAAGCATATGACACATGTTTTTAAGGTAGTTTTGAGTACTGAATCAAATGACACTAAAACCAAGTCGATAGGCTTCCGTGAAAAAAGTAATTGTAATTTTTATGTTAAGGTGACTATATTTTCAATATTAAAGTAAAATATTACCGAAAACCAGTAGAAAATACTGGTTCGTCTTTCGTCTATGAAACTTGGCATCAATGATTCATTTGTTATGAAAAGCAATAATAAGAAGAGTCTATAAAAATATCCGTTTTTAAAGGGTGTTTTCTTTGAGGGTTGGGGTTATGGTGGGATAATTACTATAAAACCTGAAAATATAGTCATCGTTTCATAAAAATGACAATAACTTTTTTCACGGAGGCCGTATCGACTCGGTTTTGATGTTTTGATGCAGTATTCGAAACTACCTTAAAAACATGTGTCATATGCTTAGGTTGCACCAAAGCTAATTTTTCTGTTTGATACACCACAATTTCCCCCATCTCCCCCTCAAAAAAAAAATACTTTTCTATGTGAAATATTTGTATAGACTTTTGATTTTTCATTTTCAAAATACATGAAACGTTTTCACCAAGTTTCATGATGGTACTAATTTTTTTTATTCGAAAGAATTTTTGTACTATTTTACGTGTACTAAATACCTAGAACGCAGTTTGCTTATACATATTGCTTTGTTTTTCGTTATATTCCCATATAATTCCTTATCCAGCATTTCTTTTATTCTTTTTTATTCCTTTCATTTGCAGATGAAGCCTATGTGATTTAACCAAACTTCAAGTTTCGTATTGAATCATAAAATCGTTAATTAGTTTTTCCAACATGTTAAAATGTAGGGGTAATTGATATAAATTACAAATTAAATTTAAAGGCACAAATAAATTAAAACTAACGATGGCTCTACCATCAACACCTGGTGAACAACATACAAACTGTCCACAAGAGGTGCCCAGCTTTGGAACAATCACAACAAATCAGGTGCGATCCCACCTTCATCGAAGATGGCGGGCCTTACGCCGAAGTATACAAAAAAGAAGAAGCTCGGCTTTATCACTTCATCGACCATCTAACGGAAATAAAAGTGAGCTAATTTTAAAATTTAAATGCTAGTTCATAGAGACTGAATAACAAAATTGATTTTCTCATTTAAATCGAAATATTGAATTTTAAATATTGGTGCTGAAAGAAACGCCGCGCCGGCTTTTAAAACTATAGAACTATAATTTTGAAAAAAAGTTAACTATGGAATACATGAGTTTTATTATTTCAATATCTTTAAAAGTAAGAATACACCTTCTGGTATATGTACTGTTCATAGGTAAATAATAGTAACCAGCACAATTTACGCGCCAGTTAAAGCTATCATTGAAAAATTTGTTCTTCAATTTTGAAGCTTTTAGAAAGTAGAATCATTTATCTTGATGGAAAAATAAACCTCAAGACTCCTTAGTAGTTCAATCTTTGAAATAAAGGCTGGGCCAAAATAAATTTGTTTTCGGCCATAAAATGTAACTAAGACAAGAGCTTTATTTTGGCATCAAAATAACCATCGATTTTACCTACTTTAAAACGTCTCAAAATCAATCAATAGAATGTTCAATGATGAGTTTTAATGAAAGCTTTAACTACTACATCGGATTAGATAAGATTAGATTAGATTGCGGGTGGTAATGGTGCAGTGGATGTAGTGCTTGACTGCTTACTTAGAGGTGTGGGTTAGAGGCCCATTCTAGGCAGCATTCTTTTTAACATTCTCCCAGCATAGCTGGACGCCACCCGTTAATGAGATAATAAACACCTTGATCTCAATCACTGTGCCAAATCTTTTCTAGACTCCTACTCTTTCTAACTAGTGCCGTGAAATTCAGGTTGCATTTAAAAGACCTAAGGTCTTGCAGGCATATAGCTAAAATTTTTATTATTATTATTATAAGATTTTATTACATTTCTTTGAAATTTACACTACAATACTTGTTTTTAAATACAACAAATTATTTTATGATGGCTGCAGCTGGCAGATTGACAATTAAAATAAATTCAATATGTAATAAGCTATCACAATAAAATTTGGGATTAAAAAAGAATATTTAACAAAAGATAGACTAAACGAATAATAAAATCAGAAATAAAATTTGAATTTAAAATCAGAAATATTCACTTTTCATTAATGATCTTGATCTATATACAGTGAGCGTCAAAAAAAAGTGTACAGCTGTGAACTGCGTTTTTGTAACTCTGTTGAAGAAAATAGATTCGATCTTTTAGGAAAATACTTATCTTTTTTTTTAAGCAGTTAATCTTCAATGAATTGGCATATAAAACTTAACAAAAAATATTATAATAAAATTCAATACAAAAATAACAAAAAATACTTCATTTTTATGGCGTCAAAAGAAAGTGTACACTATTCAATTAAAGCGAAAAACTTAAAACCAATACTTCATCTGCTTCCCTTTCGCCCTTAGGACAGCTTCTATACGTCTGGGGATTGACTCTACTAGCTTCCCTGTCAATTCAGCTGGGATTTTTTGCCACTCTTCAAACAAAATTAAATTTTATGCCTTTTTGCTAAATAATTTCCTCTTTTGGATCTGTTTGTACAAATAATCTCACAAATGCTCAATGAGGTCAAGGCCTGGGGATCGCGGAAGGTCTTCTAGTTGCTTAGAAGTACCATAGAATAACCATTCCTTGACCAATTTCGTTGTATGCTTGATGTCGTTGTCATTTTGGAAGACCCATAAATCAGTTAACCCCAGTTTTGCAACACTCAACGGCAAATTGTCTCTTAAAATATGTAGGCAATCTTCAGTCCTCATCGTACTACCAATAAATACAAGGTTTCCAACACCAGATGACGCCATACATCCCCAGACCATTACCATACCGTCTCAGAAATCCCCAGACCATTACCGAACCGTCTCAGAAACATTGCCGTATAGCCATACCTTTCCGAAAAAAATCGAAAGTGAAAGCTGCTTTATGCCAAGAAATATAAAAATTACGGTTAATCATTCTGGGAAATGATCTTGTTAGTGGAAAAGAGCAAAATTGCTATATTTTCGGCTCAAGACAGCCACCAAAAATATGGCAACTGAAAAACACTGAATTAAGCGGGTTTCTTGCAAAAAGCACGGAGGAGGTTTGGTGATGGTCTGGGGATGAATGACGGCTTCTGGAGTTAGAAACCTTGTCTTTATTGATAATACAATGAGGACTGAAGATTGCCTTAGTATTTTAAGAGACAATTTGCCGTTTAGTGTTGCAAAACTGTGGTTAACTGATTTATGGGTCTTCCAAAATGACAACGACCTCAAGCATACAGCGAAATTGGTCAAGGAATGGTTACTCCATGGTTCTTCTAAGCAACTAGAAGACTTTCCGCGATCCCCAGGCTTTGACTTCATTGAGCATTTGTGAGATTATTTATACAAACAGATCCAAAAGAGGAAATTATTTAGCAAAAAGGCACAAAATTCAATTTTGTTTGAAGAGTGGCAAAAAATCCCAGCTGAACATAGAAGCTAGTAGAATCGATCCCCAGACGTTTAGAAGCTGTCCTAAGGGCGAAAGGGAAGCAGATGAAGTATTGGTTTTAAGTTTTTCGCTTTAATTGAATAGTGTACACTTTCTTTTGACGCCATAAAAATGAAGTATTTTTTGTTATTTTTGTATTGAATTTGTATTATAATATTTTTTGTTAAGTTTTATATGCCAATTCATTGAGGATTAACCGCTTTAAAAAATAAGATAAGTATTTTCCTAAAAGATCGAATCTATTTTCTTCAACAGAGTTACAAAAACGCAGTTCACAGCTGTACACTTTTTTTTGACGCTCACAGCATATTAGGGTGGTCGTTATAATGGGTTTTTTTGAGTTTTATTATTTGGATGGGCCTAAATCAGCTCTAAATGAAGAAAAAAAAATTCCTTAATTTTTTCAGATTTTTATTTTCATCCCCTATAGTCGCTGTAGGGGTAAATTAAATTATCCCTTTTTTTGAAATTCACGTAGAATGTAGATGAGAAGTAGACAAGATAAAAATCCTATAGGAGGGGGGGTAATATCTCCCACCGCTTGGAAGGGAGGGGCAATTTAATAAAATATTTGCATAAAATAAAAAACAAAATTAATTAAAAAACAACGGCAACATTTGCAGTAATGTTTTGTAGCTTTTTGGAAAGCCAGAAGTCCATTTTAATAGTTGATTATTAGATAAAGATCTTTGAATAAACGATTCAGCAAAATATGTTTTCAAACCTATAGTTAAAAAAAAATAATAATTTTTCTTCAAAATGTTGAGTTTGAAACAATTTTTTGCCAAAACTGTTCATCAAAAAAACTTAATTAAACAACAAGCCGTAAGAATGGACCTCTGGCTTTCCAAAAAGCTACAAAACATTACTGTAAGTATTGCCATTATTTTTTTTTCTATTTTATGCAAATATTTTATTAAATGGCCCCTCCCGTCCAAGCGGGGGGAGATATTACCCCCCTCCTATAGGATTTTTTTCGTGTCTAGTTCCCACCTACATGTTTTGAATTTTTTTGGCAGATCTTACGCGAATTTTCTAGTATTAAAAAAGAAGGGGAAATTTAATTTACCCCTACAGCGACTATAGGGGATGAAAATAAAAATCTGAAAAAATCAGGGAGTTTTTTTTCTTCATTTAAAGCCGATTTGGGCCCATCCGGGATGAACTTTTTTTTAACTACCACCCTAATATATGTGCCAGTTTTCAAGTCTCATAATCAACATCCATCTAATTCAGCATAATAAGAACTTGTTCTTCCGATAAAAGCCCATTTCCAAAATTACTTCTTCCAATTTTCCTGAGAATTGTGCACTAGTGTGGAGCATTTTTGTATGAAAAAAAGTTGTGTCAATTTCGATTACCTCCAGTTTGTTGCATTTTAATCTATAGAATAGTTTGACATAAAAACAAAATTGAACACATTTGTTAACCCTCTACTACCGGAGCTGAAAGTTTAGACCATTTGGGAAAAAAACTGTATTTTTCGTTAGTATTAATATTATTATACCTTTCATTTTATCATACTTTATATAAAAAACACAAATGTTGATATATACCTAGATATAAATAATAGCTGCATTCTACTATCCCCCAAATCAGATCCGGATTAGATTACCATAATAAAAAAACAGGATCCTAGTGCGACGAAAGTGTTATATACCTATCTCTGTTTATCCTTTTGCTTCTGTATTTTTTCTCTACTCTATTCTCTATTTTCTCCCTATTTTCAACACAAAAAAGCCATCTATACGTCAGAGAAAAACTTATTTTTGCAAGAAAATGGTAAGGGTGTGTGGTCAGAATGGATTTGTAAATCGAAATCCAAAATCAAAGTGGGATTTTGTGTTGTTTTTGTAATACAGTATTTATCGCTTATAAGCAACACGTTTATAAGAAAACCTCGCTTAGAAGAAACTTGAACAAAAGCACCGTGTACTTTCCCATATATTTTAATGTTGAATTGTGTGTGTTTGTAAGAAACACGTTTATAAGAAAAACACTGATAAAAGAAACATTTCTCAAGCACGAACTTTCATTTTTCCATGTAAACGTGGTTGGATTTAAGAAACTTGCAAAAAACTCACGAAACTCATAAAACATAAACAGACCCTTAAAAAAAATTTCAAAGCAAACTATGCAAATGTCATTTATGATGCAATTTGACATTTGAAGAGAAGTTCAGTTCAGCCTTTATTTTGACATTTTTTTTTTTTACACTTCAGATTCTTTGTTGTAGTGAGCTTAGAGCAAGCTGCATTCTACAATCAGAGGCTCAGCATGAGTGCATGTGTTAGTGGTTAGTAAAATTAAGCAAACTAACACAAGCACATGTATAACTACAAAATTAGAACAAATACAAGATTAGATATAATATAAAAAAAAACATTTAAACTAAACATACAAAGTTAAAACAATTAATACATTAACGAGAGTGGAGCACTGGTTCGAAATAATGTTTTTAATCCTATTTTACTCATGTTAAAATCAACAGATGAGGCGTTCAAGTTAAAAAGTTTGCACATGCGATTGAGTGGCTCGTGTGTGCCATAGTTTGTTCTGTGAAAAGGAACGTGAAAAAGTTCAAATCTTCGCAGGTGGTGGGATCCTCCTCGGTAATTAATTCCTACATGGGCTAGCAAGTCAGGCGCATCAGTTTCACCATTGATAAGTTGATGAAAAAATACCAAATCATTATTGACACGCCTTTGAGATAAAGTTTGAAGTTGCAGAAGCTGAATTCTGTGTTCATAGGGTGGAAGGTTATACGGATCAGCCCAGGGTAGACCTTTCAAGGCAAAACGAATGAATCTATGTTGTATTGCTTCAATACGACTTTTATGAATTTCGTAGAAGGGTGCCCATACTTAAGAGGCGTACTCAAGATGGGGTCGTACATAACAATTGTATAAGGAAAGGGTAACATACGGATCGTTAAATTCTTTTGCCCAGCGTTTTATAAATCCAATCATGGAACTTGCCTTATTTACAATATAATTAATATGTTCTATGAAACATAGATCAGAACTAAAGTGAACACCCAGATCTTTGAAACTAAAAACACGACAGAGTGTGTGTTGTGAAATGGAATAATCAAAAGCACTCACTACTCGTTTTTTAGAGAAAGTTATAGTTTGACATTTAACTGGGTTAAGAGAAAGACCGTTCTTCCCACACCAAACATAAAAATTGTCAAGATCAGCCTGCAAGATAATGTGGTCAGGACTAGAATGTATTGTTTTAAAAATTTTCATATCATCAGCATAAATAAGAATATCGCTAAAGTGTATACATGAAGCAACATCATTTATAGCAAGAATAAAAAGTAACGGGCCCAGATGGCTTCCTTGGGGGACACCCGAGTGAGCATTGAATGAGTTTGAAAGGATGTTTCTAAATTTTACTTGGTAAGATCTATTCTCAAGGTATTGAATTTGTTATTTGTTGTGTTTGTGTTCTTTTTTGTTTCTTATCTCCGTATAAGAAACTCGGTTATAAGGAACAAATATTATGCAATTTTTGAGTTTCTTATAAGCGTTATGTACTGTACATGTATTTTCGTATGCAAATCCAATCCAGATCCAATCTGGGGGAAAATAAAATACAGCTAATATTATTTTATGTTTATATTAATTAAGTCAAAAAATGGAAAAAATAACTTTGAAAAAACTTAAAACTTCAAAATTTTATGTAATTTAAAAATAATAATTTATTCTTATTTTTGTGTGGAAAAATGGGAATATACTTCTTGAATGTATTTTGGATCTTAAAAGCCCATCTCTGGCTTTTTCACATATAACTGTAATTGAAGGTTCGGTCAAAATCTTCACGCATTGAGTGTGACAAGGTTAGCTTGAAAATTTCATGTTAATTTGAGATTTAGCCCTGTTTTTTAGTGCATTTTTACTTACTTACTTATCCGGCTCCCGATCCATGAAGGGTCTCTGCCTGAGATATTGCAGTCTTCCATCGGTTGCGGTCCCTCTTACGCTGCCTCCAGTCGTCGAGACCAAGCGCTCTTGCGTCTGTGACCGCCTGGTCCCTATAGCGGAGGTTCGGTCTTCCTGGTCGTCTCGAACCTGGGGGCTGGGATTCAAAGATTTTCTTGGCTGGAGCGTTGTTGTCCATTCGCTCGATGTGGCCGAGCCAGTGTAGTCGACGTGTTTTGGCTCTTTGGACTACATCCACATCTTGGTACAGCTCGTACAGTTCACGATTGAATCTTCTCCTCCAATCGCCCTCTTCGCATATAGGACCAAATATCCGCCGAAGAATTTTTCTCTCGAAAGTGCCCAGTATCAATTCCCCTTTTTTACTTATCGTCCAGCACTCGGTGCCGTAGAGTAGAACTGGTAAAATTAGCGTTTTGTATAGCGTGCACTTTGTCTTTCGAGAAAGGAGTTTTGAACCCATTTGTTTGGCCAAACCGAAGTAGCAGCGGTTCGCTAGGGTAATTCTTCGTCGGATTTCCACTAAGGTGTCGTTCGTGGAATTGATGTTTGTTCCGAGGTAGGTGAACTCCTTGACTACCTCGAAATTACTGCTACCAACAGTGACGTTTTGTCCTAGGCGATGGACAGATGAGGCTTTGTTTGTTAATAGCATATACTTTGTTTTGTCCTCATTCACTTCAAGACCAACGCGTTTCGCCTGTTCATCAATAGCTGTGAATGCTTCAAGTACAGCTCTCTTGGAGCGGCCGATGATGTCGATGTCGTCCGCATAGCCAAGCAGTTGAGAAGACCTGTTGAAGATAGTGCCTTCCATGTTAACACCACTCTTGCGCACTATCTGCTCCAGGACTAAGTTGAAGAAATCACATGATAGCGCATCTCCTTGTCTGAACCCTGTACACGTCTGGAATAACTGGGATGAGCTGTTACCCATTTGCACGTTGCACCGCGTATTTTTTAGCGTCATGCGGCATAGCTGGATCAGTTTTTTCGGGATCCCGAGTTCCGACATCGCCAATAGAAGCTCTTGGCGACTTATGCTATCATATGCGGCTTTAAAGTCGATGAATAGATGGTGGGTCTCGACTTGAAATTCGTTGGTCTTTTCCAGGATTTGCCTCAATGTGAAGATTTGGTCTATCGTTGATCTGCCTGGCCTGAAGCCACACTGGTACGTGCTGAACATAGTGTTGGAGAAAGGTTTTAGACGCTCACATAGTACGTTGGATAGGATCTTGTAGGCAACATTAAGCAGGGATATGCCTCTGTAGTTCTTGCAGGACATAGGATCGCCTTTTTTGTAGATTGGGCATATGGAGCTATTTGACCAGTCGTCGGGCATACTTTCCTCCTCCCACACTTGGTTGATGAGCTGGTGCATGCACCCTACCAGGACATCTCCTCCATACTTAAAGAGTTCCGCAGGTAGGCCATCCGAGCCGGCGGATTTGTTGTTCTTAAGCTTGTGGATGGCTTTCTTAACCTCTTCAGTACTGGGCGCTGGGACTGGATCTTAATTGACTGGTCTTATGCCTCTTTGTTCCTCTGTTGCCTCCTCTACATAATGCCCATTAAGCAGCTGCTGGAAATGTTGCTTAAACACGTCTACAATTCCCTGTGCTTCGGTGACTAGGTTACCTTCGCTGTTTCGAAGAGCTTGCGTGCCAGTCCTATAACCAGATGCCAGTTGCTTGGCTGTTTTGTAGAACCGGCGGGTGTTGGTGGCGGTGCTAGACTCTTCGAGATACTTGAGCTGAGAGGCTGCGGATGCTCTTTTCTTTCTACGCAGAGTTTTTTTCTCTTTCCTTCTCTTTCACGGTACTCCTCTCTTGCTGCTCTTGTTTTCGTTGCAGCATTTGCATTCGTGCATTTTCCGTCTCCTGCTTCAATACCGCGCATTCATCGTCATACCACGGGTTCTTTTTTCTGGGTGGTTGATAGCCTATGGTGGTCTCGGCTGTCTCCTTAATGATGTCGCGATATTGGTTCCACTGGTTGTTGACGCTTGTGGCTGGCTGTACGGCAGAGAGTTTCCCGGTCAATTGCTCACTGTAGTCTCTGGCTTTCTCAGATGTGCTAAGGCATGTAATGTTGAATTTCTTCCTTTCGGCAGTCTTCGTTTTCTTTTCGTTGGACAGTCGGGCTCTGAACTTTGTCACAACAAGAGAGTGGCCAGAGTCCACGTTTGCGCCTCGGAAAGTTCGCACGTCCAAGATGTTCGATGCATATCTTGCGCCAATTAGCACGTGGTCGATTTGGTTGGCGGTTCGACCATCTGGAGATCGCCAGGTTGCTGTGTGTATCCTTCGCCTGGGGAACCTAGTGCTACTTATCACCGTATTACGAGCTGCAGCAAAGTCGATTAGTCGGAAGCCGTTATCTGTTGTCGTTTCGTGGAGGCTGTGCTCTCCAACTAATCCGCCAAAGATGTTTTCCTTTCCGACTTTAGCATTGAAGTCTCCGAGCACGACTTTGACATCGTACTCCGGACAGGCTCCGTAGGCTCCGTCCAGGAGGTCGTAAAACTCCTCCTTATTAGACTCCTCAGCTTCATCGGTAGGGGCGTGTGCACATATTAGGCTGATGTTTTGGAAGGTAGCTTCGATGCGGATCACAGCCAGGCGATCGCTAATCGGCTTAAAATCGATGACTTTCGATCTGAGTCGGTTTCCCACAACGAATCCGCATCCTAACATGTGCAGTCTTTGATGGCAGCTGTAATAAATGTCGCAATCTTTTCTTTTCGTTATACCTGATCCTATCCATCGTATCTCCTGGATCGCGGTAATATCTGCCTTGTACCGCGAGAGGACAGATTCAAGTTTTTGAGTAGCACCTGGTGTATAGAGTGTTCTTACATTCCAGGTACATACTCGTAGGTCATAGTCCATTTTCGTTCCGGGTCTGGTTGCCATTTGAGGGGGGTCGTTATCCGAGGCTTCTCGCGTCTCTCTCATAACAATTGGCTTTTTTACTGTGGTCGGGTCGTTAGCCCAACGCACTAACCTCCAATCTGTAGGGCCATGGGTTTAATGTTGCAATTCTTTCCTTGGTCAACATTCGCACTTACAAGTTTAGCAAGTCAAGGCATTAAGCCAAGACCAGTATCCGGCGGCTACCAACGTGGAGGTATTGTAAGCACTTGATGTGTAGGAAAAGATACAGCTCGAGGCCCCCAGTTCCTACAACATCCAACCACCGTGTTCATTTGTTACTTATTTATTTATTTTTAGTGTTTATTAACATTATTTTGTCATGCAAACAACATTCCTTCCTGGTTTTTAGTATTATTTAAATTATCCTTTTGTGTTTGTTTTCTTCGTTGTTGTTGTAATACAGCGGACGGGGTCACGTAAGGCTGCCATCTTGAATTTCTTTGACAGTTCTCATTTCGGACAACATGCGCAAGATAATACCTTAGATATGTGTACTGTGGGTAGGTAGGTATATTTCATTCTCATTCATTATCTTGTTTTTTTTTTAATGCATTTGCCAAGCACAAGATACAACAACAATACACAAGGACGAAGAACCCAACCAGGGTTACCTTTGAAAATTTTCGGAAGGAGTCAAAAAAAGGAGTCCTGGCTGAAAAAAGGAGTCCCATCAAAACTTCAAGAAAAACTTCAAACAAAATTTATCATCGTTTTAATTCAACATGGTTCATTTAAGAAAAAAAATAACAATTAGCTTCTTTTTTAAACAAAATAATAAATAAAAACTTCCATATGTTCAATTTTTTTAGTAGACATTAGTTAATCTCTAGACAAAAATCAACAATTACCTAAGTTTCTTTAAATAAATAAACGGTTATTGCTCTTCTTAACAAAACAAAACAAGACTCTTAATATTAATATATTACAATTCGAATATCACAAATTATCTATGTATTTATAATACCAGTTATAAGGAACATCGTTTCTATATTTTTGAATTATAATTGAATCAGGAATCCAGTTTTCTAGTTGGTTATAATCTAATAGAGTAAGTGCAGAAATTCACACTTAAACTTCTAGGCGGTTTGTAAGTTTTTTTTTTTAAATTAGAGTCAATTTATAAAAAAATCTTTCTGCGCAAAAGGTGCTATGGCCAATTTTATAACCTTTATAATAATATAAATTTTTTAAAATATCTATATAACTTTTTTTTAATTTTTCCAATTTGTTATTTAAATTGCCCACTTAAAACCAAAACTTTCAATGTCATTCAATTTAAAATATATTTTAAACTACTATCTTGGGCTTTTATTTCTGGTAATTTGTATTCTTCAATAACTTTTACTGGATGAAGGATAAAGTTGGTATATTCTGATATTAAGGAAAAATAGTTAAAATCTTTTTGCATCTTAATTATTTGCCTTTGAATCTAGTATTTTAGAATTGACAGCTTGTTATCATTGGGAATTAAAACGCGAGATTATTTTATTACAAATAATTTTGTAATATGTACTAAGATTATTTCTTTCAATACTATCACAGAAACTAGAGTTTCATATAGGTATATCGCATCCAGTACAAATAAAAATTACCATTTTTTCAATAATTTGTGTTTTCAAACTCTTTTCCTTCTTCCTCAAAAATCGAGTCTGTTGATCGAACTACTGATGACTTGTAGCATTATTATTATTATTATCATTATTATTATTATTATTATTATTATTATTATTATTATTATTATTATTATTATTATTATTATTATTATTATTATTATTATTATTATTATTATTATTATTATTATTATTATTATTATTTATCATCATCATCGTGTCCTGTATCCCCGGCTGGGGCATAGGGCGTCAACAAAACGTCTCCATCCTTCACGGTCTGCTGCAAGGTACTTAAGCTGTGGCCACGTCTTTCTCTGGGATTCTGCTTCCGCTAAGACAGTTGATTTCCATGTTGTTCTTGGTCTTCCAACCCGCCGTGCACCCTGAGGATTCCATTCAAAGGACTGCTTTGCAATTTCATCGTTTGGTTTCCTCAGTGTGTGACCAATCCAACGCCATTTACGCTTTCTTATGTCGACGTCCAGCCGCTCTTGACTTGTCCTGCGCCACAATTCCTCATTTGATATTATTTGTGGCCAGCGAATCTTTAGGATGTGGCGAAGACAGCGATTCACAAAAGCCTGCAATTTCTTCGAAATGGTAGACGTGACTTTCCAGGTTTCACAAGCATATAACAGCACGGATTTGACATTTGATTCGAAGAATCTCAACTTAGTGCGTAAGGAGATTTGACTGGATTTCCAAATTGGGGACAGAGTACCGAAGGCAGCACGAGCTCTATTTATTCTACTTTTAACGTCCAGATCCGTACCACCGTTTGCAGAAACAATACTGCCAAGGTAGTTAAATTGTTACTTCAACTGGCGTCTCCTGTAAAATAATACGCTGCTGTGTGGAGCGGCCTGTGAGCATTATTTTTGTCTTTTTGCTGTTAATTCTTAGACCACTCGACTCTCCCTTCACTTGCAGTGCTTGGCACATCCCGTTCAGCCCACTGATGTTATTTGCCAGTAGACATATGTCATCGGCATAGTCTAAATGACTGAGCCTTTCGAACGGTCTCCATTGAATGCCCTGTCGCTCAGCTGTACCAACACTGGCCGTCAATGCGTCGTCCATCGCCAGCAAGAAGAGAATTGGCGATAGAACATCCCCTTGTCTCACACCCTGTTGCACTACGAAGGAGTCGGATAGCTGCCCATTGTGCAAAACAAAACACCTCGCGTTGTTGTAGGACTCTTTAATAATGGCAACAATTTTTGGTGGAATTCCTCTACCAAGCAACGATCTCCATATAAATTCTCGGTTAACTCGATCAAAGGCCTTTTCAAAATCCACGAACATGAGGTAAAGCGGTGATTGATATTCCATCGACTGCTCGAGGACGATACGCAGGGTGTTGATATGGTCGACACACGATCGACCACTGCGGAAGCCAGCTTGATGCCTCTTGAGTGTAGACTCGATTCTATCCTTTATTCGCTCGAGTATGATTGTTGCCATTAGTTTTGGGAAAACGGACAAAACGGTGATACCACGCCAATTGTTGCAATTCTTTAAGTCACCTTTCTTTGGCAACTTAACAATCACACCATCCTTCCAGTCCCTGGGATAGCTTTCGTTTTCCTAAATGTTTTGTATCAGCGGATGTAAAATACTAGCCGCTGCTACGGGATCGGCTTTCAGGAATTCAGCTGGTATTCCGTCCAGTCCAGCTGCCTTGTTGTTTTTGAGGAGATTTATTGATGTACGAATTTCCGATTCTGACGGGGGTTCGATGTCAATACCCCTATAGGACCTGCGCATCTCGTTTAGTTGGGGCACTTCAGCACTCTGCTCAACTGAATCCTCATTTAGCAGGGCACAAAAATGGTCCTTCCATCTACGAAGCTGATCCTCAATTGATACCAAAAGTGTGCCATCCACATCCATTACAGGATGATTGGTGTTGCTTTTTTTCCCGATAACATCTTTGGCTATTTGGTAAAATTCCCGGATATCTCCTCTTCTGGCAGCGCTTTCCGCATTATCTGCGAGTCCATCCAACTTCACCCTCTTGTCACGTCTCACACAGCGGTAGACCATCTTATGTGCAATGCGGTACTCTCTTCGCAAGTCAGCCTTTCGTTGAACATCAGCTTCGGCATTTATTTGGATTTTCAACGATTTGCGAAGTTCGATCTTATCCCAGGTGTCTTGGGATATCCAAGAGTCTCTACGTCTCGTTCGCTTGGGTACAGTTTCGGATCCAGCCTCCATAAAAACACTTTTAATTTCACCCCACATCTCATCAATTGTTGAATTCTGGATTCCATTTAATGACGAGGCTCTGTCGTTAAGGGTGGTGACATAGTTTCGACATATGTTGGGGTCATTTAAAGCATTAGTAATGAATTTTGCGCTCCTTGCTGCATCCTGCGCTGGTTTTTGTACGGCAGCGGTTCGTAGTTTGAGACTCATCAGAACCAAATGGTGGTCGCTTCCCACATCGGCATTTCTTATACTCCGGACATCACACATAGACTTCCTCCATCGCTGCTGAATCATGATATGATCAATTTGGTTTTCGGTTTGACCATCCGGATGCACCCAGGTAATTTTGTTGCACGTCTTATGCTTAAATACAGTCCCACCTATCACAAGACGATTCGCGTTACAAAAGTCGACAAGCAAGTCACCATTTTCATTCCGTGACCCCACGCCATTTCTTCCCATCACGCGTTCCAGTCCGTAATTGTCTGACAAGACTTGGGCATTAAGGTATCCCATAACGACTATGATGTCGGCTCTCGGAACACTACTGTAAACCGAGTTAAGATGAGTGTAGAACGCGGTTTTGTCTTCCTCGGTCGCTTCATTTGTGGGGACGTAGCACTGAATAATTGTGACGTTACGAAATTTTGAACGAAACCTTGCTGTCATTAATCTCGCAGAAATGGGCGCCCATGAGATCAAACTACGCCTCGCTTCTTCGTTCAACATAATTCCGACACCATGCAGTCTTTGGCCACCCTCTCTTTCATCATTTACCGGAATACAGCATTCTCGTCTGTCCAGTGTCTGATCTGTATTCAGCTCTTCCTCTCCACTTAGTTTCGCTTATGCCCAGGATACTGATCTTTAGGCGAAGCATTTCACGCTCAACCTGCTCGTATCTACCATCGCTGTACAAGGATCGAACGTTCCATGCTCCGATTTTCGTACGTATGCGGTAGCCAAAAGTAATTATTATTATTATCATTATTATTATTATTATTATTATTATTATTATTATTATTATTATTATTATTATTATTATTATTATTATTATTATTATTATTATTATTATTATTATTATTATTATTATTATTATTATTATTATTATTATTATTATTTTTTTTATTATTATTTATAAATTGATTCTTAAAGATAACTAATTACAACAATATTATGAAATGCGAATTAATAAATAAATAAAGAGCTGCAAACACAAGGAACTAGAGTCGAAAGCAGCAAAAATAAAGCATTTGAGATTAACAATACTATTTAGAAAATATATAGTGATGTGGGGTCACGACAAGATACACATATATCATACAAATAAATAGGTACTTAATTAAATTTAAAAGTTTTTTTTTTTTTTTTATATAACATAAGTTACTACAGTAATTTTAGCAGGTTTATATTAGAAAAAAAAGTACACTTAAATAATTACAGGTAAAAGATTATTAACATCTTGATAATTAAGGTCTAAGAGCCAAAGTTTCACTTTTTTAAGAAATATGGATTCAGTTCTTATTTCTCTAATGTTTATTGTTTAGTCTTGGAGCAATTGATGTAAAAAAGTTAAAGAAAATTTGGAGATTGTGATTCTTTATTCTCAGATTATAGTTGGAAGAACATCTATTTAATAAATACCCAGATCTGGCAAAAAATGTCTTCAAAACTTTATAAAAATAAAGGTGTTTAAGAGGCAATATTTTGAGCATTTTGAAAAGAATCAAGCTGCTACTTCTACGACGCTTATTGCAAATAAGACGAATTGTATATAAACTCTATAGTATTCTCATGCAACACGATTTTGTAGGTTGACATTTGGTCGATAGGTTCGCTGTGATCGCCTTACCGAGATCTCTTAACAAAAATTAGGATTACATTTGGACACTAGATGGCCACGAGCTTTTTGGCTTGCTTCTTGAGTTTATATACAATGCTTGTGGTTGGCGTTTTGTATTTATGTCTGTGCATGTAAATCTATCTTTTTAACATCATATAGTCTAAGACTCACACAAGATTGATATTACTGGGACTTAGCTCTACGTCCCACAATACAAAAAACAGTCATTTTTGTTCCCTTTGCGTACGATATCTATATGTAACTAAAGTATCTGTGATTATTTTTCTTCATCCGCTTTGAATAGCGCTGTGAGCCGAATGCCGTATGTAATGAGAGAACATCTTTTATTGACGAAAGAAGATGCATAATTTGAGATGAATCGCTCTGAAAATTTCTATTTTGTTTATTCAAAACATTTAAAACATATGAAAAGAAGCTAAGGTAAACGAAATTGGTGCTGGTTTAATGAATTTTTGTTTTTGAAATTTTGGCAGAACTGCCTTCGAATTGAGCACTTAAATGTCAGAAAGGAACCCATTGCTAAATTATTCTTTTTGTAACCACTAGAAATTTTTCACAAACTGAATAAAGTTCTGAACCATTTTTACAATTTTTCGCTGGTAATTAACAACTATAAATTTAGTTTTGAAGAATCTGGAATTTTAAGAGTTTTGTGGACTACAAATTTGTAATTGTAATTACAATATTGTAAGATGGTGTAATAGGCCACAGGTGTTTTTTCCAATACAAATCGTATGGATACCCTAAACCTGACGTCTGTGAAGTAAGCAGGGCAACTTTCACCCACGCAAATGGAACCTTGACAGGAATTTGTAGTTTTTTTTGCATTTCTACTGCCGATTTTGCAGTTCGCCAAATAAGGTCGTAATTTAGTGACCTGCTAGCTTCACAGTGAAGTTAGCAGATCACATGGTGTATCTCAGGAACCAAGCATGCTAGGAACTTGCAATAAGGCTCCAAATTTGCAGTTTTTTTTTCATTTCAACGATAGGCTATGTTCAAAATTTGAAGTCCTCAATTTAAAAATTTCCCAAATTTGACTTCAATATGAAGCAAGTAGGTCACATCATGTATCTCACGAACCAAGCATGTTAGGAACTTGCAGTAAGGCTCCAAATTTGCAGTTTTTTTGCATTTCAAGAATAGTCTAGGTCAGAATTTTGAAGTCCTTTTTTTGAAAAAAATTTCATACTGACCTGCTAACTTCACTGTGAAATTAGCAGGTCAGTATGATTTTTTTTTTTTCAAATTGAGGACTTCAAATTCTGACCTAGCTTATTCTTGAAATGCAAAATAAAGCAAATTTGGAGCCTTACTGCAAGTTCCTAGCATGCTTGGTTCGTGAGATACATGATGTGACCTACTTGCTTCATATTGAAGTCAAATTTGGGAAATTTTTAAATTGAGGACTTCAAATTTTGAACATAGCCTATCGTTGAAATGCAAAAAAAACTTCACTGTGAAGTTAGCAGGTCACTAAATTACACCCTTATTTGGCGAACTGCAAAATCGAAATGCAAAAAAATGCAAAAAAAAATGCAAAGTCCTGTCAAGGTCCCATTTGCGTGGGTGAAAGTTGCCCTGCTAACTTCACAGACGTCTAAACCTGCGATGAGGGATGTCTTAATATGAATATTAAGAGCTCAAGTTTTCATACACGTCTATTTTCGCTCAACTGAAACTTTTAAACCTGTTTGAATAACACAATTTTTTTTTGAAAGTGTCTAATGTAAACAAAGGGTAGAAATGAGCTTCAAGCGATATTGAACTCGTTCATATCATAGAACTCAATAAATATTTGTGCGTTTATGAAAAAGAGTCCTAAAATTGTAAAAGGAGTCAAATTTCAATTATTTTTAAAAAGAGGAGTCCTGGAGTCCCAGCGTTTAAAAGGAGTCAAAAAGGACTCTAAAGAGTCCCGAAGGTAACGCTGAACCCAACCAAGAAAAAAATCTAAATCTCTCAAAGAAACAAACAAAAACAAAACACGGGCAATTCATTTATTCTCTCGACACATTTTTCTTTCGATCTGTCTGTAGGAAAGAAAAAATGAACAAACTAAAATAGTTCATATTCAGGTACCCATCTCTTTTCTTCCTACTGACAGAAGCCAAACTCTGAACATTAAATGAATTTTTTTCCTTTGGTAGGCATAGGTCCAGCAACAAAATAGCAAAAGAATGCAGAGAGAATATGAAGGAAAACAGATGTAAGCAACTTTTGAGTGTTGCTTATGGATTTCAAAGCTTAGATACATGTTTATGGACCCATGGTGATTTTGATTTTTGGATTTTTGTTCTACGTGCGACATCTTTACTTGTTAAAATATTATCTTTGGTATTACTTTGAAGGTGGATGAAATGAGTATTTGCGTTCAAGTAGGTAGGTGTATCGTATTTATAAGTCCTATCAACTAAACAGATGCAGTTTGTCAATTAGGATATGGTAAAGTATACAATTTTGGAAGTAACAAAAATGATGAATGATTATTGAATTAATTCTATATTAGGTACGATATTTTAAATAAAGATTGGTTAAGGAAAATTGATAAATGCAAACGAAAAACTCCAGATCAATCAAATCAAATAGCCCAGGAAAAATGTACAAATAAATTGCCAATCTGCGGAAAAATTCCAAGTGAAGATTTTTGAATGCAATTATCTTTATTTGTGCATAAGGAATACGCATGCGAAAATCTACGAACGAAATTGGCTTGCGTTAAAAGTTATTCAAGGTTAAATACCGGTTTTCCACGTATAACTTTGAAACGGTACATGGTATTAAAAAGTAATGCAGGCAAAACTTGTAGATAATGTGATTATCTACAAGAAATGTTAAAACACTTTTTTTTCTCTGACTGATGGTTAAGAAGATATCGGCGTTTCAAAAAACGTAAATTGACGAAAATATCCCTTTTTTGCGTATAACTCAGAAATGGTGAGTGTTATTGAAAACATTTATAGGCAAAGTTTGTACACTATGTTACCCTCTATTAATACAAAAATTAATTTTTTCAAAGAGTGATAATTTTAAAGATATAATTAGGTATTTGAAAAATTTCGTCAAAAACCTGAAATTCCAGACTTTAGCTTTTAAATCTTAAATTGTCATAAAATAATTTATGTTCAGCTTATAGATTATTATGTAATCTACAAAAAATATTAACACACTTTTTTCCACACGAGTGACCAGTTACAAGATATTGCTACTTCAAAAAGGTTAAGTATTGAAAATAAAGAATTTTCGCTTACCACTCTTAAACGGTATATGTTAGAAATTTTATTTTTACACAGTTTGTAGGTTATATACTCTTCTACAAAAAAATACTTTTTTTGGGGGTTATTTAAAAGATATAATATTTTATATAAAATGCACAAATGTCTAAAATAAAGGTATTTTGCGGTTTTCTCTTAAATGTTGAAGTCTTTGAAAAATAATTTATACTTTTTGTTTATACAATAATATTCTCTATAAGAACTCTTATGAAGACTTTTTCGATATAAGGCCCCAATAACAAGATATTGAGACTTCAAAAAGTATCAATTTTCGAAAATGCTGGTTTTCCGGCCCAAAATGATTCGGCCAGCGAAATAAAATAATAATAGGGTTTTTTAGAGAGACATAGTACAAACATTTTTTAATACTGAGGGGGGTCTATCTCCCTCCAATCAACCGGGAGGAGCAATTTTCTGAAAATAGTACTAAAATTAAAAAAAAAAAATACATTTAAAACAAATGGCAACACTTATAATAAAGTACTATATTTTTTGAGATTTTAAAGTTTTTTCTTTAATTTTTTCAAAGTAAGTTATTCCTGGCAATAGTTTTCGAAAAAAATACCTTCAAACCCAAAATTAAAAAAAAAAAAAAAAACAGAAAAAAATTATAAAGGCACTGTTCTTTTTTCAAATTATGAAATCAGGAATTATATTAGTTTCTATTATACACTTTTCCTGTAATTTTTAAATGAACACTGAAAACCAGATGGTTTTATGTCATCTTGTTTTCGAGAAAATTGTAAACTAAGAAAACTCTTTTTTAATTATATGTTTTTTTGGTACTATATCTAGGAAAAATGCATTACCACTTCAGGAAAATTCCAAGGTAAAATTTTTAAGCGAGTTATGTTCTAAAAGAAGATTCTGCTGGTGTTTGACCTTGAATAACTTTTAGCGCAAGCCAGATTCGTGTGTAGACTTTTGCACGAGTATTCCTTAATGCAATTTAAAGATAATTGCGTTTAAGAAACTTAACTTGGAATTTTCCTCATGTGGAAATGAATTTTTTCCTCGATACTACCCAAAATATGGTTATACCAAACAAAAAAAAACAATTCCTGACGTTTGACCTTGAATAACTCTTAGCGCAAGCCAGATTCGTGTGTAGACTTTTGCAATAGTATTCTTTATGTGAAAATTAAGATAATTGCGCTTAAAAATTTTAACTTGGAATATTTTATTTGAGATTTTGAAGCTTTTAAAACAAAAACATTATACTCTATTGAAAGTCAATTTCTCCTTTTTTATTTTACTCGATTTCCTGCAGTTTTTCAAAGAAAAAGAATTTTGTTAAGGTTGGACCATTTTCGCTGTGGGCCACTGTACGTATTTCATTTCTTGATGACTTAAAAAAAAAAGTTTTGTTGTAAAAACACATCATTTTGCCCAAGTTTAAAAATAAAGAAATATGTTAACAGGAACTCTTCTATGAAACCCCATATTGTGTACATTCTATTTGATTTTTCCAAGCAAGGCTTCGGAAGGTGGTTGCTTATTTTTGGCTGAATCTTAGATTATTATATATCAAAATAAAGACTGAAAGGTTTTCTTTCAAATAACTGTACATAGCCACAGTAGATTTTTCAGATATAACTGATTTCTAAAAAAAATTGTTTCAAGTTTATTTGATTATTTCAAAAAACGAAGGCTCTAGAATCATGATTTTTACATTATTTGAAAGATATAAAACTTACCTTTCATTTGATACGAAATGCATAAGGGGTTTTTCTTACGCTTCCTATGATATATGACTTTATTTGCTTATGAACGGACTCAAATCAAGCAGGAGATGCCTTCGAAATATGGACAATAACTCAAAATCCCCACATACGATTTTCCTAAAACAGTTTTAATGTGCTAACACTCACCTTTTTTTGGATACCACTCTTGTCATTGCCCCTACTTCGTTATCGAGGCGAGATAGACCCCCTCACCCATAGTAAAAAATGCTTGTTTTTGACCCCTCTACAAAAACCGTTATCAATATTTGGCGCCAAAGTTATCGTACGCTGTTGCGTGAATACCCTCATTGTTTAATTTTTGTTTTTAATAACAAACTTTTCCTTCATATCTAGAAACATTCTTATATTTTCTTGCCGCACACAAAGAAGGTACACACGCACGCACACAAAAAAAGGAAAAAGTGAAAAAAAAACACCAGAGCAAATGCGTCACAACCAACCACCCACCCCACCATATATCAACCGACCATCAACTCGATCAGCGACCAGCCTACATACCTACCTAAAAAATCAAAAATAAAAAATTAATTTCAGGAGCGCCGACTGAAACTGAAACTAAAGGCGCAACCATAATAGGCGTAAGTAAGCATAAGCTAGTATCAAAAAGCCAACGAAAATTTGCGTATAATGCTTGCAAAACTACCTCCGTGAGATAATTGACTTGTTCGCACATAAGCAAAAATTAAAAAAAAAACTCCTCCTTCTGCCCGCATTCAGATTCCAACATTGTGCTTTGTTCCGCATTTCTAATAAATACATGTGATAAAAATTCAATAAAAAGATTACACATATACATATGTTTAAATTCGTAAAACGATTCAAACAGCTGTGTACCTATTTTGTTGCCTTTTGTGTTTATTTTTTCCGTTTTAAAAAGAATTTCTTAAATTTGCTTAAGTTGAGAGCCATTTCATTGCCTTACTCTCAATTTCGCGAAAGTTAGCGAAACTGAGCAGACGGCTATTATGGGTGAATTCGTGACCGTGGCTCGGTGGCTTATGCTTAATAAAGCTCTGTTATGCCAAAGCTGTCTCTAAACCGAAAACAATTGTCAAGAAAGGAAATGACCGAGTTAAATAATATTTAAATGAAATGAAATCTTTATTGTCAAGAATTAATAACACATTGAACGATTATACTGAGACGTAGACTACAGTGATGAAAGAGACGATATAAGTGTGCTTCTCGAAAGCTCGGTAGGAACTGATAACTGGTAACTACTTCTCGTTTCGTCGTCGGTGTGTCATAGTAGGTTTAGGTCGATGTCAGTGTTGCCGTTGACAGCTCGGTCTCTCCTGACGCTTCATCTTCGATGTGTGGGTTCGTCTTCTGGTTCAGGCATGGTCATCAAAATCGATACCTGGGCTCAAATTACACCAGGGCTTCATATGGTCACTCGAGATGACATTGCTATACCGTCTCCGACCAAGTGGCTTATCTGGCAGATCTTCTACGATGTATCGATCGAACTCCAGAACCTTCGTGACGACATAAGGTCCCTTATACTCTGGATCTAGCTTGTGTGACTCCCCAGTCGCTTGAGGGGCATAGTCAATCACAACCAAATCGTCTTCAGAATACCGGTGAGGAGGAAGATGCTTTTTATCGTACATTGCCTTCCATTTTTTTCGCTCTTTCAAAATATTTTCGGCAGCGAGCCGCCTCCTCACATCGACGACATCGACCTAGGATTAAAATTAAAAATTAATTCATTAGGACAAAACCTGGTTGTTGAGTTCCGCTGCGTATTGAGGCTCCATTGAAGATTCGGCAAAGCCAAGTCCCAATCTCTGTTATTCACGACCGAACATTTAAGCATGCTGAGGAGCGTCTTGTTTGTTCTCTCGGCCTGACTGTTTGCTCGTGGCGTACGTACGGCAGTTTTCACATGCTGGACACCATGCGCTGCAACAAAGTCACCAAATTCTTTCGAGGTATAGGCTGTTCCTCGATCAAAAGTGATCCGTAACGGCTGTCCAAATATGGAGAACACCTCTCGCAGCATAGTCAAAACTGGCATCGTCCTTGTGTTTCTCACAGCTCTCAAGATGGTATATTTGCTGAAAGAACAGACTAAAACAATTATGTGAACATTACCTTTCTTACTTTTCGGAAAAGGTCCCAAATGGTCAATGTTCAGACACCTAAAGGGAACCGGTAACACCTCCATCACGTGCAGCTGGCTTTCAGACTTACCGCCCTTAACTTTGTTGAGGCAACACTCGGGACACGCAGCAATGTAGGACTTTATATAACGTCTCACTCGTGGAAACCAGAAGTTTCTTTTTATTCTGCCGATTGTGTTCTCTAATCCGCAATGTCCGACATCGTCGTAGCATAGCCGTGCTATACGCCATCTAACAAGATTAGGTATGACTAGTTTCTTCTGACCGTCGACTCGTCTGAACAACCGTCCACCATCCAGAACGTAGTCTAACTCTGTCTGCTTCTTCAACGATGAATTCGAATGGCACTTATCTTTGAGGATCGATACGATGTCTTTGAGTTGTACGTCCTGCATCTGCATGGCGAAAATCCAATCGTCGTCTACCTCAGATATTTTTAAGACATCTTCTGCTACTGTAGTCACTTGCTTTGGTGGCAAAATGGGAACTCTACTCATTCCGTCCACGTGAAGCATCCTCTCTCCGGGTCGAAGTTTACACTCAAAGTCGAACTCTTGGAGTCGCAGCCACCATCTGGCAATACGCGAGGGTAACGTAGTTGCTTTAGTGGTTGCGATGGCATTGCAATCTGTGACCACTCGGAATCTGGTGCCTAGCAAATAGACTCGAAATCTTTCCAATGTTTCCACGATTGCGAGGACTTCGAGTTCATGGCTCGCGTATTTCCTTTCTGCATCACTACATCGCCTGCTGTAGTACGAGACCGGTTTCAGATCACCATCTTCGAGTTGAAGTAGGATACCTGCCAAGCCTGCAGCGCTGGCATCTGTATGTACTTCATGTTCCTTGGTCACATCGAACAATGTGAGTACAGGCTCGACCGTGACAGCAACCTTCAACATCTTGAACGCCTGTTCCTGTTCGTCCTGCCAATGAAACTCTACACCCTTTTTCAGCAACTTAAAAAGTGGTTGAGCTACTCGACTATAGCCTTCGATGAATTTGCGAAAGAAACCCGTGATGCCTAGAAAACGTCTTACCTCTGTAGCATTAGTCGGTATTGGGAATTCTCCGATGCATTTCGTTTTGTTTTCTCCCGGTCGCACACCGCCGCCACTTATGACATGGCCCAGGAAATGTACACTGGTATCCATGAAAAAACACTTTGATGGCTTCAACGTTAGGCCAGCTTCTCTTACAGCGTCCAGGAATTCTTTAAGAACAATGGTTCCTTCTTCAACGTTGGCAGTCGCGATAATAACCTCGTCTACGTAGCTTACTATTTGTCTCCGATGTGTTAAAGGCCGTATGACTTCTGCCATCATCTCTTGAAAATACATTGAAGCATTTATTAAGCCGAAGGGCATGACGTTATGCTCATATAAACCGTCTGGCGTCAGAAAAGCTGTATATTGCTTGTGTTCCTCCTTAAGAGGGATTTGATAATAACCAGCCGTCATGTCGAGGGTAGTGAAAACCTTATTTCCGGCCAATTGTGATATCTGCTCTTCTACCGTGGGGGTAGGAAACTGCTTCTTAATTGTAACCGAATTCAGGGTCCACGCACATCCGCATTTCTCCATTAGATTTGTTTACCAGAACTATCGAGGCTGCATGTGGTGAAACGCTTGGGCGGATAATACCGTGTTGCAGTAAATTCTGCACGATCTGAGACAGCTTCTCCCTTTGCGCGAATTGAACTTGATAGCGCTTACCTATTATTGGCTTGTCAGTCGTCACATTTATCTCCATGGATGTATTCTTGCAGCGTCCAATACGAGACACATCTTCAGCAAAGCAATCATCGTAACTGGTGAGAAGATCTAAAACAGCATGCCGTTGTGTAGCATCAAGTTGACCTCCCGTGTTGAATTTACCTAAAGAAGTCGTCTGCATGTGCAAAACACCTGCTTCAAAAACTAAACGTTGATTCTTGCGACACAAGATGTCACGGCCCAAAAGTATGGCCTGTGGCAAGAACTGATCGGGGACTATATTTAGTTTTGCAGAGATTTCGTTGTCGTCTATGGTCATGACAACCTCTATGGCATCTCTTGACTCAACTATTGATCCACCAAACCCTTTCAATAACTTACCAGCTTTATTTCTCGGTGGGTTTTTTGGAACTGAGGACTCGCTTATTAATGAATTGTCGCTTCCAGTATCGACGAATGCGGAGAATGACTGTCCATACAGCGTAACTTCTTTCGTGACTGGTGCCGGAGTTGCTTTCGTCATCACGCTCTGCTCGACTTTAGCTATCGTGGGCTTCTTGGAATGGCAATCCTTCGCATCGTGACCTGCTTTGTTGCAGATGGGACATCTTGCTTTTCGTTGTGGTTGAGGGCACTTTGCTGCGATATGGCCCAGCTCATTGCAGTTAAAACATTTAAAATTTTCTCCGATGTTCGTAGCTCGACCTGAATCTGGAACTTGTTCTTTCGCCTCCAACGGGAACGACGTTGTTGCGCGGGCTGATGACGTTGGCATCGAAGTTACACTCTCGAGTGAATTCAAAAGCTCATTGCATGTTGGGAAATTGAGAGCGAGTAGCGTTCGTGTCGTTCATTTAAGCCATTAATAACGTATGAATTTATGGAAAAATCATCCAGCTTACCTCGCCTCCCAATGGTGAGCATCACGTAGTAGTATTGCGTCAGTGACTCGTTCTGCCTCCGTCTGCGCCTCATCAACTCTCGATGTACGTCTGCTACGTTCACTGTGCAGGGAAAATATTTTGTGAGCCTTACCACAAATTCATGCCATGTCTGAAAAACAGGCTGCGCATCCAACCAATCTTTTGCGATGCCTTTAAGTTTGTGTTGAGCGGCAAACAAAATCATCTCGTTGCTCCACATAGATATACAGCTCCTGCAGCTGCTGAACTTTATGTAAGAACTGCTTCGAAGACAGCGTTCGTTTGAATGGATCGAAATCTGGAAGAGCCCCAATTATATCACGAGATCCAGTTGGATATTGTACATGTGGTGAGGATGGTGTTACAGGACAGGTTAGACTTTGGATCCTTGCTGCGGTGGTGGTGGTAGCACGTGGCAAGGTTTGTGAGTCAGTCGTTGGTGGTGCCACTCGTAGGTTCACCGACATTTCGCCCACCGTTTTTGCCAGACTCGCCACAATGTTCCGCAGATCATCCATACCTGCTTGCCATGGTTCCATCTCTTCTTCGACGTACAATTCCTCTGAATCTACCTCGTCAGCGTCTAGCACCTCTGCCAGCCTTGCAATTTTCTGCGCTTTATTACCAACGATAGGTAATTCGTAATGTTTTAGAAGTTTATTAAGTTGGTTTACTTTGAGTACTTCTAATTTAATCATTTTAAATAAAGAAAACCTTTTTCTCGAAGGAAAAAGAAATGTCACGTTTTTTAATTTGCCTTTCGAGAGAAAAACAGGTTACGTTTAGTATATTCGTCTCTTTCGTTTTCGCTTCGTTGATGGGTGCGTTCTTATTTGTGTCGTTTATTATGTGCTAGACGTTGCACATATATTTGTATTGCGATTTATGTATGTGCTCGACGTTGCACATATTTTATATTTTGTTTCTTTGTACTGAGTGCCGCTCGTTATGTGCTAGACGTTGCACATACTTTGCATGTATATTATTTTTTTTCCTAACGGATACGTTATGTGCTAAACGTTGCACAGTTTTTCCGTACCGGGTGCTGTTCGTTATGTGCGAACCGTTGCACAAATCCTGTTTTGTAACGGGCGTCGTTCGTTATGCGCTAGACGTTGCACAAATTTGCTTTTATCCCGTTCGTTATGTGCTAGACGTTGCACATGCTCATGTTCATTTAACACGACGTTTTAGTTTCTTTGTTTTTAGCGTTCTATTATTTTAGGTTTATCCCGCTTCTGACTTGTCAAGAAAGGAAATGACCGAGTTAAATATATTTAATTGAAATGAAATCTTTATTGTCAAGAATTAATAACACATTGAACGATTATACTGAGACGTAGACTACAGTGATGAAAGAGACGATATAAGTGTGCTTCTCGAAAGCTCGGTAGGAACTGATAACTGGTAACTACTTCTCGTTTCGTCGTCGGTGTGTCATAGTAGGTTTAGGTCGATGTCAGTGTTGCCGTTGACACAATTTTCATATCTCGACTTGAACCAAATATTGTTCCTGAAGAGGAAGAGATTGTAAGCCACTTAATAGCTAGAAACTGTATCTCTACAAATATTTCTATTAAGGGCTTGTTTCACAATGTCTCAGTAAACTTCTGATTAGATATCCGACACATAAATATTGGCACAGGGTAATAAGTCCACAGAAGAAAAATTCACAATTATTGTCTTATGTTTTGAGCCACCTGAATGGGTTATAAATTCACAAACTATTTTTAATTTTTTAGTTGTGAACATATGACCCTGCCTCAGAATTTATGTGTCGAATAACTAATCAGAACTTTAATCAGACTATGTGAAACAGGCCCTAAGTGTACAAAAATCAGTAAATCAGTAGTTTTGTCTCACCATTTAAAATAGTTATACATTCTTCGTTCTTTGATTCTATTTGCGATATTGGTAATTGGCCTCCTAAAGCTCTTATCAAAGAATTTTTAATTAGAAAAAATAGACATTCAAGACATTCACCCAAAAAAGCATCCCCAAAAACCTTAATAGGATTACCCTCTTCTATCAAAATGTAAGAGGGCTTCGTACTAAAACTGCTGATATCTATGTTAACTCCCAGGCATTTTCACATGACATCTTTATTTTGACAGAAACCTGGCTCAATTCAAGCTTTTTGCACACGGAACTTTTTAACGAAGGTTTTTAGTTTATAGAAAAGATCGTCATGTTGATAGACCAAGAGAAGTGGGAGGTGGTGTTTTGATCGCAGTTCGAAATAAATGTATATCTTCACGTATTATATTTCCTTTTAATTAACCAATTGAACTAATTTGCATAAAGTTAGCCATACAGTCAAAATTTATTTATATATTAAATGCATACATTCCTCCAAAAAGCTCGAGCTCAGTCTATGTTGAACTCTCTAAGGCTCTAGATTTTATTATTGAATTGTCTTCACAAACGTCTTCACAAAATGAGCTTCAGCTTTTGGATAGAATTATTGCAACTGCGAAAGTTTTTCGCAAAAGCGTTGCAAATATCAATGGTTTCTTTCAACACACAATTTTCATATATGAAGTTTGCCGGGTAACCATCTGAGTTTTTCTTCGAATTTACAAACTTCCAAAATGCCTTAGGGTCTTCTTTTAGAGATCTTCCCATTTCGTATACATGATTGGTGTATAGAGACTTTGAAAGAGATTTAAATTCTTCGAAAAGGGCAATGTAAGAGTTGTAGTCAACTGGAAAAATAGTTTTTAAATAATATATTTTCCATGCTCTATTTCTTCTATTTCGGAGTAACCTTAACTCTTTCGTATACCATGAGTGGCAAAAGTTAGTATTTTTTAGTATTTTTATAGGGATAATATTATTTATGCAATTATTAAGTATATGGTATTACAGTTATTAACTGCTTCGTCAATATTACTAGATACTGATATACTATCAATACCAAATCTAGCTTATTCTTCTGAGAGCAACTGAAAGTTTGCCTTTCTGAAGTCCAAAGTATTTGAGCGATCATAAGCGTTGCTATTTTCTATAGTATCACTGCTTAAGTCAAGAATTGTATCCAAAGGAGGATGGTAACTATCTATATTAGACATTCCAGAACTAGATTCTAGAACAAGGGTACTAATAGCGTCAGATGAAAATACTAAATCGAGAATTCGATGTTTTGAATTTTTTATACAGCTGTAAAGCAAGTAAAAAAAAAATTAAAAAAAAAGTTTATTATAGTTGGCCCTTAACACTGACAATGATAATAAACACGACAAATACAAAAGTAGAAGAAAAAATCGGTGATG
Organism: Dasysyrphus tricinctus; assembly: GCA_963921185.1. Taxonomy (NCBI): domain Eukaryota; kingdom Metazoa; phylum Arthropoda; class Insecta; order Diptera; family Syrphidae; genus Dasysyrphus; species Dasysyrphus tricinctus. Next base: position 139,343,858 of record OY992531.1, read on the forward strand.
TTGATGAGACTACTTATAAAGTTTATATACAAAGGGCTTAGTATAAACCAACCCCTTCCTCTTTCAGCGCACATCGCACAAAACCACCGAGAACTCCCAAAATTGTCATCATTTGACAAACTTAATTTTTTTCTTAATGTTTCCATAAAAAACTACGTACAAAGTACAATACAAAAAATTTAAACAAAATCAAACCAAGGCTAAATTGTCTTCTTTCTTCATTCTGACCTTTTTCTATTTCTCCATTTATGAATATTCTTTTACAAAAATGTATTCTACTTCTACCTATTTCTGTCGAGCTCTCATAAGCTCTAATAAGAATACGCCTTTCCCGTTCTTATCCTATTTTGGCGTCTCACACTTGCCAGTCTCCACCGAAAATTGAAAGTCTACGCCTAAATGTGCAACACAAAATTGAAGATGGCGTTAGTGTCGACAACCACCATGATAGTAAGTACTATGGTTTATATATACGAAGACGTCAAGTAAAAAATCTATTGCCGTATTTAAGAATTAATATCTAGTATGAAAAAGCTCTGATAGGTCATAGGAACTTAAAGCTTCACGGAAATTGTTTCTTAGTCACTATACAAAGAAGCACCCGAATTGACGTGCTTCAGTGTCTTTTAAGTTTTATTCTTTTTTGACAATGTGCAATCAAAGAAAATTATGTTTACAAATGGTAGGCAATTTTATGAGAAAGACCTGAGAAGTGCAAAGAACTGCAAATACATTTTAAAGTGAATCAGTTCGGTTTAAGAGCATAAATTAAATCACAGAGTGTCAGTGTTTGCATTTTGTATGTCGTCCACTTACAATAGCCTTCAAAATTAAAGAGTTTCTATTCTTTACTATTTTTGTTTGTGCTTTCATCATGTGTATATTCATATTACCTAAAATTCAAGGTGATAAATTCAAACTTTTTGAATGTTATTAAGGAACAATTTTTGTATCGCATTAACCATGCAAATCCATTAAATTGTTCTTAAAAGAGTCAATGTGTCAAGTGAACTGAAAAATTTATTCGAACTCATACGCAAACGCAGGAACAGCACACCACGGAGGAAGAACAGAAGCTTGGAATTTTGTCCACATGATAACATGTTTGACAACCCTTTTAAAATAATGAACACACCCATACAAAAATAAAGATTCAATCGGTAACATCAAACATATAAATTAAAACCACAGGTGATATAAAAAAGCATATAATAGTGGAGCTATGGATTTTCGGAATGTTTATAAAGCTCTTCGATTGCGCCTTAGCCGTAAGTAGAATAAGTCAACGTTTATTTGTGTTTTTGCATTTATCTGTATTTGTGTAGTAGGGTGCCATTCATATTTAATCATATCTTAATGTTCTAACACGAAGTTTTCTACCACAAAAGCTAACCCCCGAAACTAATTTTTAAGGCAATTCTGTAATTTTATTTGCTTTGACATATTTAAAAATAATGATTGAATCACCTACCCAGGGCCTAGACGAATAAGCTAAATGTTCATTCAATAAAACATTCGATGTTATATCGGTTGTTATTAAAGCAACATTGTCAACTTGTGTATTGTTCAGTAGAGTATTGCAAATTTCACAAAAGGGTTTTTGCGTTGAAAGGCAAAATGCAAATATGTAATTGAAAATGCATTATTTTTGTTTTTGTGGACAACAGAATGAAATTCAAAATAAAGTTGTACCTGCACGAAATGCATGTGGACTTAAAGTCACAAAAAGCTTCAATTTAAATTTCATTAATAGTCCTCAAAAACAAAAACAAATGTAATGCATTTTAATTATTTCGATTCTTCTTCTCTATATATGGGACATTCCATGCCAAATCACCGAGTTTTTGACCCGGCTCTCTTCGATTTCGCCCAATTTTTGATATGTTGTGGAATGTATTGAAAACAACTTCCACACCAGTTTTCATCTTTATACCGGTAATGAGAAATTGAAAAATAGATTACAGTAGATATAGTGAAGAGATAGAGATTGTGCACTTTTTCGAGCGGGCGTTTTCTAAGGCATTCTTAAGGTGAATTTGACCCAAAATGCACATTTCGTTCGATGTGAATGTTTTTAATATTAACTAAGCAAATAAGAAAGCGTTCACTCAGGTTTAAATAAAAAACAGAAACGATTTCTCAGAGCTCTCATGCTATGTTAAATGTTTGCGCGACATTTGTGTACAAAATACGTAGGGTATCATTTTTGTCGTCTCTATAGGTATGTAGTTTCAGGAAAATATAAAAAAAAATATTATTCGTAATTATAACCCAGTTATTAATGTTTGAAGATTAAAATCACCATTTTCAAAAAGTGCTGAAAATCAATTTGTGACCACAATACTGTCTATTTTTTTCAATTTTTTGTTTTTGATTTATCTGTAATTTAACTTTTTTAAATACGGTAACTCGTCAATAATATTTTAAGGCATGATTCTTGGATATATGAGTGCCGATCTGCATACCAACGCATGCACATCAACTCCGTCTGCGCTATGAAAGTGAAATGCCTGTTGTGTTACAAATAGTTTTTCTAATTGTTAATTTTCTATAAAAAAAAAAGTCCCTGTCTATTCATTGTCAAAATCAAATAGCCATAAGTCAAAAATCAAAAATAAGTAATCAATAATCAAAATGCAATAGCCAAATTCCCGCGCCGCGGAAAAAAAAACATCACACAATAAATTACATATCATATACCTACATCAGTGCAATAAGAAAAAAAAATCGAAAGCATTAACACAACGAGTGTAAATGTTTCAATGTTTAAGCTAAGTCAATTACAGATGAATTGTTGTTTACCGTTCTGAGTACCCAGGGGCGGATCGATACATGTTATTACTAAGGCATAACACTAGTGGTAATGTGTATTGAAAAACTCAATCGGAACTTAGATCTGTAAATTAATATAGATAATTGTCTGTTTTGGTTTTAAGGTAAGTTTTTTGAATTTTATAATGCTAAGTAATTTTAGAGTGGATTATTCAAACATTCGTGGGTTAAGAAAGAACTTTTGTGCTGCGTATGTCCATTCTGTAATAAACAGACCAGCTGTATTGGCTCTGAGTGAAACCAAGGTAGGTGATAATACTGATTATTCGGAATTTAATCTACATGGGTATAACCAAAGATAATATAACATAAAGATGTCGCATCCAGTACAAGGAAAGTGAACCAAAAATTGTATGCCCTGTACGCGATATGGCGTACACCAACATGTTGCAATCGGCAATATACATAGCGAGAGCGAGGAAGCTCTGTGGATACAATTATAAATTGAGTTCTCTTAACTATATCGCATGGGTACCTGCTTTTGTTGTTGGTTTTTTGGTATGAATTTTGTCTTTTTTTTCATTGAATGGATCTTGTCAAGCAGTGGTGGTGGGTTTTTTCTTCGTTTTTTGTTGAATCCTTTATATGTGCGTGTGCATGGGTACAAGTTAGCACTAAATACGCTGACACACGTTCCCACAGCGTCTATAGGTGTTGCGGATACATGTGCCGCCAAATATGCTGACACATTTCCATACTACAGGTCAGTGCGGATGCAAGCGACGAATTCTTGGTAACTGAAAGAGGTGAGCAACCGAATGGTTGCAGCGTCGGCACTTGTTGGTATTACTCGTAGGTTAGCATAATGTAAATTAGATTTAAGTTATTTGAGTTTCAATAAAGTGCTTGAACTGTGCGGTTGCACAGTAAAAAATATATTTTTTTCATTCCTCGCGCATAAAATACCTAACTGGCGCCCGAGCTAATTTGTGTTCTTATACCCGAGCTAATTCGTGTTCTAAATAGTGAATAGTAAAAAACCATCTCGTTAATACCGAGTAAGTGATAACTATAAAAATAAGTAAAAAAACCATCTCGTTAATACCGAGTAAACAAAGAATAAAAAAAATCATCTCGTTAATACCGAGTAAGCGAGGAATCAAGTGAAAAAAAAACATCTCGTTAATACCGAGTAAACCAAGAACCAAGTGCAAAGAAGTGAAACTCCTCTGGAGAAATTAAGGCCCCTTAGTAGCTGCTAATGCAAAAAGGAGACAGTACCGCTGCCAGCTGCTCCAGAATTCAGTCAGAAGTCCAGATGGCGAAATTCATCATAATTGTTCTGTAAGATTAATTTAAGTTTATTTAAGGGAAAAGTGCTTTCTTAGGTACATATGCATACCGTAAACCTTTTTTCTTTCTAAATATAAAGTAAATAATAATTAAAAGAAGTCAAAGAATATATAATATTAATAATAGTGCAAACAAATTTTAATATTTTGTCAAATCCAAATCAAAGGGAAATAGAAAAAAATATAATATTAGTAACAGTGAAAAACAAAAAGTTTATTTATATTTAAGAGAAAGTGATTTCATAGGTACATACGCATACCGTTAACATTTTCCTTTCTTAATATTTTATCGAATTTAAACTAAAAATTAGAGTATAAAAAAAGGAGAAAACATTTTTTTTCTTTTAAACATGTCAAACCCAAATACCGGAAATCGCCCTATGTTAAATACTCCTAACCTTAATGTTCCTCCTCCAAATCCACAAGCGAATCCCCTCCAGTTACCGCCAAATACAACCCAAGCAAGTGTAATCTCAAGCCCCGAACTTATAAATATAATAGCAGGTGTTGTTAACTCAATTGTCAATCCACATTTCGACTCTATCCCTACACGGGATCAGGAAATTCACCCTGAATTCAGAGGAAAGATTGATGAGCTTGATAAGATACCCGATGTGGTTAGATCTCTGCGTGATTTCACTGGTAATCCAGGCGAATTTAGCTCTTGGCGTAAGAGCGTAGAAAGAATTTTAACAATTTATGATTCACTCAAGGGGACTCCAAAATATTATGGTATCTTGAGCATCATAAGAAACAAAGTCATTGGCGTAGCAGACGCTGTATTGGAGTCATATAATACTCCACTAGACTGGAAAGCAATTTCCAAATGTCTCACGCTGCACTACGCGGATAAGAGAGATCTGGGTACCTTAGAGTACCAGATGACGTCCCTGGTGCAAGGCCAATCTTCAATACAAGAATTTTACCAATCCGTTTATAAGCATTTGTCGCTTGTGTTAAACAAGATCGCTTGCATGGATGTTGGTCAGGAAGCCCTTACGTTGTTGACAAATACTTATAGAGGAAAAGCCTTGGATACATTTATACGTGGACTAAATGGCGATTTACCAAGACTTTTAGGAATGAAGGAACCTGCAGACCTTCCAGAGGCATCGAACCTGTGTGAGAAACTTCAAAATCAAAAATTTCGTTCCCAATACGCAAACAATTATCAAAATTATCAAACGCAATACTCAAACAATTATTATCAAAGGTACCAGGCGAAACGGCAGCAACCAATGAGATCACACGAAAACTTTAATCCCCAAAATAGGAGAATGCCGCATCAGAATACCTTTTTTTCCAGAGGTTGCTTATCTGCCACAGCCTACTAGTAATGCTCATAACGTACTTTTCCAAAATAATCATCCCAGTTATCCTAATTACAATCATCCCAGTTATCCTAATTACAATCATCCCAACTATAATAATACTAATACACCACCTCCTCGGCCGCCTAGGCCTCAACCTAAACCCGAGCCGATGGAAACATCGACTATTAAATCGTCAAGAGTAAATTATCAAAATCGTCCCCAGCCATTCAAATATGCTAGAAAAAGGACACAAGGCCCTAATCCCTATTTTCAAAATATGGTTCCACAAAAGGTCCAAAGGAATTTTCATATAAACCTCGAAAACCCGACACCTTCCTCGAATGAGCCTCCAGATTTTACCTTACAACCAACGGGTTACATCTCCCCAAACGATGCATTTGCATTCTACCAACAACCATACGTAGAAGAAGCCGTACATGATCCTGATCTGTATAGCTATATGCAGGAACAAGCCGAAGAATTACAGGAAAGTAATGAAATGCAATTTGAAGCAGAACCCACTTTAGACGAATGTGACATTCATTTTTTAGGCTAAATGACTCTTCGCTGCCATATTTCCAGTGCAGAACGAAGAGCGGAAAACTTTTAAATTTTTTAATTGACACCGGATCCAGCAAAAATTTCATTCAATCGTCTCTAGTAGATAAACCAATTCCGAACGAACAAAATTTCTTAGCTAAATCAATCGCTGGTGATATAGAAATAACCCAGCACACATTTGTCAATCTTTTTAACCAGAACGATGTCGAATTAAAATTTTATCTTCTACCAACTCTTAAGTCCTTTCATGGAATTTTGGGTAATGATAGCCTTAAACAACTTAATGCAATTATTCACACTAGGAACAATTTTATGTCAATCCTAGGCAGGATTAAAATTCGAATAAAACAATTAAAATCTCAATCTATAAATCCAATAGAAGCAAAAACCGATCATATGTCAGACTTACAGAAAAACGCTGTCCATGCTCTAGTTCAAAAATTCCGACCCTTATTTGCAGACCCTAACGAAAGGCTTACCTATACCACCAAGGTGGTAGGCGAAATTCGTACTAACACAGACTCTCCGGTATACTCTAGGTATTATCCATACCCTGCATCTCTAAGAGAGGAAGTGGAAAAACAAATCCAAAAGCTCCTCGAGGACAAAATCATCAAACCCTCTCGTTCGCCATACAATTCTCCAGTATGGATTGTCCCGAAAAAAGATGATGCAAAGGGCAATAAACAATACAGACTTGTTATTGACTACAGAAAGTTAAACCAGGTTATTGTATCTGATAAATACCCAATCCCCGAAATTAGTGAGGTCTTAGCCCAACTAGGACAATGCAAATTCTTTACAGTACTAGATCTCAAGAGTGGTTTTCACCAAATTCCTTTGAAAGCATCGGACACTGAGAAAACCGCCTTCTCTATTAATAACGGGAAATATGAGTTTCTCCGTCTCCCATTCGGGATGAAAAATTCACCGGCAATCTTCCAACGAGCCCTAGACGACATTTTACGGGAACATATTGGGAAAATCTGCTATGTTTATATTGACGATATTATCGTCTTCAGTAAAACAGAAGAGCAACACGTTAAGCATGTCGAATTAATTTTCCAAACGTTAGCGGAAGCTAACATGAAGGTGCAACTAGACAAATGCAACTTCTTTAAGGAAGAAGTTGAATTTTTGGGATTTATTGTATCCTCAGGGGACTTAACAACAAACCCCAATAAAATTAAAGCCATCAACGATTTTCCTATCCCGACTACTCTCAAAGAATTAAGATCATTCTTAGGTCTTGCTGGATATTACAGGCGTTTTGTTAAGGATTACGCGAAAATAGCAAAACCATTAACCGCATTATTGCGCCGTGAAGACGGAAGAGTGTCAAAAACACAGTCAAAAAGAGTTCCTATCACTCTTACAGCAGATGCACTAGATGCTTTTCAAAAAGTAAAAAATTCATTAACTTCGAAAGACTTACTCCTGGCTTATCCGGATTACAAAGAATGCTTTGAACTAACAACAGACGCTTCTAACGTGGCGATAGGTGCCGTTTTATCGCAAAACGACAAACCTCTTATTTTCATTTCAAGATCGTTAAGTAAATCGGAAGAACATTTTGCCGCGAATGAGAAAGAGATGCTTGCCATTATATGGGCACTCAACTCTCTTCGAAATTACCTTTACGGTACGGCTCACGTCAAGATCTTTACAGACCACCAATCCCTGACCTACGCCCTGAGTCAAAAAAACAATAATTCTAAAATGAAGCGATGGAAGGCCATCCTGGAGGAGTATAATTACGAGTTACACTATAAACCAGGAAAGAGTAATGTGGTAGCGGATGCACTTTCTCGCTCCCCACAATTTTCACAAGTTAATTCACTATCAGCATCTCAGCACAGTGATCAAAGCTCATCCCATGATCTCATACCTGCAGTTGAAACACCAATTAACGTATTTAAAAATCAAATAATGTTATTAATAGGAGACGAGAGGTCATACAAATTTGAGATTCCTTTTCCAACTTACCATAGACACATTTTTGTTCAACCAAGCTATTCACAAGAAGATCTTCGTTCAATCCTAAAGAGATATCTTAACCCTAGCGTCGTGAACGGCCTCTATACAAATGAACCAACGATGGGCAAAATCCAGAATATTTATCCAAACCATTTTAGAAACTATAAAACACGCTTTACCCAATCACGCGTAAGTGATTTAACTGATAGGACAGAACAAGAGGAATTGATTCTTAAAGAACATAACAGAGCCCACAGGAATGTTAATGAGAATAAAATACAAATCCTTCAAACATTTTATTTTCCGAAAATGAAAGCCAGAATCCAGGAATTAGTAAAACAATGTAGGGTTTGTAAAGAGCAGAAATACGACAGAAAGCCTAACAAGCCTGAATTGCGAAGCTCTCCTATCCCACAGTACCCAGGTCAAATAATTCACATTGACATCTACTCAACAGATAAGCAATTAGTGCTTACAGCAATTGACAAATTTTCAAAGTATGCTCAGGTGCGAAGCATTAAATCTAGGGCAGTAGAAGATGTAAGGGAACCGCTAAGACAGATTGTGTTTGCATTTGGTGTACCCAAAATGGTGGTATACGATAACGAAAAGACATTTAGCTCAGCTTCCATATGTTTCATGTTACAGGACCAACTAGGAATCGAAATTTATAAAACACCTCCATATACGAGTGCCGTAAATGGTCAGGTGGAAAGATTTCATTCGACCCTCTCCGAAATAATGCGCTGCCTAAAGACAGATCGAATTCATAGATCTTTTCTCGAACTTCTCGATCGAGCAGTATATGAATATAATTATTCCATACACTCAACCACTAAGAAACGGCCCATTGAAGCTTTTTTCGGTAGAACAGTTAGCACCAACCCCGAACAGTATGAAAAAGCTAGACAGGAAATAGCAGGGCAAATAGCAGAAAAACAAAATGCCGACCTAAAATATCACAACAAAAATAGACACAAAATTAAAACATATTCCCCAGGAGATACTATCTTTGTTAAAATAAACAAAAGATTAGGGACAAAACTCTCACCAAGATATAAAAAGGAAGTTGTTAAAGAAGACAAAACCACAGTCGTTACAACAGAATCCGGAAAAATTATTCACAAAAATAACATTAGGAATTAATATTCTCTTTTTCAGATCACTTCTATCCAAAAGTCTCGCTGAAGTTCAGATTTTGGACTATTCTAATTCCAAAATTGTTTCGACAAGCATGGGAACCGCAAAGTTACAGACAGGTGCGTTTAGGATTATTCACGTGATAGAACTGGAAGCTTACGAAATCATACTAGAAGACATTAGATTACAAATGGGGAACTTGAATGAATCCGATCCAAACTATCCCATAATATCCCACCAGATAACCCAAATTACTAACCAACTCAGCATCCTTAAACCAAGAATAAGTAGAAATCCTAGATCCCTTAATTTTTTAGGAAGCGCGTGGAAATGGCTTGCTGGTAGCCCTGATCACGACGACTTTCAAATCCTAAAATCCCAGTCACATAGGTTATTGAACAATAATAATAAACAAGTTGTTATTAACCAAGCTTATACGAAAAGAATAAATAAATTAACTAACGTCACAAACGAAGTAATGAACCTACTAAGGTCAAACAATGTATTTAAAAATCAATACACATTAGATTTAAAATATAAACTTGATGTCATTAAAGAAGAATTAACTAACATAGAATATGCACTTTTATGGGCGAAAAATGATGTTGTCAGCTCATTTATTCTTTCTAATTCAGAAATAAAAATTGTTAAAGAAAGATTTGAAGAAAGCAATATACCATTTATAAATTTAGAAGAGGCACTTAATTTTTCAGAAATAAAAATTGCATCAGATAAAAAAACAATACTTTACATTATCAGTATACCTACAACTGAAAAATATATTTGTAAAAAACTTTTAATCAAGCCTGTCAAATATAATAATAAAATAATTAAATTACAATACGAAAATGTACTCACTTGCGAAAGTGAAATGTATGGCTTAAAGAAACATTGTAAAACATATAATGAACTAACAGTTTGTAATAGAGATGAAATTATAAATCTTAGCGCAGAAAATTGTATTCGAAATCTTATATTGGGTAAACCTTCAAGTTGCGAAGAAATTAACAATCAACATTTGCCAACAGTCGAAGAAATCCAGTTGGGAACCCTCTTTCTCAATCAATTCAATGGATCAATCATTATAGAAAATGAAGTGGTCAACATAACGGGAACCTTCATCATCCAATACCATAATTCATCAATCACCATAAATGGTCAAGAATTTGTATCAAAAGAAGTACCATCCGCTAAGCCGCTGCCTGCAATCCTACATTCCAAATCATCAACAAAGACCTATAAAGAGCTTCTAACGTTGGAGATGCTCAAAGAGCTGCATGTCAATAACACCGTGCACATAGACGAAATCCAAGAGCAAGGAAAGATCCATATCATAGCTAATTACAGCGTTACATTGCTCATTGTAATACTGATCATAGTTCTTATAATCGTGAAGTACACCATTAATGGACAAAAAGAAGCAAAGCAAAGCAAAGCAGATATCGATTCATCAAGGTTAAACCGAATCCCAGTACTTTTCGTGGAATCGACCGAGGACGCTCGAGCTTAAGAAGGGAGGAGTTAGCACTAAATACGCTGACACACGTTCCCACAGCGTCTATAGGTGTTGCGGATACATGTGCCGCCAAATATGCTGACACATTTCCATACTACAGGTCAGTGCGGATGCAAGCGACGAATTCTTGGTAACTGAAAGAGGTGAGCAACCGAATGGTTGCAGCGTCGGCACTTGTTGGTATTACTCGTAGGTTAGCATAATGTAAATTAGATTTAAGTTATTTGAGTTTCAATAAAGTGCTTGAACTGTGCGGTTGCACAGTAAAAATATATTTTTTTCATTCCTCGCGCATAAAATACCTAACTTACATTTGCAGGTTACCTATATTTTTGTGGTTTGTGTCGATCTTTGGCAAGATTTTTTGTAGGGCAGACAAATATGTAGGTATGTACATACATATATGAGAAAAGATACCAATGAGAAGTTTTTTCTTTGAAGGATTTCTCTGTCTTTTTTACTTTTGAGGGTGGAAAATATATTTTTTTGCTATGGTTGCAATGGTAGACTTGGTGGTGGTTGTTTTTTTTTCTGTGCGTCTCGATCTTTTCTAATAATGGCAAGAATTTTTGTGTTTTAAGTTTTGAGAATTTTTGGTTGGTACCTATACAAAAATCTGTTGTTACTTTTGGGGTGGAGAATGTAGTTATGTAGGTAGGGATACTTACCTATTTTTTTGTGTGATATTTATTTAGGTACCTAGGTATTTATTGTTTTTATTCAGTAAATAAAAATAAATACCTAGGTATCTACTTACAAATATAAATGATAGATAGGTAGGAAGGTAGGTACCTTTTCTTGATTTAACGCAAAACATAATTTTAGAATATGAGGAACTAAAATAGAGAGGTGTAGGTAATTCTGTAGATAGGTAAACTATATAAATGTGTAGGTATACCTATATAGGTACCTACATTAGGGTAATTCCATGAAAAAGTGGACATAAAGATCAAAAAACGGAAAATTTATCTCACCACCGTCTATTATTCGCTACTTTTTAAATTAGAATTGCAAAATATCCTACAAATTACAAGCATATGGCTGAAAATAAAATTAAATTATATAAGGCTTATCCCTTAAGTTCCCATGTTTTTTACCTATTAAATTTATATAAAATATTCTAAGTAATTTTAAGTTTCTGTATACTTATAAATAGGCTGATATATTCTTGTATCTAATTCAAAAAGCAAGTAAGGGTTTATTAATTTGTTTAGTTTTTTAAAAAATGTGCAAGGTACTGCCACAAAACCCGTGTCCGATACGGGTAATGCTATGTTTCCACCAAAGGTTTATCTCAGATTAGATTTAATAATTCTTTTTGGTGTTTCCACCGCACAAAAAGATTTAAAAAAGATTAAATTTGACAGCACCTTCAAAAATGCAAATGGCGTTCCAATTTTTCTAATGAAGTGCGAATGAGACAGAATGTTTGATTCGTGTGAAACAATGAAGAACTGAATGCGAGTCTCGAATGAATCGTTCAGCGCCATGTAAGAATAGGTTAGTTCGATTTGTAAAACTATTTGTCCTAGGAAGATTTAACAAGATTAATTTCTAATCTTCAAGATTTACGAAATAAATTTGTATGGTAAATCTACGAGATTTAAAGGAGATTTAGGGTTAATCTCATTAAATCTCAGATTAGCGCTAGGTGGAAATGTAGCATAACGTGAGTTACCCACATGTTTTTGTATTTTTTACTAAGAATGAATTTTTGTTTACCAAAAATTTAGTTTTTTCCCAGTTGATGAAATTATTACCATGAATAAAGCTTATATTTTGTTTCATTTATATTTTACACAAGTATGAAAATTTGAATAAAAAAGCAAGTAAAACTCTCCCAAATGTAACGTGAGTTACCATGGAATTGCCCATAATTACATTTGTGTAAGGATTAAAATTAGGAAGATAACTATGGATTTTTGATGTGTAACATCTTAGTACCTAATCGGTTTAGGGGGAAAATTCTGGTTGAAAAGAAAAAAATTGTTAAAGAATGACTATTTGAATTTGTGTACCTAGTGGGTAGGTATTTAATTTGTATCTTTTAAAAGGGTGGGGCTAGAAGGCTGATATTTTGACAGATGATAGAAATTATTGATCTAAATATTAACACAGCAATTTAGAACCCTGGAATCCCTTTGGAGGGAGAGAGCGGCAATATTTGGGCGTTTAAACATATGAACTGATATCTCTTGAGTGCATGAACAGATTACTTTTGTTTGTCTTAGTTTCGCATATAAATACAAATATAGTTATTTTGATATCTTATTTTTAATCCTACGAAGTATAAAAGCATCACAATCATGATTTTGAAAAATTAAAAAAAAAATGTGTTGAAACTACCTGCTGAACCATTGCCCATCAGTACCCACTAGTAAAGAACAACTTATCTGAGTTGAATGTTTTAATTGCAATATGATATGGTTTGCTTTACAAAATCAAAACTCTTGTTCAATTCATCGGATCTTCAGGAATAAGGTCTGTTAATAAAGCAAACTTGACATTATACATTCTGTGAAGAAATATTTGAAGAAGTTTTTCTTAATAAAAGAGTGAATAAGTTCCCTCAATTCTAAATTCAAAAGTTGATGGACAATTTACAATTTGAGAAAACAGAAAATGCTTCTCAATTTAATTTCAATTTATTAATCAATTGCGAGCCAATTCACATTGTGTTAATTTCAAAGTAAAAGCAACAAATCAAAATTGCCAATAGCAGCATTAAATTGGCTATATGTAAGTCGAAAAATACTGTTTCGATTTTCAAAAATAAAGTAGGTACACTATTTATGGAAGGTTAAAAATACTTTTTAATTTTTAAAGCGTATGGTAAGAGGCTCCAAAACGATTAAAAACAAGTTTTTCACTAAATTTACAACTAAGCTATTATTTTCAAACTGTAGTCAAAATTTGTATTTTATAATAATTCTTACTAAAAACCGGTTATGTTGGTAAAGCAAATATATTTCAAAGTTTACCACATGATGTTATATAGATTTTGAACATTACTCAAAGCGGATTTTTGGCAAAATTACAGCCCATTGGCCAATAAAATTCCGGATTAGGAAGATCATGAGTAAGCTTTCCGGGAATGGCTTATAATTTCAGTAATTCCTTTTTTATCTTCAAGGATGAGGTATTTTTATACTAATTTTAATTGATTTGCATGAACATGCAATTATTATAACCTGTGCAAATTAGTTAAGAGAGAAACTATCACATAGAAAATCAATAAAAACGTACATAAATATACCTACATAAAAAAAAGGTTAATACCTAATGAATTTTTTAATTTTAATTTATGCTTCAAACATATGTTGGTACAGTAAAAAGCAATATAATTTAACAAAAACTTTATTCGATACAAAGAGATGTTAGGTACACATTAGCGAATATACTCCTGGATTCATACGCTTTTTTATTATTTGAAAATTATAAAAATATAAAAAAATTAATGCGTGTATGATTTTGAAAGACAAGAATTTTCTTAAGTAGAAATTAATTTTAGTTTATTAGATATCAGTTCTAGGACCTGCAGTACCTACATTAAATCTCAAAAAATTAAACTGTGTCTTCAAAATAAATTTGTATTATTAATCCGTAGATAATCTTATAGGTACCTATTTTTACAATTTAGTTATCATGATTCCTCTAAACATTGAAGATTGAAACGCCTCAAAAGATTTATTTAATTAGTAAATATTGTTAGAATCTTTTAAAATTCAATACGAATATTGGTGTTCTCTTGTAATGTTTATTTTATATTAATACAAGAAAAGTAAGACGATCTTTGTTTACTGAATTCCAAATCAATAATAATAATTTCTATATATTTTCATTTTTTTTTTATTGACAAAAATAAAACTAAAACTAAATTTCTTTATCAATAAAAGGGGGTGTTTTTATCAAAGTGAACCGCTTGTGGTTCTTTCCCAACAAAATGCTTCATCAAATGTATATAGCTAATACGGCCCACCTGACGCTGGTGTCGTTCTCGGCACCTCAGATTGTGTCTTCAAAACTAAAAAGATATTCATTATTAATATAAATAAAATCTTTTAAATCTTTATCAGTTCACACTCTTTAAGCAACTACAACAACACAAGTGAGACAGAAGCCAACACCTGGCTTCAACTTTTACAGTAGGTATTAGGATTATAAAACAAAACTGGTGAGACCGCAGCCAACACCTGGCTCCAACTCTGACGGTATAGAGACCATAATGCAACATCAAAACTGGTGAGACCGCAGCCAACACCTGGCTCCAACTCTGACGGTATAGAGACCATAATGCAACAACAAAAATGGTGAGACCGCAGCCAACACCTGGCTCTAACTCTGACGGTATAGAGACCATAATGCAACAACAAAACTGGTGAGACCGCAGCCAACACCTGGCTCCAACTCTGACGGTATAGAGACCATAAAACAACAACAAAACTGGTGAGACCGCAGCCAACACCTGGCTCCAACTCTGACGGTATAGAGACCATGAACAAACAACAAAATTGGAGAGGCCGCAGCCCAATATCTAAAGAAACAAAATACAAATAATTAAATCAAACCTGGACTCTTTTTATTAAATGTAGCTTCAGTTTCCAGAAACTCCAATATTTCTTTCATATCACAGGTAAGGGACCACTCCAAAGGCCATATCCTTAATTGTTCTTTTGACACTTTAGTTACAATGTTAGTGCCGACCTTTTGAATTTCAAAACGTCCATTTTTTAAACATCTTAATATTTCATAGGGTCCCAAAAATTCATAATTACTTTTACTATCATGCATTTTTGAGTCACGATGCATCAAAACAAAATCTCCAACTGAATATTTAATATTATCTCTTCTTTTTTTGTTAATTTCCTTCATGCATCCTGGTTCAGGGAACAATTTCAAAGCAACGCGTTCTCTATCAAGCTTTCGATCACGAATAGGCGCTAAGTCAGGGGATATATTTCTCAAAATTGCCTGAATCAAAGGAGTGGAACTTCGAATTCCCAAAAGAAGTTGTAAGGGTGTTGCTCCAACTGACTTTTGAATGGTTGTGTTTAAGACTAG
This sequence comes from Dasysyrphus tricinctus, assembly GCA_963921185.1. Classification (NCBI taxonomy): domain Eukaryota; kingdom Metazoa; phylum Arthropoda; class Insecta; order Diptera; family Syrphidae; genus Dasysyrphus; species Dasysyrphus tricinctus. The sequence goes on from OY992531.1 coordinate 139,359,550, forward strand.
TTGAATTTTCCATAAACCATTCGGCCATTCTGCTTTAACTTTTGTCTCAATTCTTAATAAGTTTCTTATGGTTCTCATATATCTTTCCACTTGACCGTTACCCCTGTGTATATCCGGTGTAGTAAAATGGTAGTCGATATTCCACTCTTTTAAATATTTTGGAAAGCTTGTATTTTTAAAAGATGTACTAGAATCCATAATTATTTTCTTAGGCGTCCCAAAAAGGGAAAGAACATGCTGTAAATTTTCTCGAGTTTCAGCCGTGGTAACCGACTTCATTGGAACAAGAATGCAATACTTTGTGAAAGCGTCAATTATGACTAAAATGTGCTTAAAACCATTATTCGATGTTGGTAGTGGACCAAGACAATCCATATGCAAAGTTTGAAATGGTTGTTTGGGCTTTTCAACTGGATGAATAAAACCCTGCAATGGTCCAGTTCTGGTTTTTTTGACAGCACAAATTATACAATGCTTTACATAACTCTTGACAAAATTTCTCATTCGAGGAAACCAAAAGTGTTCAGCAATTGATTGATACGTCTTATCAACGCCAACATGACATTGTTCATCATGAAATATTCGTAACAGTCCCAAACGACTTTGTTTTGGAACAAACCATTGTAAATTCACAGTACCATCTTGATTTACTTGTTTCCGATACAACATTTCATTTTTTTCCACATACTGTTTTGCATCGAGTGTGCCTGCTCTTAATTCTTCCAACATATGCTGTACCTCCTTATTTCCTTTTTGTTCAATATAAGCCCAATCATCATGCCTGACTCTACGAACAACTTCAACTGGATTTCGGCTAAGGTAGTCAACATGTGCTAAGCTACTTCCCTTTCGATACACAATTTCAAAGTTAAAATCCTGCAAATAAATCCACCAACGTGCAATCTTAGGAATAAGATCCTTTTTAGTAGCTGAAGCTTTAACTGCATTACAATCTGTTATAAGCGTGAATTTAATCCCTAGTAGATACACACGAAAGTGCTTTACAGCCTGTACTATAGCCAACGTTTCAAGTTCATAAGAATGATATTTCGCTTCATGTTTGTTAGTTCTTTTGCTAAAATAAGCTATCACTTTTGTTTTCAAATTATCCTTTTGAATTAAAACGGCTCCATAACCAATGGTACTTGCATCAGTGTGGAGTTCTGTTGGTAAATCTGGATTAAAAACAGCTAGAAGTGGCCTTGTAGTTAAATGCTCAACCAAATATTGTCTGGCCTTTTCTTGTTCTTCCTTCCATTCAAATGGAACATTTTGCTTTGTTAATCTTGTAATGGATTCTGTTCGAGAGGCAAACTCAGGAACAAATTTTCTAAAATAATTTGCCAATCCCATCAACTGTCGTACTTGTTTAACATTTTTTGGAACAGGTGATTCGACTAAAGCCTGAATTTTTTCTTTACCAGGTCGTATTCCTTCAATAGATATTTCCCTTCCAAGGTATTCCAAACTAGATTGTAGAAAACGACACTTTGCAATATTTAAAGAAAATCCTGCGATTTTCAATGCACTCAACACCTGATGCAGATAATCTAGTCCTTGTTCATATGTCAGGCTGGGAATTAAAATGTCATCCAAGTAAACAAGTGCAATTGTATCTTTCAACGGTCCTAAGGCCAGATTTATAGATCTTTGGAAAACTGCTGGAGCATTTGCTAGTCCAAAAGGCATCCTCAGATATTCAAAATGACCGTCTGGAGTAACAAATGCTGTTTTTTGAATAGAGTCTTCATGAATGGGTATTTGATGAAAACCCGATGCCATATCCAAAGATGTAAAGAATCGTCCTTTACCCAACCTATCAAGTTGATCATCTATCAAGGGAAGTGGATATCGGTCTTTTATTGTGTTACGGTTAAGCTCTCTAAAATCGACACACATCCTATATGAACCATTTTTCTTTTTAACAAGAATAATAGGACTTGCAAATGGAGACTCACTGGGTTGAATTATTTTATTTGTTATTAGGTCAGATGTAATTTCACGGACTGCTCTTCTTTCTTCAATAGCTAATCGATAAGGGGAACGGTTGACAATAATATCCTTTTCCAATCTTATTTTAAGGCTTATGTTATTTACTGCGCCAACTTTATTACCTTCTGTTATCATATCAGAGAAATCTCTCAAAATATTTTGCAGTTCATTTCGAAATTGAGAAGGGACAACAATTTCGAGCATATTAGAATTAAGATTTTCGGAAATTCGATTTATTCCAGGAAGCTGGCGACGAATAACTATAGACCCTTCATGATCTGTAATAGTAGCTAAACTATGATCCTCAAATAAGTTTCGTCCAATAAAAACATCATAGTCAAGGCACCCGTCTGGAACAATTACATATGCTATTGATGTTTCAATATTTGATATTTTTGTATGTCCTTTAAATTTTGCACTTGCATCAATAGTAATATTCCCTATTCCTTTGAGCATAACATTACAAGGAATAAGTTTATCTTCGAATAAATGTTGGAATTTCTTAGACATGAGAGATAGATCAGCCCCTGTATCAATTAACGCCCAAAACCGATGTCCTTCAATGGAAATTTCAGTAGCACCAAAAGGTTTTCCTGAACTACAAAAATTTATATTACGCCGTTTATCTATGGCTTTTTTTGTAAAACAGTTAGAAATTTCATGACCCTGTTTTGCACAAAACGAACAGATAGTTCCCTGGCCTGACTTTGATGACACAACGGGCTTAGTTAGAGTAGTTTTATCCGAATCAAACCTTGTATGTTTAGCATAGCAATTAGATTTGACATGACCGAGTTTTCCACACTGAAAGCATTTCTTTTCAGTTGATCCATCATCTTTTCGATCAGTTAATTTTCGTTTTAACACTGAACGATCAATATTTATCCTGCTAAAATCTTTACTGCTTGCAGGTTTTTGAAATGAAGACAAAAGAACTAATAGCTCGCTAATAGTTTTGCAGTTTGATCTCATTGCAGTGTTTCGCACATCAAATTCAGCTATGCCGTGAATAACCAGTTCTATTAAATTGTCTTCACTCCAATTAGCACGTAAACTCCTAAGCATTGAAGTTTTCTCATGCACATAAGTTGCATAAGTGTTTACACAGGAACTTTTAAAGTGTGATGCCTTTTCAAGGAGTTGCCCTAAGTTTCTTTTTGGTGGAAATGCTTCTTCTAAATCTTTACGAAAAGAATCCCAATTTCTTACGTCAGGACTCCAACGTTCATACCACCACCTAGCATCACTCGACAAATAACTGCCGACTTTTCCCAAAACTTGTATATCGGACCAACCTAATTCATTTTTAATTTTTTCAACTTCACTCACCCATTTAGAAGACTCATTGATTTCAGGTTTGAAAAACGGTAGATCTACATGTTCATCCGATTTCTGGGACTGCAAAGCCTTGATTAGTTCATTCAATATTTGTGATGATTCTTCGGTATTACGAGCTGATGGATTTCTTCTTGAGGTATCTCTGTTGCGATGCATTTCCAAAAACTGTCCTTCTTTATCTTCTCAATAGTTATCTTGAGTCTTAAGCCCAATTTAATTGTTTTAGCACGTGAGGTTTTATTTTATATTATTTTTTTTTTTTTTACGAATCCCACTTCTGATGTTAGAATCTTTTAAAATTCAATACGAATATTGGTGTTCTCTTGTAATGTTTATTTTATATTAATACAAGAAAAGTAAGACGATCTTTGTTTACTGAATTCCAAATCAATAATAATAATTTCTATATATTTTCATTTTTTTTTGATTGACAAAAATAAAACTAAAACTAAATTTCTTTATCAATAAAAGGGGGTGTTTTTATCAAAGTGAACCGCTTGTGGTTCTTTCCCAACAAAATGCTTCATCAAATGTATATAGCTAATAATATATACCCAAACCAGTCCCGCGCTTAGCCAACTAAATATTATATATGTATCTAGATCTTCATAACTATTGTTCGTACAATCCTGCATATTTCTTTCTGTCTCTCCAGACACCAAAAGCAATACATTTTTGTTAAATCGTTAAATCTTAGTTTTTTTTTCAATACTTCTGTCCGTGTCCACTATCCGGTGTCCAGTTGCGTTTTGCGTATTTATGAGAATAAAATAAATCTGAACCCACCCCTTCTTATTCGTTTTGCCACGAAGTTACCCGAAATCCGCATCTTCATAATTTCTTTAATGGTGAAATGCACGAAGAGTGTCTTTTTGACAATTGGAAATGCGTGTTCAACTATTTCGTGTCTGAATCGAACGTTTAAGGATGTTTGAAGCATAAATTAAAATTAAAAAATTCATTAGGTATTAACCTTTTCTTTATGTAGGTATTTGCACAGGTTATAATAATTGCATGTTCTTGCATATCATTTAAAATTAGTATAAAAATACCTCATCCTTGAAGATAAAAAAGGAATTACTGAAATTATAAGCCATTCCCGGAAAGCTTACTCATGATCTTCCTAATCCGGAATTTTATTGGCCAATGGGCTGTAATTTTGCCAAAAATCCGCTTTGAGTAATGTTCAAAATCTATATAACATCATGTGGTAAACTTTGAAATATATTTGCTTTACCAACATAACCGGTTTTTAGTAAGAATTATTATAAAATACAAATTTTGACTACAGTTTGAAAATAATAGCTTAGTTGTAAATTTAGTGAAAAACTTGTTTTTAATCGTTTTGGAGCCTCTTACCATACGCTTTAAAAATTAAAAAGTATTTTTAACCTTCCATAAATAGTGTACCTACTTTATTTTTGAAAATCGAAACAGTATTTTTCGACTTACATATAGCCAATTTAATGCTGCTATTGGCAATTTTTGATTTGTTGCTTTTACTTTGAAATTAACACAATGTGAATTGGCTCGCAATTGATTAATAAATTGAAATTAAATTGAGAAGCATTTTCTGTTTTCTCAAATTGTAAATTGTCCATCAACTTTTGAATTTAGAATTGAGGGAACTTATTCACTCGTTTATTAAGAAAAACTTCTTCAAATATTTCTTCACAGAATGTATAATGTCAAGTTTGCTTTATTAACAGACCTTATTCCTGAAGATCCGATGAATTGAACAAGAGTTTTGATTTTGTAAAGCAAACCATATCATATTGCAATTAAAACATTCAACTCAGATAAGTTGTTCTTTACTAGTGGGTACTGATGGGCAATGGTTCAGCAGGTAGTTTCAACACATTTTTTTTTTAATTTTTCAAAATCATGATTGTGATGCTTTTATACTTCGTAGGATTAAAAATAAGATATCAAAATAACTATATTTGTATTTATATGCGAAACTAAGACAAACAAAAGTAATCTGTTCATGCACTCAAGAGATATCAGTTCATATGTTTAAACGCCCAAATATTGCCGCTCTCTCCCTCCAAAGGGATTCCAGGGTTCTAAATTGCTGTGTTAATATTTAGATCAATAATTTCTATCATCTGTCAAAATATCAGCCTTCTAGCCCCACCCTTTTAAAAGATACAAATTAAATACCTACCCACTAGGTACACAAATTCAAATAGTCATTCTTTAACAATTTTTTTCTTTTCAACCAGAATTTTCCCCCTAAACCGATTAGGTACTAAGATGTTACACATAAAAAATCCATAGTTATCTTCCTAATTTTAATCCTTACACAAATGTAATTATGGGCAATTCCATGGTAACTCACGTTACATTTGGGAGAGTTTTACTTGCTTTTTTATTCAAATTTTCATACTTGTGTAAAATATAAATGAAACAAAATCAGTACGAGCTCGAACACTGGTCGTGAGCAGACGTGTATATTTAAGTGTCGTGGGCTGCGCTCACCTAATTATCACAGTTTGTATAATAGTTTAAAATTCTTTTATTCGCCTCAAAATGAAGTGTCCAATTTGCAAAGGTGCAATAAATTGCAAAGATCTAGCAATAATTGAGTGTGGTGACTGCAGATTGTTTTTTCACGGCCCATGTGTTAACATTCAACAGGCAGATATTGAATATTATACCGAAAACAATATAACTCATCGGTGTGAAAAGTGCATAGTTCTGCGTCGAAGTACATTGCATCAACAACCAATAACACCCATCAATGTGGAAAACAATGAACACAAAACCAAACTATCGACAGCAAAAACAGCAACAGCTTCGAGTCATCATACCGCCCAATTTACAAAAAAAAAACTACAGCGAGAAATGTTGATCAAAATCAATGCACTGAAACAACAATAGACCAATTACCTAAAAGTTCAATAACCCTGCAACTACTGTATGAAGAAATCTTAAGCCTAAAAAAAATTAACATTGAATTTATCAACACGGTCGAACAGCTGAAGGAAGAAAACAAAAACTTGTACATGAAGGTGGCTGATCTGGAGAACAAGTTAAATTGGAGAGAACAAAAACAACTCGAGAACGACATAGAAATTGTTGGTGTACCTGATCTTTCCGATTCCAATGCAACCGAGAGGGCACTTTCAATTTTCGTTAATGCTCTTAATTAGAGCTGTGTCAATCGTGATTGATTCGGTCTTTGTGACCCGTTCTTCACAAAGAATGATTGATTGCAATCACAGCAGACCGAATCAATCGATCCCAATGTCAATCATTTAAGTTTTCAAAGAGCGAGATATGTTTCGTTCATTCTACTAATTCTCAATCAATCCATTTCCACACCAGAATACTGAACGAAACAAAAACACATACAATCTCAATCTCTATCTACGTGAATGAAAAAAATAACACACCACAGGAGACACGAACATAAATTGATGTACATATATCTACATCTGCCAGCTTAGCCACACTTCATTTTCTCTTCTCTCTCTCGTATTTGTGTTCATTTTCTCTTCATTCATTATGAATTTTGTCTATATCTCTATCGACTATGAGCAATATTTGGTTTTGGAATCATTTGATTGAGATAGAGATTGAGATTGAGTTGAACGATATCGTTCATATCGTTCATTTCGTTCATATCGTTCATATCGTTCATACGTTCATTTGAGATTTGACCGATTGGAATTGGGATCCATTGTGGACAAAGACCAAATCAATCTCATTGGCATTGTGAACGAATATGTAGATCTTTGTTAATAATTAAGAGATGATTGAATACAACAATGCAGTTCTTTTTTTCAATGCATTTGCATTAAACGAAAAGTATTAAAGTAAATAATTATTTTAAGTACTCGTAAGCACTTTAAAGCTTTGAAAAATAATTCAGGTGATAGTTTTTGTGTTTTTGGAGTTAAGGTCTATTTAAAAAAAAAATTATGCCTGTATTAGGTAATATTTTTATTTATTTTTTCTAAGAAATAAATTCCTCTTTAAATAAGGATTGAAACAGACTGTAGTTAGTATGTACCAGGGATGTTGCGAACATCCGCATCCGCATCCGCAAATGCGGAGCTTCCGCATAGATTTGGACATCTGCATCCGCATCCGCATCAGCAATAATCAATGCGGATGTTTACAAATGTTATTACAAGAATTTAATTTTCTTATCACAAACTAAGTCGCATATTTATCGCTTAAACTTGAACTATGTAAATACCTTAACTATCACTAGCTTATAAGATTTATCTTAATGTGTTAGCTTATACATCATTTGAAATAAATAAATAAAAAAAAATAAATAAAATTATGCGGATGCGAATGTAATACGAACAGAAAAGGCGATAATATTTCTCTTTATTAAGTATAAAGCTCCTATTTTAAACTTCACTTACTAATATGAATTCTACTTAATACTTGTTTTTACCCATAAAAATGTTAATAATAACTTTATCATTGTTTTAATTCTTCGTTCATATACTTTTTTTATATAAGATCTTAAACATCCGCATCCGCATCTGAATCCGCGGATGTAAGCCTTCCAAAATCAGCATCCGCATTCACATCCGCGGATGTGAAAAAATCGGCATCCGCAACATCCCTGGTATGTACTATTGAAAATGTGTTTTTTTTTTTAAACATGCCATAATCAAAGGAATGATTGATGAAATGAACGATTGAAAAGATCGAATCTTTGGTCCAATCAACCATTGATTGATTCGGTCTTTTAAAATGAACGATTGACACAGCTCTACTCTTAATGTACCTGTCACTGGGAATGATATCAAAAAGTGTTTTGTCAAACGCATCAAGAACAAGAAAAGGCAAGCAAATGCAGAAGCTCACGAGGAAGGTGTTTTTGATATTCTCTGCGTTCAACTATCTTCGCATGAGACCAAGAAGACAATAATGGAAGGCAAAAAAAATGCAAAGAAGAAGCTGAATTCATCTTTATTTAGAGAAGGTAGTGATAGTAGTATTTTTATTAATGATAGCTTAACAAAACACAATAGGTTATTGTTTATGGCAGCTAAGAAACTTAAAAGAGAAAAAAAGATTAAATATTTATGGTTCCGTAATTCTTATATTTTAATGAGAAGGTTCGTTGATAGTGAGGTTGTCGTCATAAAATCTTTTGAAGATTTAGCTTCTGTCTCACGGCAGTAGCATGGATGGCATTCAAGATTTTATGTATGATAACCTCGCTATTAGAACCATAAGTAGTATTTATGATAGAACTTTTAATAATTGTAATTCAAGTAACAAATCATTCTTTATATTACATCAAAACATACGTAGTTTGCGACAAAATTTTGACTTATTGGTTGGAAATCTTGAAGCTTTTGAAAAGCTACCAGATTTTATATTTCTTTCTGAAATTTGGATTTATTCATGTGAAGTTGAACATTTTAACATCTCTGACTACAATTTTTTTGCGAAAACAAACGATTCGTATTCGGCTGGTGGTGTGGGAGTTTTTGTTAAAAGTTGTTATGATTGTGAAGTTGAGAGTTTAAATTTTTGTAGCGCAGATGTTATTAAAGTAAAATGCAGTTTAAGCGATGTTAATATCACTTTCATTTGTGTCTACAGACTTCATTCGTCATCTCCCATTATTTTTGTTAATGAGCTCTCAAACTTTTTGCTAAGGGAAAACTCGAAAGATCTGATTCTGTTAGGAGATTTCAATGTAGATATCCTTGAAGATAGCTCTACTGCAGACATTTATCTTTCTCTTATGGCAGGAAATGGGTTAACTTCATTTTTGAATGAACCCACTAGACCTATCTCTGGAACTTGTTTGGACCATATATTTGGAAGATTTGTAGATATTTCGGTGGATAATATTTCTTGTATTAACCTTGATATTCACATTACTGATCATTGTATGACGGGACTGTTTTTTGAAAACACAAAGAGAAGTAATACTCATGAAAGATTTGTTCCTAGTCTTACTATGATTAATTTTATGGAATTAAATAATAGGTTATGTTTTGAAAATTGGGAAAGTGTCCACGCCGAAAATGAGCCCTCAAAAGCATTTGACATATTTCTACTGACGCTAAAGAATCACATAACTGCATCTTCCTTCTCTGTCGTAAGAAATAAACCTGAAATTAAATTGAAGCCTTGGATAACTAGTAATTTAGTTAAAAAAATCAAACAAAAAAACAAACTAAGCAAAAAATGTAGCAAGCATCCTTTGAATTTAAGTTTAAAAAGCCGTTTTATTCGTTACTCCAAAAAAGTAAATAGTGAAATCAGAAATGCAAAAGATAGCTATTACCATTCGAAAATAGCTCATGCAAAGGGGAATATCAGAAAAGAGTGGGATGCAGTAAATTGTATTCTAAATCGCAAGGTTTCATTAAAAATAGAACATAATACAATTAATTTAGGAAGTGCCGTTATTTCAAACCCTAAAGAAATAGCAAACGAATTCAGTATCTATTTTGCATCTGTTGGTCTAAATTCATTTTTCGGTACTAACCAAACAAAATGTAATTGCTGTAATGAAGTTAGAATAGGTAATGTAAATAGTAATAGCTTCTTTTTTGAGCCTATCACAGGATTCAAAGTGCTCAAAGCTATTAATGCTCTGAAAAATTCAAATTCAAAGGGAATAGACGGAATTTCCAATTCAGTGCTCAAACACATCGCTCCCAACATTGTTGACATACTGTCCTTTTTTTTTAATTCCAGTATTATATCGGGAATCTTTCCTGTGAACTTAAAAACCGCTTTAATCATTCCCTTATTTAAAAAAGGAAGCAAATCAGATATTTCCAACTATAGACCCATTTCTTTATTGCCATCTATCTCAAAAGTTTTTGAAAAAATCACTAAGACAAGAATCTTGTCTTATTTGAATAAAATTAATTTCTTAAGTCCTTTACAGTTCGGTTTTAGGTCTGGCCTTTCCACTGAGGACGCTTTGTTGGATTTTTGTTCGATTGTTTACAAAGGTCTAGATGATAAAAATTGTTGCGCTGGGCTCTTTGTCGATATAAAGAAGGCTTTCGACATGGTAAATCACACAATTTTATTAGAGAAATTATACAAGATAGGATTTCGAGGTTTTGTGTATAAGTGGTTTGAGAGTTATCTGAAAAATAGGACGCAATATGTGTCAATCAGTGGTTGTACTAGTAGTCCGAAGTCTAGTAACATAGGCGTTCCGCAGGGTTCTGTGCTTGGCCCAGTTTTATTTCTAATATATATAAATTCCCTTTTTTGTCTTCCATTTCTGGGCAAAATTAAGGCCTTTGCGGATGACCTTGGTATTACGTGTGTGAAGTTAGCATAACATTTTTGAGCTAGACCAATGGAACCATGGCAGGAATTTGCAGTTTTTTTTTGCATTTTTATGCATTTCTATTCCGGATTTTGCAGTTCATCAAATAGTGGCTGTAATTGACTGTACTGCTAACTTCACTGTGAAGTTAGCAGTGCCTATGCTTTTCTCAGCAACCGGGCTAGCTAGGAATCTAAAATAAGGCTCTGAATTTGCAGTTTAATTTGCAGTTCCAGAAAAGGAAAAAACCAAATTTCTAAATCCTTACATAAAAAAAATTTCATACTGTACTGCTAACTTCACTGTGAAGTTAGCATAAAAGTCCTTTTCTCAGCAACGCTGATACTTAGAAATTTGCAAATAGGCTCTAAATTTTGCAGTTAATTTGCAGTTCAAGAAAAACTAATGTCCAAATTTTTAAGTCCAAATTTGAAAAAAAAAATCGAATAAATTCATTTTTCACTGTTAACATCACTGTGAAGTTAGCAGTACATACCCTTTTCTCAGGAACTGAGCCAGCTAGAAAATTGCAGTTAAGGTCCAAATTTGCAGTTTTTCATGCACTTCAAGAAAAAACTAAGTCCAAAATTTTACGTCCAAATTTGACAAAAAAATCGAAAAATTTACTTTGCACTGTGAACAACAGTGTGAAGTTAGCAGTACATACCCTTTTCTCAGCAACTGTGCTAGGTAGAAAGTTGCAGTTAGGGTCCAAATTTGCAGTTTTTCATTTACTTCACGAAAAAATGCAGTTCAAATTTTGAAGTCAAAATTTGGCATTAAAATCGAAAAATTCACTGTGCACTGTTAACGTCAGTGTGAAGTTAGCAGTACATACCCTTTTCTCAAGAACTGAGCCAGCTAAAAATTGCAGCTTAGGTCCAAATTTGCAGTTTTTTATGCAGTTCAAGAAAAAACTAAGTCCAAAATTTTACTTCCAAATTTGACAAAAAAATCGAAAAATTTACTTTGCACTGTTAACAACAGTGTGAAGTTAGCAGTACATATTCTTTTCTCAGGAACTGAGCCCGATAGAAGATTGCAGTTAAGGTCCAAATTTGCAGTTTTTTATGCACTTCAAGAAAAAACTAAGTTCAAAATTTTACGTCCAAATTTGACAAAAAAATCGAAAAATTTACTTTGCACTGTTAACGTCAGTGTGAAGTTAGCAGTACATATCCTTTTCTCAAGAACTGACCCAGCTAGAAAATTGCAGTTTAGGTCCAAATTTGCAATTTTTCATGCACTTCAAGAACAAACCAATTTCAAATTTTTACGTCCAAATTTGACAACAAAATCGAAAAATTCACTTTGCACTGTTAACGTCAGTGTGAAGTTAGCAGTACATACCATTTTCTCAAGAACTGAGCCAGCTAGAAAATTGCAGTTAAGGTCCAAATTTGCAGTTTTTCATGCACTTCAAGAAAAAACTAAGTTCAAATTTTTAAGTCAAAGCTTGACAAAAAATCGATTAAATTCACTTTTCACTGTTAACATCAGTGTGAAGTTAGCAGTACATACCCTTTTCTCAGGAACTGAGCAGGCTAGAAAATTGCAGTTGGTGTCCAAATTTGCAGTTTTCCATTTACTTCAAGAAAAAACTAAGTTCAAATTTTTAAGTCCAAATTTGACAAAAAATCGATTAAATTAATTTTTCACTGTTAACATCACTGTGAAGTTAGCAGAACATACCCTTTTCTCAAGAACTGAGCCAGCTAGAAAATTGCAATTAGAGTCCAAATTTGCAGTTTAATTTGCAGTTCAAGAAAAATTAATGTCCAAATTTTGAAGTGCAAATTTGAAAAAAAAGCTGCAAATTTGGACACCAACTACAATTTTCTAGCTTGCTTAGTTCCTGAGAAAAGGATATGTACTGCTAACTTCACACTGATGTTAACAGTGAAAAGTGAATTTAATCGATTTTTTGTCAAGCTTTGACTTAAAAATTTGAACTTAGTTTTTTCTTGAAGTGCATGAAAAACTGCAAATTTGGACCTTAACTGCAATTTTCTAGCTGGCTCAGTTCCTGAGAAAAGAATATGTACTGCTAACTTCACACTGTTGTTAACAGTGCAAAGTAAATTTTTCGATTTTTTTGTCAAATTTGGAAGTAAAATTTTGGACTTAGTTTTTTCTTGAAGTGCATGAAAAACTGCAAATTTGGATCTTAACTGCAATTTTCTAGCTGGCTCAGTTCCTGTGAAAAGGGTATGTACTGCTAACTTCACAGTGATGTTAACAGTGAAAAATGAATTTAATCGATTTGTTTGTCAAATTTGGACTTAAAAATTTGAACTTAGTTTTTTCTTGAACTGCATAAAAAACTGCAAATTTGGACCTAAGCTGCAATTTTTAGCTGGCTCAGTTCTTGAGAAAAGGGTATGTACTGCTAACTTCACACTGACGTTAACAGTGCAAAGTGAATTTTTCGATTTTAATGCCAAATTTTGACTTCAAAATTTGAACTGCATTTTTTCGTGAAGTAAATGAAAAACTGCAAATTTGGACCCTAACTGCAATTTTTTAGCTGGCTCAGTTCTTGAGAAAAGGATATGTACTGCTAACTTCACAGTGATGTTAACAGTGCAAAGTGAATTTTTCGATTTTGTTGTCAAATTTGGACGTAAAAATTTGAAATTGGTTTGTTCTTGAAGTGCATGAAAAACTGCAAATTTGGACCTAAACTGCAATTTTCTAGCTGGGTCAGTTCTTGAGAAAAGGATATGTACTGCTAACTTCACACTGACGTTAACAGTGCAAAGTAAATTTTTCGATTTTTTTGTCAAATTTGGACGTAAAATTTTGAGCTTAGTTTTTTCTTGAAGTGCATAAAAACTGCAAATTTGGACCTTAACTGCAATCTTCTATCGGGCTCAGTTCCTGAGAAAAGGATATGTACTGCTAACTTCACACTGTTGTTAACAGTGCAAAGTAAATTTTTCGATTTTTTTGTCAAATTTGGACGTAAAATTTTGGACTTAGTTTTTTCTTGAAGTGCATGAAAAACTGCAAATTTGGATCTTAACTGCAATTTTCTAGCTGGCTCTGTTCCTGAGAAAAGGGTATGTACTGCTAACTTCACAGTGATGTTAACAGTGAAAAATTAATTTAATCGATTTTTTGTCAAATTTGGACTTAAAAATTTGAACTTAGTTTTTTCTTGAAGTAAATGGAAAACTGCAAATTTGGACACCAACTGCAATTTTCTAGCCTGCTCAGTTCCTGAGAAAAGGGTATGTACTGCTAACTTCACACTGATGTTAACAGTGAAAAGTGAATTTAATCGATTTTTTGTCAAGCTTTGACTTAAAAATTTGAACTTAGTTTTTTCTTGAAGTGCATGAAAAACTGCAAATTTGGACCTTAACTGCAATTTTCTAGCTGGCTCAGTTCCTGAGAAAAGGATATGTACTGCTAACTTCACACTGACGTTAACAATGCAAAGTGAATTTTTTGATTTTTTTGTCAAATTTGGACGTACAAATTTGAAATTAGTTTTTTCTTGAAATGCATCAAAAACTGCAAATTTGGACTTTAACTGCAATTTTCTAGCTGGCTCAGTTCCTGAGAAAAGGGCATGTACTGCTAACTTCACAGTGATGTTAACAGTGAAAAATGAATTTATTCGATTTTTTTTTTCAAATTTGGACTTAAAAATTTGGGCATTAGTTTTTCTTGAACTGCAAATTAACTGCAAAATTTGGAGCCTAACTGCAAATTTCTAAGTATCACCGTTGCTGAGAAAAGGACTTTTATGCTAACTTCACAGTGAAGTTAGCAGTACAGTATGAAATTTTTTTTATGTAAGGATTTAGAAATTTGGTTTTTTCCTTTTCTGGAACTGCAAATTAAACTGCAAATTCAGAGCCTTATTTCAGATTCCTAGCTAGGCCGGTTGCTGAGAAAATCATAGGCACTGCTAACTTCACAGTGAAGTTAGCAGTACAGTCGGTTACACCCACTATTTGGTGAACTGCAAAATCCGGAATAGAAATGCATAAAAATGCAAAAAAAAACTGCAAATTCCTGCCATGGTCCCATTGGTCTAGCTCAAAAATGTTATGCCAACTTCACACACGTCTTGGTATTGCCTACTGTTCAGCTAGTCGATTAGATTTAATTTCAGATATAAACCATGATGTCCACTTATTAAGGTCTTGGTTCGCTGAACATGAACTTATAGTTAGTAATAAAACTAAAATGATGTTTTTCAGTCTTTTGGGTCAAGAAATTCCTGATGTCAATATAACATTTCACTCTTTTGACTGTTCAAGACACAATTTATTAAAAAGTAATTGTCATCTACTACGTGCTCTATCTTTTGACAATAATCAACAATGCAGTGACGCTTGTTTTAATATTGATAGTGTTCACTCCTTCAAGTATTTAGGTGTGACTATTGACCAAAATTTAAGTTGGTCCGAGCACATATCAAATTTAAAACGATATCTTCTTTCTTCTACTCGGTGTTTATATAGGTTAAAGAAATTCTGCTCAACGAACTTGCTAAAGACTATTTACTATGGTATATTTCAATCGAAATTGCAATATGGAGTTTGCTGTTGGGGTGGTGCTTACCGTAACAAATTGCAACAACTTACCCTTATCCAAAAATCTGCGATAAGAAATGTTTGTAAGTCGCACAGACTTGCTCACTCAATGACTCTGTTTAAAAGCCTACAAATTCTTCCGGTTAGACATTTATATTACTTCAAAGTTTTAAAGGTTTTCTTTATAAGAGGTGGATATTTACAAAGTCCAATATTGAGTAGCCGTAGTCTTCGTAGAAATGCAATGTTCTTCGCTAATACTCCTTCCTTTCGCACTACTAGCTACAGAAACTTTTACTCCATCCTGTCTTGTAAGTTGTTTAACACTCTTCCGCTTGAAATCCGGTCATTAAGAAATTTGTTTGATTTCACTAGAAAAATCAAATTATGGCTTCTTTGTTTTAATCAGATAGAAATTGAAAGTCTGCTTTTGTATATGATATAAATAATTTACTCTATTTATGGTTTGTTACATTGAAAATAAAAATATTTTTATCGTTTTTGTTTCATTATATGAACTTCATATTTGATTTAAATCATGCTTATTTTTTCTTCTTTTTTTAACATGAATTTTTGTATATTTTTATAAAATTGTATAATTAGTTCTTTGTACACCCCACACAAAGTTTTTTATTAATGTGGCATTTATCACAATTAGTTTCCTAATAAAAAGATGCCACTACCTATTCTCATTATTTTAACTTAAAATTAAAGTATATTTTATGAAGTATTGTAAATATTTAAAATAATTTAAGTGAGAATAAAGCCTAATTGAATTGAAAAAAAAAAAAAAAAAAAAAAAAAAAAAAAAAAAGCTTTATTCATGGTAATAATTTCATCAACTGGGAAAAAACTAAATTTTTGGTAAACAAAAATTCATTCTTAGTAAAAAATACAAAAACATGTGGGTAACTCACGTTATGCTACATTTCCACCTAGCGCTAATCTGAGATTTAATGAGATTAACCCTAAATCTCCTTTAAATCTCGTAGATTTACCCTACAAATTTATTTCGTAAATCTTGAAGATTAGAAATTAATCTTGTTAAATCTTCCTAGGACAAATAGTTTTACAAATCGAACTAACCTATTCTTACATGGCGCTGAACGATTCATTCGAGACTCGCATTCAGTTCTTCATTGTTTCACACGAATCAAACATTCTGTCTCATTCGCACTTCATAAGAAAAATTGGAACGCCATTTGCATTTTTGAAGGTGCTGTCAAATTTAATCTTTTTTAAATCTTTTTGTGCGGTGGAAACACCAAAAAGAATTATTAAATCTAATCTGAGATAAACCTTTGGTGGAAACATAGCATTACCCGTATCGGACACGGGTTTTGTGGCAGTACCTTGCACATTTTTTAAAAAACTAAACAAATTAATAAACCCTTACTTGCTTTTTGAATTAGATACAAGAATATATCAGCCTATTTATAAGTATACAGAAACTTAAAATTACTTAGAATATTTTATATAAATTTAATAGGTAAAAAACATGGGAACTTAAGGGATAAGCCTTATATAATTTAATTTTATTTTCAGCCATATGCTTGTAATTTGTAGGATATTTTGCAATTCTAATTTAAAAAGTAGCGAATAATAGACGGTGGTGAGATAAATTTTCCGTTTTTTGATCTTTATGTCCACTTTTTCATGGAATTACCCTAATGTAGGTACCTATATAGGTATACCTACACATTTATATAGTTTACCTATCTACAGAATTACCTACACCTCTCTATTTTAGTTCCTCATATTCTAAAATTATGTTTTGCGTTAAATCAAGAATAGGTACCTACCTTCCTACCTATCTATCATTTATATTTGTAAGTAGATACCTAGGTATTTATTTTTATTTACTGAATAAAAACAATAAATACCTAGGTACCTAAATAAATATCACACAAAAAAATAGGTAAGTATCCCTACCTACATAACTACATTCTCCACCCCAAAAGTAACAACAGATTTTTGTATAGGTACCAACCAAAAATTCTCAAAACTTAAAACACAAAAATTCTTGCCATTATTAGAAAAGATCGAGACGCACAGAAAAAAAAACAACCACCACCAAGTCTACCATTGCAACCATAGCAAAAAAATATATTTTCCACCCTCAAAAGTAAAAAAGACAGAGAAATCCTTCAAAGAAAAAACTTCTCATTGGTATCTTTTCTCATATATGTATGTACATACCTACATATTTGTCTGCCCTACAAAAAATCTTGCCAAAGATCGACACAAACCACAAAAATATAGGTAACCTGCAAATGTACCCATGCACACGCACATATAAAGGATTCAACAAAAAACGAAGAAAAAAACCCACCACCACTGCTTGACAAGATCCATTCAATGAAAAAAAAGACAGAATTCATACCAAAAAACCAACAGCAAAAGCAGGTACCCATGCGATATAGTTAAGAGAACTCAATTTATAATTGTATCCACAGAGCTTCCTCGCTCTCGCTATGTATATTGCCGATTGCAACATGTTGGTGTACGCCATATCGCGTACAGGGCATACAATTTTTGGTTCACTTTCCTTGTACTGGATGCGACATCTTTATGTTATATTATCTTTGGTATAACTTAGTGCCTTTATTCTTTTCTTACCACGGCCTTGCAGTATATGTAAGAAATGATGTTGCTTACCAACTTCAACCACAATACGGTGCGTGTGTTAACACAAACTTTAACTTCATGTGGTTAAAATTCACGGTTAACAAGCACATTATTCACACATGCTTTATTTATCGAAGTCCAAACCTGGACAGAAACTCAACTTCTAACGAATTTGATGATCTGTCCGACTCCATCCAAAGAATTGTTTCCCATTATCCTCACACTGAAATCGTCATTGCGGGCGATTTCAATGTACACAATTCTAGTTGGCTTCGCTATTCTGGCCAGACAACACCTGAAGGAAGGTATGTCGAGATCTTTGCTGAGTTAAATCACCTAACTCAGCTTGTTGACGAGCCAACTCGGATCCCTGACGTTGCAGGTCAATCCGCCAACACCCTAGACTTGTTCCTTACCTCTGACCCTGATAAATACACTATCAGTGTATTATCGCCTCTAGGCACATCAGACCATTGTGTCATATCTGCAAATTTCTCGTGCCAAAAAACCTCAGTTAAAGAGAAAACCCCTAAGAGAACCGTTTGGCAATACGAGAAAGCCAACTGGGACGGTCTTAACAATTTCTTCAGGAACTTTAACTGGTCACTATGCTTCCTCGATAGTGACGTAGACTCCAGCGCAGATATGATTACAAATTTAATTCTTTACGGGATGAGAAATTTTATTCCGAATAGGATAAAATCTATCAAACCGAAAGAAAACTCATGGTTTGATTTGAGCTGTAAAGAGGTTATCAAGGTCAGAGAAGTAAGTTTCCGTTGTTATAAGGCCAACCCTACTGAGGAAAACCGGAATAAGTTCAAACAAGCTAGAAAGACCTGCAATAGCCATATAGTCAGTAACTATATACATTAGACCTTGCGTCAGGTCCGGTAGTTCTGATTTTTTGCTGAGTTGTTTATGATGTTGGCCTAGTATTAAATCTGATTTTTCGACCTCGAGCGCGAACGCAACATTGGTAAAAATCCAAAAAACCGCGAATTTTTCGCGGTTTTTTCACTTATTGGCTATTTTAACCATTACGCCTTAGTTTCCGAATAAAACATTGCTCTACGATTTCAACCTTACTAAATTTGCTTCAATTTGAGTCCAAAGCCGGTTCTGTAGACATAACGGTTTCCAAGGGACGGCATTTCAAAATATAGCAATAAAAAATTTAAAACAACAAGTAGTATATAAAACAGTGTAATAACAAAAACATGGTCTTTGACATATGCTGCATCAAAGCAATAGAGCGTGTAGATTGGGCCAAAAGAAGAAAACAATAGTACCGGATGGGGGGTATATATCCCCCCGTTTAGGCGGAGGGGCAGTTTTAAGAAAAGTTGACTTCAAATAGAAAAATAACCATAAAAATACAATGGTAATATCTGGACGAAAATCCATTCCTCATCTCAAAGCCAGAAATCCATTCTTTATTTTTTGTTTAAATAAAGTTTTTTCAGCTGATAGTTTTTGAAAAATTTACTTTCAAACTCAAAATTTGAGAAAAAGACGATTTTTTTTTGTTAATTTATTTATTTTTTTTTATTTTATGGTATTAAGTACTATTTTTGATTTTGATTTTCAATGCCCTTATTAATTCTTAGATAAAAACTGAAAACCAAATGCTAAAATGACTTCTAGTTTTTGAGAAAACTGAAATTAACATGATCAACTTCACTGTTTTCAGTCTAGTATCCTTTTTCTTCGGGGTGAGAGGGCTCTGCCTCAGATGCGGTAGTTCTGATTTTTAGATGAGTTGTTTATGATGTTGGCCTTAGCAATAATCCAAGTTTTCGACCTCGAGCGCCGAACGCAACTTTGTGAAATACGCAAAAACCGAGAAATTTTCGCGGTTTTTTCAGTTATTGCTATTTTAACCTTTAAGGCCTGGTTTTCGATTATAACTTTGCTCTACTATTTCAAAATAATTAAATGAGCTTCAATTTGAGCTAAAAATCAATTCAAATTGTGAATTTTTTCATCAACTTTTGAATTTAGAATGCTGCAAATCGAATTGAAGGGGGCTTATTCACCCCTTGTGTGAAATCGTTTGCCCCTTTTCAATGATTTTTGCAAACTGTGTAGCGTGTCATGTTGGCTTTATTTTAAGATCTTAAATCATGAAGATCGGATGAGTAGAAACGGAGTTATGATTTTTTAAAGTCAACCATATAAAACTCGAACTAAAACATTCGCTTCAGATAACTCACTGGTGGGTACTGAACTGAGTACTGTTTTAGTTCGAGTTTTATATGGTTGACTTTAAAAAATCATAACTCCGTTTCTACTCATCCGATCTTCATGATTAAGATCTTAAAATAAAGCCAACATGACACGCTACACAGTTTGCAAAAATCATTGAAAAGGGGCAAACGATTTCACACAAGGGGTGAATAAGCCCCCTTCAATTCGATTTGCAGCATTCTAAATTCAAAAGTTGATGAAAAAATTCACAATTTGAATTGATTTTTAGCTCAAATTGAAGCTCATTTAATTATTTTGAAATAGTAGAGCAAAGTTATAATCGAAAACCAGGCCTTAAAGGTTAAAATAGCCAATAACTGAAAAAACCGCGAAAATTTCTCGGTTTTTGCGTATTTCACAAAGTTGCGTTCGGCGCTCGAGTCGAAAACTTGGATTATTGCTAAGGCCAACATCATAAACAACTCATCTAAAAATCAGAACTACCGCATCTGAGGCAGAGCCCTCTCACCCCGAAGAAAAAGGATACTAGACTGAAAACAGTGAAGTTGATCATGTTAATTTCAGTTTTCTCAAAACTAGAAGTCATTTTAGCATTTTGGTTTTCAGTTTTTATCTAAGAATTAATAAGGGCATTGAAAATCAAAATCAAAAATAGTACTTAATACCATAAAATAAAAAAAAAAAATAAATTAACAAAAAAAAATCGTCTTTTCTCAAAATTTTGAGTTTGAAAGTAAATTTTTCAAAAACTATCAGCTGAAAAAACTTTATTTAAACAAAAAATAAAGAATGGATTTCTGGCTTTGAGATGAGGAATGGATTTTCGTCCAGATATTACCATTGTATTTTTATGGTTATTTTTCTATTTGAAGTCAACTTGTTCTTAAAACTGCCCCTCCCGCCTAAACGGGGGGATATATACCCCCCATCCGGTACTATTGTTTTCTTCTTTTGGCCCAATCTACACGCTCTATTGCTTTGATGCAGCATATGTCAAAGACCATGTTTTTGTTATTACACTGTTTTATATACTACTTGTTGTTTTAAATTTTTTTATTGCTATATTTTGAAATGCCGTCCCTTGGAAACCGTTATGTCTACAGAACCGGCTTTGGACTCAAATTGAAGCAAATTTAGTAAGGTTGAAATCGTAGAGCAATGTTTTATTCGGAAACTAAGGCGTAATGGTTAAAATAGCCAATAAGTGAAAAAACCGCGAAAAATTCGCGGTTTTTTGGATTTTTACCAATGTTGCGTTCGGCGCTCGAGGTCGAAAAATCAGATTTAATACTAGGCCAACATCATAAAGAACTCAGCAAAAAATCAGAACAAACGGACCTGACGCAAGGTCTCAGTACTATGAAAATACAAGGTTACTGGACTAATATCCAAAGAACCAAATTTTTGCATGACCAAAAATTACGGCAAAAAGTACTACAATGTCCCAAAGGTAGTAAAAATTTTTGGTCATTTGCAAAAAACATTCGTAACACTACTTCATCCGCGGTTCCAACGCTCGTCTTTAATGACACTCCCTATGTAAGCTCACCTAAAAAAGCCAATTTGCTTGCAGCACAGTTTGCTGTTAATTCGACGCTGCCAGAGAGTGTTATGACTCCTCCTGTACTTGAGAGCACTAACGTTTTCATGGGACGAATCTCTTTTCGCACTCGTGCAGTTGCAAGAGTCCTGAAAGATCTTGATATACATAAATCCGCTGGTCCGGATAGTATCCCTCCCATTGTTCTGAAGAGGTGTTCTTCAACGCTGGCAAAACCTCTGCGTAAGCTTTTCCATCTATCCTCTACAGGTCTCTTTCTGAGCGGATGGAAAACTGCATTTGTCCAGCCTGTCCCTAAAAAAGGCGTATCTTCTTCTCCCTCCAATTATCGTCCAATTGCACTTACGTCCCTTCTTTCCAAGGTCATGGAAACGCTGATTAATTATCAGCTAAAGAAATATCTTGAAGAACGAAAGCTTCTTAATGACCGGCAGTATGGTTTTCGTAGCAATAGGTCCACTGGTGATCTGATGGTATATCTCACCGAACAGTGGAACAAATCCTTACATCATTTAGGAGAAAGTAAGATTATTGCACTTGATATTTCAAAAGCGTTTGATAGAGTTTGGCACCAAGCTCTCTTATCGAAAATGCGTGCATTTGGTATCGACGAATCTCTTCTTCATTGGATTGGAAATTACCTTTCGGACCGTTCAATACAAGTTGTACTGGATGGTTACAAGTCTGATATCCATAAAATAAATGCTGGTGTGCCCCAGGGCTCCGTTCTGTCTCCGACTCTCTTCCTTATTTTCATAAATGATCTTTTGTCTGAGACTTCCAATCCATTAAATTGTTTTGCAGACGACAGTACCCTCAGCTTTTCATATTCGTTTCAAAATTCACTTCCTTGTTCTTCGGATGTGGAACTTGAACGGCAGCGTATGATAAGCTCATTAAATTCTGATCTCGACAGCATTGTCCAATGGGGAACAAAAAACCGTGTAGAATTTAATGCTTCGAAAACTCAATGCTGTCTTCTGTCGCTTTAACGAAACCCACCCCCTATGCCACTATCCATGAGTGGCTCTTGCATCGAGGAAACCGAACAGCTTTCAGTCCTAGGTATGTGCATCACAGACCACCTTCTGTGGAATGATCACATTTTCGACGTTGCTAAAAATGCTGCGAAATGTCTTGGTTATCTTCGAAGATGCAAGAAATTTTTCTCTCCTTCTGATCTGGCTGTAATCTATAAAGCCTTCATTCGTCCTAAGCTTGAGTACAACTCCCATATTTGGGCGGGTACTCCTAAATCCCATTTAAGTCTCTTGGATAGAATTCAAAATAGAGCTTTAAAATTGATAGGCGACAGAGCTATAACGGAAACATTTGCATCTCTCGAACACCGCCGCAATGTTTCGTGTCTGTCATTATTTTATCGCTATTTTTACAAACAATGTTCTAGTGAAATAGCCAGTTGCATTCCTCCCCTTAAAAAATTCCGCCGTAATACTCGTACTTCTAGGAATGCACATCAGTTTACCCTTAAGCCCAATTTCGGGCGTACCGTCAAGTACAGAGATTCTTTCTTCAGCCGCACAACACGAATGTGGAATGCCTTACCCTACTCTATTTTTCCTTCCCATTGTGATATTCAGAAATTCAAAACCAATGTGCATCGGTATCTCCTTTTAAATCCTATCCTACTTTCCTAACACTCGCACTGTGTTTAACATATTAAGGGTAGTCATAACCCCTTGAGTGCGCGTTAATTATAAAAAAAAAATATATATTCTAAGAAAAAAATCGTATAGGAGAAACCCCCCCCCCCCTTAGGCAAGGGTGGCAATTTCAGAAAAATTGACTTTAAATGCTCTATTTTAATTTCTCAAAAAATAAGTGAGATTTTTACATTTGGTTTTTGGTATTTGACTGAAAATTAATAGCGGTATTGAATATTGAAACCTAAAATAGCATTTAGTACTGCAAAATTAAAAAAAAAAATAGCAGTTTGAAAAAAACACAATTTTTTTCGAGCTTTTCCTTAAAACAACTTGTTTAAACAAATAAAACAATAGATTATTAGCTTTCAAAAAAACTAAAGCGCATTGTTGTATGTGCGTTGACTTTTAATATTTTTTTTGCATTTGAAATTAATTTTTCAGAAATTGCCCCCCTGCCTCAGGGGGGAGATATAGTTTTCCCCTCAAAAATGTGAAATTATAGATATATAAAAAAAAAGACAAACAAAATTCAAAAATTGTAAAAAATATAAAACATTGTGGTCACAAATTGATTTTCAACTTAAAAGTTGCGTAATAAAGAGTAGAATTTTTTAAATGTTTTTTAATACGAAGGGGTCGCACTTTTTGAAAATGGTGATTTAAATTTTCAAACCTTGGGCACGTTCTGACCGATGTACATAGGGTTACTTCATCGATTAAGGCGGACAAAATAAGAAAAATCCAACTTGTATCGTAAAAAACTAAACTGCATACTAAAATTAGATAACTTGCTTCACCTCGTGTAATGATATTTAGCTTGATGCTCTTCGCTGGTGATCTATTGTACGAATCTAAAGTTAACGGTTCTAAGCCAAAAAATGTTCTCCATTCGTTGTTATTTCTTGTCGCGTGTTAAAGTAAGTTATTTTTTTTAGTGTTGTGATTACAAATAAAATTGGTATGCAATATCAAAATAGATGTAAGTAACAACTAGATAAATGTTTTATTTCGAGCTTATTTTAGTAATATCAAGAACTATCAATACATTAAGAATGGGTACCAATTGTATTAAAAAATAAATAAATTTGTGATATCCACTTTGTAAGTAGTAAAGTAGTGGTTGTTATTTTTAATTTTCTCAAAAATTACAAAACATTTTCACATTTAAATATTGGTGTTTTGTTAAAAATTAAGAAAAATTTAAATTTAAAAAACAAATTGTAGTTATAATTATTTTTTTTTTATTCAAATTTTTAAATTTGAAAATAAATTTGCTCAAAAATCGTTTTTCAAAAAAAAAATTATAGGAAAAGAATATTAGAGAGTAAATTCTTGGCTTTTCAAAAAGCTATAGCGTTCGATATTGAAAGTATTGCCATTGCTTTTTAATATTTGCTTTCTATTTTTAATCAACTTTTTAGAAAAATACTCCTCCCAACTGACCGGGGAAAAAAGCATATGGGTGATTCTCTGCCAACTGTGATTCTTTTTTTAGAAAATTTTCAAAAACTAAAACTTCATGGAAACAATTTTTGGTTTGTGTTTGTGTATTAAGTCAGAGTATCATATCTGTAAAAGCATTTTGCTACAACTTATAAAGAACAAAAAGTATAGTGAAATGTACTAAAACTAGTATAGATGATAATGACACTCTTTTTCTTTTTTTTCTTTTTAATTTGTTCTCCCTATTTTGCCCATATTTTTTGTTGAGATCCTTGATTTTCTAATACGTTTTGACCTCTTCACATTTCTACTTCCCTTTTTTTCATTAAAAAATTATCTCTTTTTCGTTTTTGAAGTCTGTTCTTCTGAATGGCAACCCTTTTCCATGTGCTGGGTTATTACTTTGTTTTTATTGCACGGAATGATTTTTGTTTGGCTCGTCTGAGGTATTGCTAACGTTCTCATAAAGAAAATTGGTAGAAGAAAATATTATTGTAAAGAATTATTTAATTATATTTACTTAAAGCTAAATAAGTATTTAAATGCCACGGTACTGACATCCACGGTACTAACATTTAGACAATTTATGTAACCTCACTTCTCTTTGCTTATGAGAAAAATAATTTCCAGGACAATTATAACTTGTGCCGTTAAAAGGAATACAAAATTCTGATAACCAACCAGAAACATGTTATGACCTACTTAAAAAATACTACCACGGTACTGACAAATAAATTTGTGACATACTTTCTTCGCATGCAAACATATCACTCTTAAAATACAACAACGTACCAAAAACAAAATTACTGTTGTTAAATATACATAAATAGTGTCTCTTTAAGAAAACTACAAGACATACGTGTTTAAGCTAAAACAAAATGGCGGTTGAGCGGGAAATCTTTTGAATTCAAAAATAAAACTAAAACCTCGGACAAAATTCATTCATGATTATTTTATTCAGCTATAAGTATTTTGACTTAATTTTTGCATAATTTTGTCAAGCAAGTATTGCACTCAAACTTTTCTAAGGGCATCATTTCTATTCAATGAACTATTTCATTCGAAAACAGTAGACTTAATCGGAAAAACAAGGATCGGACATGCCACGGTACTGACATTTTGACCATACTTTTCCAAGCCACATCGAAGAAGTTGCAAATTTGGTCATGATATTGAATACAGATTGTAGTAAATAGCCATTTACACAATCCAAACCAAAAATATATACGAACATTTTACATTAAACAACAAAAAAAGCACTGGACGCAAATAATCACAGTTGGGACGGAATCACCCATATGGGACAACCTACACACTCTAGCTCATTGCCAAACACCCTGTTTATCTAAGGGCAACTGTAGTCATTTTTTTATTGAAATTATAACATTAAATATAAAATTCGACTATTATTTATCAGTTTTTGACTTAAAGACTAATAAAAACTAGAGAAATAATTTTGTCCGCCTAAATCGATGAAATACCCCTATGTGCGATGGTTATTCTCAGTTATCCGGTAATGTGTTGTGTTGTTGTAATCCCATGTTAAAGAACAGCTAACAGCTGACGTAACAACAACTCAAGTTATCTCAAAATTAATTTTTGGAATAACTAGATAGCATAGCGAATAAACATTGGAACGCAAGGATTAATAACTGGGTTATAATTACTTCGAATAATGTTTTTTATTTTTCTTCCTGAAACTCTATAAAAATGATATCCTACTTTTTAAGATATCGATATTGATTACGTAGTAAAAAAAGAACAAAATAACTTTACAAATTTTTTTATCCTTTTATTCAGCATACACAACTCATAAAATATTCTTATATAAAAATAAATAAAGTATTTACATTTTTACAAACCAAAAATATACATTTATAGCCTATTGAATAGACCGGAAAATGAGGGGTATACAGGAACAATTACGTGCAAGGGTTTTTATTATTGAATATGTTTGTTTGTCCCCTTAAGCATGCTTAAAACCGAAAATGCTTCCAAATTCACCCATGCGTTTCTGAGAGAATGGTCACACTGGCCACTTTTCAATATTTTTGGTGTAACTTGAAAACTAAGCCTAATTTGACAATTTAACATTTGATACTTTTTGATCAAAATTAAATTTTCTATCGGAATGGATAGTTCAAAAAATTTTACAAAAAAATATAAATATAAAATATAGCAGGAAAAGTTAACAAAAACCAACCTAAAAAAAATCGGATATCAAGGATTACTAATTTTTTTAATAAATAGTGCATAACTTTTTTTGAAGGAAAGATAAAGTCAAGACATGCACGAACAAAATAAAGTAGAAACTAAAGGCTTTAATATGGCATGTTCAAAAATTTATATTTGTTCAATATTGATAGAGATATTCCCATTCAAACCTTATCATTTCTTATAATTTTTCGCAGTTGTGGCCCGAAAGTCCCTTTTTCGGTACAATATGGCAAATTTCACTTTCGTAAAAAATGTTCGAAATCAAAATTTTGATATAGTATGACATTACAACTATAGAGAATTTTTAAAAAGTATGTAAGTTCGCAATTTCGTTTGCCGGCTGTTTTTAAATGCTTTCAGACCTGCAGTCCAATTAACATAAGATTTGGTAGTAGGTTCTAGGGACGTTAAATTTGTCATAAAGTACCAAAAAAATAGGCTTTCGGGCAAAAACTGCGTAAAATGATAAGAAATGGTAAAGTTTGAATGGCTATATCTCTGTCAATTTTCTAATAATATGGCTTTTTTAATATGTCATATTAAAGCCTTAAGACTCTAGTTTGCTTTGTTCATGCATGACTTGAGCGTATCTTTGCTCCGAAAGAAGTTAGGCGTAGTTTAGAAAAAATTTAAAAATCTTTGATTTTTCGATTTTTTTTATGTTGGTTTTTGTTTACTTTTCCTGCTTAAATTTTTTTATAAATTTTCCAAACTATCCATTTCGATAGAAAATTTAATTTTTAACAAAAAGTTCTAAATGTAAAATTTTCAAATTCGGCTTAGTTTTCAAGTTATACCAAAAATACTGAAAAGTGGCCGGTGTGACCATTCTCTCAGAAACGCATGGGTGAATTTAGTAGCATTTTCGGTTTTAAGCATGCTTATGTGCAAAACAAACAAACAAACATATTCAATAATAAAAACCCTTGCACGTAATTGTTCCTTTTTAAAAGGTCTATTCAATAGGCAATATTATTAATTAATTATTAAGCTGGAATGAATTTGTTGCTGATCTAAAAGTTGACCCCGTTCCTTATTCAGATCATTTGCCCTTAGTAGTTCAGTTTTTTGGTAAAAAAATGCAAATACCTGAGGGAACCCGAAACCTTTCTCCACTTCCCAACTTGAAATGGTGCGATAACAAGGCAGAAATATATCGGTCCAAATTAGACGCAGAGCTTCGGAACCAAAATGAAATAGACTTTTCAAAATTAAAAGAAATTATTATGAAGGCGTATCCAGATACAAACGGTGGACGGAACAACAAAAAAGAAAATTCCCCTTGGTTTGATGAGGAATGTAGTAAGGCGAGAGAGAAATCCTTTAGATGGCTGAAACTATTTCGACAAAATAATGACGGATACTTTAAAGATTGCTACCTGGAAGCTAATCAACGCTTCAAAAAAATTTGCAGACTGAAAAAAGAAAATTTTTTTAATGAAAAGGCTAGGAATATGGCAAGGTGTAAAAATGCAGCACAGTTTTGGAAACTTGCAAAAGAACTGAACGGGTCAGCCTTAATTATAAGTAGTAGCCTGAGCGCAGAAGACTTTCGGATTCATTTTAAGAAATTGCTCAGTCGTGATACACACAATGTGTTGTTTCATTATGCAATACCAGGATTCCACAACAGTGTACTAGATTCTTATATCACACAACAAGAAATTAAAAACGCTTTCAGTTCTCTTGACGACGGAAAAGCTCCGGGATCGGACTGTTTATCTACAGAGTTTTATAAGTATGGAACAGACTTATTGCTCGAAAAACTACAATTTTTGTTCAACAATATTTTTGAGACAGGGATTATGCCCCAGCATTTCAAAGAAGCACTTATTTACCCAATTCACAAAAAAGGAGTATTGATTGATCCGGGTAACTATAGGGGAATATTCTTTTTGAATGCCTCGCACAAAATATTTGCCGCAGTTTTAAAAAATCGCTTGACTGAATGGATAGCGGACGAAAACCTTCTCAAAGAAAACCAAGCCGGATTTAGAGCGGGATACTCGACGATAGACCAAATATTTGTCTTAAAAAGCATAGCAGAATCTTTTGTTCATCAAAATAGGAAACTCTATGCCTTTTTCGTTGATTTTAGGGCAGCATTTGACTCTATCGATAGAAATTCATTGTTTTACAAGCTATATGCTAAAGGATTGTCGCTGAAGTTTGGTCGTGTGATACAAAACTTGTATGAGGATACGATAGCAGCAGTGTGGAACGGCGAAAATGTATCTAAGTGGTTTGGAACTAA
Source organism: Dasysyrphus tricinctus (assembly GCA_963921185.1). NCBI lineage: Eukaryota > Metazoa > Arthropoda > Insecta > Diptera > Syrphidae > Dasysyrphus > Dasysyrphus tricinctus. The sequence goes on from OY992531.1 coordinate 139,388,693, forward strand.
ATCCGGTGTGAAGCAGGGATGCCCGCTAAGTCCACAACTTTTCTCACTTTTCCTTGATGATCTCTCGGACTATTTACCTGGAGGTGTAGTTTATGCGGAAACTTGTTTCAAAAGTTTGATGTTTGCAGATGATGTAGTACTTCTGGCCTACACACCAGAATCACTTCAGCTCATGATGAACAAATTACAAGATTATGGAAGACTATGGAATCTGGAAGTAAATCTTCAAAAATCTAAAGTCATGATTTTCAAAAAAAGTGGTGGGCGACGTTGCAGAAGTGAAAAATGGATATTCGATGGCGAGGAGGTCGAGGTGGTGAATAGCTATAAGTACCTTGGTATCCATCTTACAAAAAACCTTAGTATGGAAACCCATCTTCAAGAAAAGCTCGCGCAGGCGAAGGTAGCAATCAACACAACGTGGAAAGGATGTTTTGGACATTCGTATGTCGCTCATAGCAACAAATTCCAAGTTTTTGAAGCTGTGTCGGAGTCAGTTTTATTATATGGTGCACAAATCTGGGGACATAAACAGTACGATGCAGTACAGAAATTACTGAGATACTATCTTAAACGAGTCTTTCACTTGCCTTCGAATACCCCAAATTATTTACTGATGATTGAAACTGGCCTGTCACCCCTCTTCATTAAAACCTTAAAATTACAAATAGATTACATTCTAAAAGTGCTTAATATGGCCGATACACGACTCCCGAAAATAGTAGCCTTGAAAACAATTAGAAGTAAATCAAGTTGGTATGCGGAATGGCTAGAGTTAGCTCAACGTTGTAATTTGGAAGATGATTTAAGTATTGAAAACGCATCTAATTGGAGAACAGTATTGTACAATCTAATATCCAAGGTTGATGAATACTATGCAGTTAAGTATAGAGAAGATGCTGCGGAGTCAATACACAGGGGAATTTACAGCCGTTTGAATCATAATTTACAACAGAAGAACTACTTTAAGGATGAAAACAGTGTGCAATTAATATCAACGATAGTGAAACTTCGAGGAGAAATGCTCTGTCTAAATTATATACCTCACAGGGAGGACTTACCGTGCGTTTGCCAACTTTACAATCTAGAAGAAAGAGAAGATATCTTCCATTTCATGGGAAAATGTCCCATTCTTCGTGAAACGAGAATGAGCGTTTTTGGAAAAAACTATCTTAGTGAGGTGGAATGTATGGCCCTCTTAAACGATCTCAATGTTACGCAACTATACAGCTTCTCCAAAATTGCTTTAGATTACAGAGATAGAATAATGAGGGAATGATTTTAAACAAAAAATGATTAGCTTTGGTTATAAAAACTATTTAATTATGTATTTTTATAATTTCAAATAAACAAATAATTCAATTTATTTATTAATTATACCTTAGAAAGAGAAATTGGAAACACAATTGTCAATCAGGCAGACGGCAATGCCACGCTTAAATGTTTTTGTACTTTATTTATTTTATTTCATGAGTTCAAATAAAATAACCTTCCCAACTAACAAACTCTCCAGAGCTTAGGTCTTATTTTCTCAAAAAAACTCCCATAATTCTCTTTCAGATCTTATTGCTATACTTAAGACATGATCTCTCATTATGAAACAAAAATTCGTCTTTTAACGTTTTTATTATACGAGCTTAGCATTTTTCAAACATCGAATCGCTTTAATTTTATACCTAGAACAATTATTCCTCGTGAATGTAAATTTAATGTCTTGTAATAATCTTGTTATAAAATTTAAGCTCTAAACGTCAGTTTTTAATCTTTAAAATCTCTTATCAAGAGGTAATAAAGTAACAAAAACAAAACACTAACTATAGGATTCATATGAGATGAAATGTTGCATCCACAGCTGCTTATATTTGATTTATACACAAGTCGTTCTTTTTCTTAAAGTTTTGTGTGTACATTGTTTTCCGACGTTCAGTTTTCTATTGGACTTGCTTCCTGAATGGAACAATTGGATGTTGTATATTACAATTAAAAATTTATTTTATTTTTGACGAATGTAAACTTTCGGTGATTTATTTTCTTTTGTTTCGGTGTAATATTAGGTTTTTTGACATTATTACACTTGTAAATTTTACCAAATAATTATAATTTTGTTGCCTAGTGGAATGCTAATTTTTGATATTCTTTGTTCAGTTATTCCAACATTTATGACCCCATAATATAAATTTATCATTCTGAAACGGTTATGCACAAAACTAAACATATTTCTTACTTTGACATTTTAACTTTTATTGAAACATAAACAAAAGTAAACATTCGTTAGAAAAAGGAACGCATCACCGATATTTGTTTGTTTTTTCTTGGTTTGTTTGATGGCTGTCAAAATAAAGTCACATAGAAGCATCTCACTTCTCATAACAAGTGTTTGTTTTCATACCAACATAAATGTTACAACACTCTCATAAAAATGTTTATTCAAGAGTTAAAAGTATCGAGTCGACAGCAGCCATATTTCAATTTGAACGAAGTGTTGTTTGTATAGTTTGAGGGTTACCGTGATTTGAAAATAAATCTTAAAAAAATTTATTTGGGTTTCCATTATGATGAATCTATTTAAGATATATTTACCAGTATTAGTGTATTTATATTAGCCCTGTTTTTTAGTGCATTTTTATCTTCGCTTAAAACAACAACAATACGGAGTTATACCAAATTGTTGTTGTATTTTTCATACTACTTTTTTTAAGCAAAGATAAAAATGCACTAAAGAACAGGGCTATTGATGTTTATTTTGTCAACTTCTTTTTTTTTCATTAAAACATCTCTTAATCTCTTGTAAATTATTTGATTATAAATAAAAGGTATACAAGAATAAGATCAACAAATCGACAAATTTTCTGCTATTATACCTTTTTCGTCATATAACATGAATAAATACCATAAATACAAACAAACATCAAGGTAACCCTTTTTCTATTTCAAAATAAAAATAAAATAATTTAAATATCAATAATTTTGAAAGCGCTTTGTTATTTTTCGAAGTAAAATGTTTAAGTTAGTAGAAAAAGTTTCATTCGCACTAAGATTTAGCTTCACATAATGTGACAAACTATAAATATATTAACGTCACCATGATATCAAAATATAAATGCTCTCACTAAAATACACATTAGTTTTTCGCCATGAGACAATGACGATGACACATACAGATAAAAGTAATATCTTCGTACCTACTTCCAAAAAAAGTATAGACAATGTGAAAGATAATTATGTATGTGTATATGTTTTTTTAATTTTGCACATACTCGTTCTCTTTTCATCAACTCCCACAAGAAGAGACGCATTCTCCTAGCAAGATTAATAGGGCGTTTGTCATCCCATATTAACAATTAAAATGTTTCTATAAGAGGAAAATTAACTCCCATAAGTGGGCCATTTAACGCTTGTAACACTTTCATAAGAATGTTGGAGTAGTCTCCTAGAGTAAAACTAGCTCCCGAAATATAGTCTCATAAGCCGCTTGGAAATTCTTATGAGAGGAAAATTGTTACTTGGGTTACTAACTACTAACTAACTTATTAATTGAAAGAAATTTTCTCAAAAATTAAAAAAAATCGATTTCTCTTAACCGGTTTGGAATATAAAGATGAAAACTGGCGTGCAAGTTGTTTTCAATACATACACCAACATATTAAAAAATGAGTGGATCAAAGAAATTTGGCATGGAATGCCCCATATACATACATACATATACATACATCCAGACCACGGGCCTTACCACCTTCTATTTCTAAGCGTCTGAATTTAACTAGATTCCCCAACAAAAATATAATATTCCGTGTCTTACTGAGCAAAAATAGTATTTGCTGCCCTTAACAATGACACTTTATAAGTGAGGGTATAAATTCAAAAGTCTTCTCTTCCATTTTTTCAAATTACTTAAATATGACGAAGTTTTCTTTTATTCCAGTCAATGAAGGGAAAAAAACACCATCACTTCAAAAAAAATTCAACAGTTTTGAAACTTGGCATGTTTATTAAGAGTGGTCTAGTGATGGAGTGTAAAAAAGTCCCCAAGAATCCGAGGCGAAATCTAGCGGCAGGAACGTGCAACATTTTTATTTTTTAGTTTTTCGTTGTCTCCTTAGAAATTATTCTTCTTATCAAAAAATTTTCTGAGAGCATAAGATAACTTATGAAACTATCTACAATATTGGTTAAAAGTGATTTGGCGTCAAAAATTGGTACTTTTTTAAATTGAGGTCTTGAAGCTGTATTGTAGTTCCAAGCCAAGTTTTGAAATAAGAAAACGATCTTTTAGCGCTAGCATTCGTGGCTGGTAATGTGCAAAGAACTCGAAGAAAGGGGTATTTATAATCGGATATATCCTTGTCGCATTGTTTGAGTGTTTCGATGGCAGATATCATCCGAGACCCGGATTCAACTTGCAGCCTCCACTCTTGTTGCCAAAGCTCTAATTCCCAACTTCTATTTCAATTGTTTTTCGTCCTCCTGCAAAATGTTACCAATGTGTTTGATGAAACTGTTGATTAGTTCTTCAATGTCTTTCGCTTATTATTCAATGCTGAGATTGAAACTTTCAGGACTTCTTAAGAATACCGTGTCTTCAAATTCTCTATGACCTGGATTAATGGAATGTTACAGAAAAGGAATATTAGTCTTCACAAAGTTGAGACGTTTTATGTGACTTTGTGGCATTCAAGAAAATTTTACGAAAATGATCGTCAACCTGGATTCTTCGATTACTTAGTGCTGCAATCATATTTTTACAAGGTTTGATGCCTTCGGAAAGACGGTTGTTCTTTTTGCAAAATCACACTTAGGGGCTGCGTAAATGAAAATTTATAAAACCTTGTGATAACAAATGAGGGCGTACTGGAGCTAATTGGGTTACAGTAGAAGTGGATGAAATTAAACGTTTCTCGAGAATGCTGATAATTCCCAGGATTCTTTTATAGAATTGAGACCTGAGGTAACTAGGACGGTGAAAACAAACTAAACGATAAAAAATGCTTGAAGAAAAATATGGCGATTGAATAATAAGGATAAAACGGTTTGCTTTACTGGCGCAGGGTTTCAAATTTTGAGTTCTTGGTATGAGTCCAAGAAATTTTATGAAACCGAGGAACGAAGGAGAATCGTGAAATCTGCAGCAGCAATAATATTGTATCAATTTAAATTCCTAGAAAAAATGTTATGTAAATTTTACTTAAACCTAAACTTAAAATCTTAATTATTTATTTATTTTAATGGCCATTGAGCCAAATAAACTTTTAAACTAAACTAAAACTAAAAGAAGATATACCTAGAATCCCAAATTTTCAACCAAACATACCATACTGTTGATGATTTTTTCAAAAACGTTGATGATTGCGTGCATCAGAGTCTTAAGACTTTCTTGGAAACTCTTATAACACCGTTTCCATGCTATACCGGAAAGGAAAAATTAAATCCATTAGTAAAATTATTCCTTTTTCTGGAATAAACGTGAATCCTCATCAAGCAAAATATTAAGATTTAATTGAACTGATATAAGTTACTATATGAACCTTATTTTACTACATGCTTACTTTTGTAAAAGTTGTAAATAAAATAAATATTATCGACTTTCCTGTTGTCAATAACGTGCTGTTATATAATTTTTTCTTCTGGGTTTTTTGGTCAGTGAATCCATATTTGACTTTCGAGGAACAGCCCTATTTTAGAATGAACCCTACCTCGCGGTGGAATTCCACGTTTTTTATACGGCCGGTGGCGGCCAAGACTATCCAGCCCAAAGGGCTTATTTGGAGGTTCATGCGAACCCCATGTTATAAAAACTGTAATAGAAAATTGTATAGTTAGTAAACTTACCTCCTTGGTGACCCTTGGCTGGCGGAACTTTTTAGAAAAAACACGTTAGATTCTGACTTGTCACAGGAAAACTGAACCATAACTTTATTTCCAACTTAACTATTTATACCTTAAAATTACCTTACATTCTATCCCTACTTAACTATAAAACTATGAGATTCCATAATTGTTTATTTGACAACACCACAATTATGAAATCTCACAATTGTTTATCTAGGTTATTAATAAATGAATATACTATAATACTTGGAATGCTAGATGAGCATTTCCCAGTCTAAACCTAGTTCCTACACACTAATCTTTTCCGCTTTCGTCATCCACCGATCGGTGTCCAGTTGACATCACACCTTCTGTTTGTTTTGTTGGCCCAGTTTACCATATGTTCTTATTGTTGTGTGTCATCGGTCGATTACCCACCAGCGAATGCTTCCTTTTGCTGGGGTTGCATTTTGCTTCGGTTGCTTTGCCCATGTGCTGCGGTTGTTTGTAAACAAAACGATCGCGTACCGTTTTTGCTGAGTACTACAAATCGAATTTGTTTACTGCTCTGCTTGGCTGTGGCTGACCTTGGTATTGGGTTACGATATTAAACAATATCATTGCTGAATGGCTTTTTGTATTTGATTTTTTGGGTATGGTCATGGTTATGTGTTACTATAATTATATTTATAGTCACATAACAATGCTCATACTTCTGTAATGGGGCTTGTGGGAGATAATTATAGATTGGATATTGAATATGGACAGGTTTTGCAAGATTCTAAGATGCTTGCAGAACTCTTAAAACGTAAGCACTAGAGCCGTATCTCACACTTTAGCAAATGAAATGAAGCATCTTTTAGGCAATTAAATAAAAGTACCAATTTTTGGCGTCAAATATTTTCTGATAAGACAAATAGTTTTTAGATAAACATGAAAAACGAAAAAAATAAAAATGTTGCACTTTCCTGCCGCTTGTGCTCGCCTCGGATTCATGGGGACTTTTTACACTTAATCATTAGACTATTTTTATAAGTGTGCAAAATTTCAAAACGGTTGAATTTGTTTAAGGTGAAAACATTTATTGACTGGGCTTTTAAGAAGGTCCTTAATCGACGTAATATGCTAAAATGTATAAAAAAGTATTTTCACATACTTTTTGTTACTTGAAAAGTGATTTTTGTTCTCAAAACTATACTATTTCCACTCAGTCGTTCAATTCAAAACTCATCTATTCCCAAACAAATAAAATTCCACCCTATAACCAAAGATAGTATAACAAGTAAAAATATCGCACGTAGAACAAAAATCTGTGCCCGAAAATCTAAATCACCATGGGTCCACCAACATGTACCTGAGCTTTGAAAGCCATGAGCAACACTCACAAGTAACTTACATCTGTTTTCTCATTCTGTCTCTCTGCATAGAGATTCTTGATTTGAGCGGCAAAGCAATCGGACGTCTCTAGTTCTCTCTCCATTTTTATAACCCTCAAAAAATTAAAAAATCAAAGCTTAAAAATTAAAAGTTTTTGTTTCATTCTTTTAAGTGTTTTTTTTTTTTTTTTAATAATTACGCTAACAGTTAAAGCGTTTTATTCTTCAAATTTCTTGAGTGTTTTCTGGTGTGGATGCCTACTCCTACAAGCTGATTTTTCGAGATTTTTCCCGTTCTGCTAACCATCACGTGTGTGCACGGTAGTCAACTGGGTTTTTTTTTTTCTCTTGTCCGCTCCAGCTACTGGGGCAAACTATGAGGAAAAATGAAGCCCAAACCTGATCCTCCTCCTTCGAAAGCTCCTCCAAAAGCAATAAAAGCGGGGCCTATCAAACCGCACGTCAACTCCAACAACAATCTGCTCCAAAAAATGGACGCTGCGCACCAACTTTTGTGCCTCAGCCAAACTCAGCCGGAAGCCCAACCTTCTGGCTCTAACAACAATGTGCGCACTCCACCGCATGATGGTGGCGCTTCGTCTCAACATCTGGCCAGTCTGATTCCCTCTGATAGGGAAATTCTCGATGGGATGCCTTCCTGCTCTGACCATAACGTTCCTCAAGCCATGGACACGTTCTCATCTGGGGAGGATGACCCTGTACTGCTTCCTGTCTCCGACAACACCATTACTGATGCCATTCCACTGTCTCCTTCGTCTGAATGGCAACTTCCTGGCAAGAGGCACATAGCCTCAAATAATTCTGGTCACCTGTACATGGACACCACTCCAATGACGAATGGAAATAAATTTGCACTCCTGCAGGATCTTAAAATACAGGCTAGCAACAAGGCCTCAAAAAATACAAGAATAGGTTGCATCCCTCTCCAGCCTACTGTGAACGACGCTCAGCCGAAGCAGCAACTCCAAGATCCACTTTCGTCTGGCAACGTGGGACAACAGGACCCTTCAATCAACACTACCAACGCTTTTACTAACAACAACAACTATATTGATGTCCAAAATAAACTGCTCAGGGGTAAGTACTGTCCACCCATTATAATGCAAAATGTAGACATGAGGAAACTCATTTTAGACCTCAAAGAAAAAGTAAGTGATTTTAACTATAAGATCGTAAATCGAGGTGCTACTTGTAGATTTTACGTAGATAGTAATAATATTCATAGAGAATTAATGGAGATTTTAAGATCCAACAACGAGGTACAAGCGTACTCCTTTACTAGGAAAGACGATAAGACCACTAATCTGGTCCTCAGGGGCCTTACGCTCGACTACTCGGAGAGTGATGTTTTTGAGGAGCTCAAGTTTCGAGTTCCTAACTCCGTGGAAAGGGTTTCCAGGTTTGAGACAATCCGCTCGAGACAGCTTAAAGTAAACTATAATCTCTTCTTGGTACGGCTGCTTCCCGGGGTGAGTGCCAGTGCAATTCTTAATATCAAGTTTCTCTTCAACACGAAAGTCTCTTGGGAGAAACCCAGAGGTAACGCTGGACCACTTCAGTGCAGACGTTGCCAACAATTTGGTCACGAAAAATTGTGCGAACAATTATAACTGCACTGGCACTCACGATCCGGGTGGCTGCCCCACTGTCAGAACTGCGGATAGTAAGGCGTCTTGCGTGAACTGCGGCGATGATCACCCTGCCAACTTTAGAGGCTGCAAAGCCTACAAGGAGTTCAAAACCAAGAAAGATAGACTTCTTGCCGAAGCCAAATCAAGGAAAGTTAATGCCACTTCCTTTTCTAAAGCTGTCTCGAACAACACGGCGTGCTTACCTGGAATTTCATACGCTAGCCACTTTTTAACTCCAGCTGATTCCTCCAAAGTCTCCATTCCTGGAAATCCTTCCCTGGGCAACAACACCCCTCGTAACCACAGCATCATTAATCAGTTCATGGATTTATCCAAAAACCTCTTTGGTCTTGAAATGAACGTCTTGGTTTCTAAGATTGAGCATTTCATGTCCAATATTCACAATTTCACTTCTCCACTAAACAAAAAACTTGCTTACCTTGAACTGGTAAACCAAATTCTTCTCTCCGACAAATAATGACAGTAAAACTTATGACCTCCAACATTACGTCCTTAGTCGCCCACGCCAGGAGAATAGAACTTCTGAAAATTCTCCTGGCTAATAAAATTGACATAGCGTTTATACAAGAAACGCATTTAAATCCTAGACACAAAGTTTTTCTTGATTCCTTCAACATCGTGAGAGATGATAATCTTCAAGGAATTGCCATCCTTATCAAAAACAGTTTTCAATATGAGGCCATTAACTGGGACGCAAGGCATTCTCAACTGCCTTGCTTATTTTTGAGCCTAAAAATTAAAAAAAATGACAGTGTTAAAAAATTACTTTTAGGGTCCATCTATTTCCCTACAAATTTTTCCACCTCATGCCTTCTGGGCGAATTAGCCAAAATCGATGCCTTGGCGAACTCCTTCGATGGGGCGATTCTAGGGGGCGACCTTAATGCTAGAAGTCCTGATTGGGGGGATTCTAGACTTAACAGCAACGGTAGAGCCTTAACAGACTGGCTTCATAATTCCAATCTTTCCTTAACTCTCATTTCATCCCCCACTCCAACTTTTCCAAGAAGCTCTTCTTATCTTGATCACTTCCTTATATCCTCCCATTTATTAAACCAAGTTAACAAAAACTTTGAGGTTTTCACCTTACAATCTTTCACGGAACATTTTCCGCTTTTTCTGGATATATATGCTTAGAAGAGGTGGATATTCCCACTCTTCATCCCCCCAGTGGCCTATCCTTCCACAACACAGATTGGGATGCCTTCAGGGATCTTCTTGACAGCTCCCTGCTGTTAAACTTTCCACCGCACACTCGCTGCCTATCTAACCAAGAGATTGATTCTTTCATCTCAAGCTTCAATCATGTGCTCCTAAACTGCCTCGACTCCCACTCCTCCAGTTTCATACACTCCAGTAAAAAATATAAGAACTTGCCGACTGATATTGAAAATCTCTATAAAACCAAGCATTCCTGGCAAAGACGCCTCAAGCATATATTCCACAACTATTTTAACAGGGTGAACCCTCAATATAAGGAGCTTTCTACTAGAATCTCCCTTCTTAATAAGATTATTCAAGAAAAAGTTTCCATCTGGCTCAATAAGCAACTGAGCGATAGCTTGGGAAAAATAAAACCTGGTCCTCACGCCTTTAGGGAATTTTTCAGGCTTGCTGGTAAAAAGAAAGTCTTCTCCTGTGGAAAACTCATCGTGAACAATATTCCTCTCAATAATGAATCCTCTATTGTAACAGCGTTTGAGATCATTTCAAAACCATTTACTCAGAGTCAATCCCCTCCTTCAATAACTCTATCACTGATGATGCCATCAATTCGGCTCGTCTGGTTAGTCAGTCCAAACCTGTAAATATTTTCATTTTCGATGCTGGAAACTCCGCCCTCAACCCGATTGCCTCTCACATGTTTGTTGACGCTGACGAAGTTTCGGCTATTATCAACCAATTTAAGCCAAAAAGATCAGCTGGGCCTGATGGGGTGTCTAATTTTGTACTTAAAAAACTTTCTCTTTCCGCTATAAAATTCATTACGATACTTCTAAATAATTGTATTAACAACGGATACTTCCCTGCTACTTGGAAAATCGCCAAGATTCTCCCCATCCCTAAAAAAGCTAATGATTTTGACATTAACAATTTTAGGCCCATCTCCTTACTTTCCAACATTAGTAAAATTCTTGAAAAAATAATACTCACTAACCTTAATTCACCTTTGGCAACCCCATCGAGCCCATCTCTGATTTCCAATTCGGCTTCCGTCGTGGCCATTCCACAGTACAAGCTCTCGTTAAACTGCACTCAGACATCACTCTCAATTTAAGAGAAAAATCCTCAACTGTTGCGCTGGCGTTGGACCTTGAAAAAGCTTTCGACAGTGTGTGGAGGGCGGGTCTCCTCTCAAAAATTGCTTCTTTAGATTTCCCCCCTCACATTGTCCAACTTATCGAAAGTTTCCTTCAGGATAGAAAATTTTTTATCCAGATTCAGGGCACCATGTCAAACACTTGCGCGAGTGAAAGGGGTGTCCCCCAAGGATCCATTCTTGGCCCGCACCTCTATAATCTGTTTCTTTTCGATTTTCCTCACACTTATGCTGAAAATAACTTTGTCTCTACCAGTCTGCTATATGCAGATGACACCATCGCCTACGCTAGCCACAGCTCTCCTCTTATGGCTACCCAACTTTTACAAAATCACATCAATTTAATTAACAATTACTACAGCACTTGGGGAATTACCATCAACATCCCCAAATCTAACCTGATTTGTTTTCGAAATACTAGTGGGAAAGGCCCGGCTACTGCCGTCTTGGAAAGCAGACACATTTCCATCAGGATTAATGGTCACTTGATTACCCCAAAAGATAATATTAAGTATCTTGGAGTAAATTTCAACAGGCTGCTTAAGTTCAATAACCACGCTAGGGTAACTCTTGCGAAAGCACGTAACGTGTCCAATGCCCTTATGCCCTTCTTAAGACACAGATCTCTAAATAAAAAGTGCAAGTTGTTGTTCTATAAATCGCTCATAAGACCTATTATGACCTATGCCTTTCCAGTCTGGTTTGTTATCTCCCCGTCTCTCGCCTTGGCAGCAGAAAGACTTGAAAGGAAAATCCTTCGCCTTTGTGCCGGCATAAATTTCCAATCTCGTACCAAACGTTTTTCTAACGCTCATATCTACAACGATACCAACGTCATTCCGCTTATGAGATATGCCCTGTTCTTATTGAAAAACACTATCAACAGATTTTCCAACTCGGATAATGAGCTCATCAGAGACGTCGTCTCCTTACAGCCGAGTGCCTCTGGGATCACGGAGAGGTACCTTTCATCAGTCGATGTCTCCTTGTTGGATCTTGACGTAAATCCCGATGATTTGCTTATTGCTTTCTATACTAAGGCCAAAACCGCGGCTAATTCCGGTTATTAGACTTAGACTTGCTTTTTAATTCCTGCAGGTGATCCTAAATTTACGTTCTTAGTTTTTTTTTTCAACCTTCCTATACCCGCGCATTGGTCTGTCAGACCGAGAGTTCACTTTTCAGGGTTTTTTTAAATAACGGTTCATCCTGCTGCAATCTACTTCATAGTAGCTTCCTCATTTGTTTCAATCTTCAATCTAGTGTGGTATAAGGCTTTGTGCGGGGGGTGCTTGTGTTGGTATTAGACATCAATCGGTCTGTCAGACCGACGCGAGTATACGTGTAACAATTTTGGGCAGGTACAAAGGAGGAGGCATGTTTTTTTTGTTTTTTTTTGTTTCTTCATTTAAATATCTTCTAGGCTGGAGAGGTTTTTTTTTGCTCTTCAAAGAGCATATCGATTTTTTTTTCATGTTTTTTGAAACATGTCAAAAAAGTTGCTTTTTCAGAGGATTCGTAAAAATGCCATTATTCGATATTTAAGTAGACATTCTATATAAATTGATTTTTTTTTCATTAAACACATTTCATTCAAGTAATTAAAATTATTTTGATTAATATTTTCGAAATGAGAAATAAAATAGAGCTTTTAGAGTTTCGGTCCCAGAGACCGTACGCGGTTATATGTGTTATTTTATTTGGCGCGGGTATAGGAAGGTTTATTACCTGAGTGTTCTATAATTGCATTATGGGTGGACAGTACTTACCCCTCAAATCAAGTATTCTTTCAGTAGTATGTTTTGTTACTAACTCTTCTTCTATCCTTCTGTTAATTTTCCCACATATGATTTTTACCAAAACTGTAAAGATTTTTTTATATCTAACTCAAATCATTCCAAATTTTTCAAAAATTAACTATCTCGTTTATAACATAATTTAAGTAAAGGAAAACAAATGTATTAAAAGTATCAAAATCAAAAGATTAATGTAATTGAGTCTACTATTTCAGCCTTCTGCTAATTATTTCATTGTATTTCTATACTTTGCACTTGCAATTCAAACGAATCTAACTTTTTTCGCTTGTGATACCACTTTATGTTTATATTTTTTATCAAAACAAAAAATTTAATTCAAATACACCCTGGTGTATTCGTACCTGAGAACTTGAATTCGATTGTATACTGCGTATACTCGTCTCTCTTGTTCCTTTAGTTTTAAGTTCTTTATTTGTATCATATCGTGACACCTAGTCACACTCAATTGTTCCTGAGCATGAGCAAATTAAATTAATCGACAGCCACGAGGCAATCTAATGTAACAAGATAAAGCAGGCAATAATTGATAGCCGCAGTAAACATAGCTTCGCTAAGTAAATTTGTGAATTGTACTATTGTAAAATGTCTTAAAGTCTCAATAAAATTCAATTCATTCAATTCAAGTCTCTCTGCATTCTTTAGCCATTTTGTTGCTGGACCTATGCCTATGCCTACCAAAGGAAAAAAAATCATTTAATGTTCAAAGTTTGGCTTCTGTCAGTAGGAAGAAAAGAGATGGATACCTGAATATGGACATTTTAGGGCGGTATTCACCGACGACTCATAACTTATGAGGCTCATAAACCTATTCACCAAGCAATAATAGTGAATATTTATGAGCGCTCGTAAGACTTATGAGTGGTCCTGACCACTCATAAATTATGAGCGCTCTCTCCGAAAACTAATTCGAAAACCTTCGAAGTAACCCTTCAAGAAAATTCACTGACTCATTTTGTCGGTACTTCTTGGATCCTTACAAAAATGAGTCTCGCACGCACACATATTGTAATTCCTTTAGTCTTCAGTATTTATTGTTTCAATTTTTAAAGTTTTTTTGTAATTCACGCGGTGAAGATAATTCTTTTGTCCGTTTGCTGTGAAAATTTGAAAAAATATAGGATAATAAAAGGTGTAATTAATGAATCTGCTCCGAATAGAAAATTACAGAAAAGTAAAGGATGGTGTGTTCCATGAGTAAAAACCTTACCCAAACTGTTCTTCATTCTGTCACTATGTGTTCCATGATGTTTTTCAGAACAATTTAGAACAATATTTCCTGAACCTACTTTTGTGGTGGAGAAAATTAGTGAGAAGTGTCGAAGTACCAGTACCAGTTGATTTGTTTGTCTGGGATAATAATAAGCTAAAATTTATCTCAGAAAAACTTTTTGCTTGAATCTGACAGTTTTGACAGTTTTCACACATTTATACTGTTCTGGGGCCCAATTCCGCAAGGGTGACTGATTTTCTGTGTACACATTCTATTCACTTCCAAAACAAATGTAAATAAATTTGATTGATTGTGCATTCGATATCTGTCAAAAACTTAAAACTCACACTTGCCGAATCGCAAAAATCGATGTGTACACGAATTTCTGTGTACACGGAAAAAACTCACTCTTTTGGAATTGGGCCCCTGATGCAGTTTTTCTTCATTTGACACAGCTAATATAAACCAACATTTGACGTCTATCTCCCCTTCAAGCGAACGAGTCCATTTTGGATCCGCAAACGCAGTAAACAATGTACGAAAGAAATTATTAGCAAAACTAAAAAGTAAAGTAAGAACATTTTCCTATATTAAACAAACTGAAACGTGCAATGATCTGCACCCCGAGACAAAACTAAGAAAATAAGTGGAAAGAAATTAAAATTACTGTAGTCACAAAGAATTTATTTATGTGCATGCAACACTCATTTTTTCAAGGATCCAAGAAGTACCGACAAAGTGCGGTCATTTTTGAAAACAGTTTGATTTCACAGTTTTGGGGTACCTGGGGAAGAGAGAGTTGTTCTCATTTTCGAACTTCGAAAAAGAGCTATGAGTGGTTGGTGAATAGCACACATATTATTTGAGTTAGGAGCCTCATAAACTTAAGAGCCGTTTATGAGTGCTCGGTGAATACCGCACTAAGTTTGTTAAGTTAAGAACTTGCTTGCGCAAATCCTGCAAGTGGCAAGTACTTGCGGCAAGTGATTTCAAGTGTTTTACTTGCTTGCAAGCGCTTGCAGGAACTAGTCACACCGTGCAAGCATTGCTTGCGCAAGTACTTGCAAGCAAGTAAATCACTTGCAGCAATTAATTGCTTGCAAGTACTTTTTTGGCTCGTCACACCAGGCAAGTTTTACTTGCCGCAAGTACTTGCTCGCAAGTAAATCACTTGCAGCAAGTACTTTTCGGGTCGTCACACCAGGCAAGTTTTACTTGCAGCAATCATTTTACTTGCTGTACTTGCTGCAAGTACTTGCGGCAAGTAAAACTTGCCTGGTGTGACGGCACCTTTAATGTTTATTGTATGAAACTCGGGGACCTTTTACAGAAGATATACCTTAATAAACAATAATTGTCGGTATGTTGTATATATGGTATAGGCAGGAAAATATATAGATTTTTTTTTTGTAAATGGCTAGGTAACAAAACTAAATATATTAAGTTCAGTCAAGGAACCATGCTATTTTTAAATAAAATTTTTAATTAAAACTTTTTATATAAAGCTATATGGAAATTATGAGAGAAATATGTTGAAAAGCATGAAATACGATATTTCAATTAGCTTAACCAACTCTATTGATGGTTTGAGGTGAAAAAAAACGACACCTTAATTCTTGATTGAATATTTCTGATTGTATTAAAAAAAAATGTCGTTGGAGCCGTTTTTTCAAAGTTTTGGTATGCAAATCTTAAGTATATGCATATGAAAATAAGATTTTTTTAGATACCGAATTTCCAAAAAAAAAATTGAAACTTTAAAACAAAAATCAAAAAATTCTTTTTTGAACATTTTGGTATGCAGTTTTGTTTGATCTCATTTAAAATTTGAAAACAAAAACAATAAAATGCACGACTGGATCGCACGTACTTGCTCTTATGTTCAAGTTGTGTGGGGCTTAAGAACTTTAAAAAAATATTCAAATAATTATAGAAAAAGTATAAACAGCATTTAAATCGTTCTTTTAATTGTATAAACAGCTTGATAAATAACTTAGAGCTCAAAAAAAGTATGCCATTTGATTACTTGAAAAAATATGAATATATGCAAAAAAAAATTTAAAATCGTTGGAGCTGTTTTCTTAAAAATTAATTTTTTATATATAAAATTTTTGTAACATTTTTCAAAAAAAAAAATTGGTATGCCAGTTTTGAGTATATATTAATATACATTTAAAACTGAAATTTCAAAACAATTCATCAACCCGTTTTTGAAATATTGAATTTTTCTTTTTTCTTTTTTTAAAAATTCAAAATTTATTTTTTCAAAAATTTTGGTATGCAGTATTATTAAGATTCCAACAAAGCTTTTTTGCAAAAAATTTCATTGAAATCGGATGAGCGGTTAATGAGAAAATCAAAAATAAAAAAAAAACCGTTATATGGCAGGTACCGTTAATAAATGTTTTTGGTGATTTTTTTTCTTACTAAAAGATAAATCATATCTACAATAATACACTGATTTTTTTTATCAAAATCGTTGGAGCCGTTCTTGAGATAAATAAGCTTTTCCTTAACGGTTGTATGGCAAGTACCGTTATTTTTTGAGCTAAAAAAAATTTCAATTTCCCCTCTGGAGAGTTACAAAAAAACCTTAAGTTCAAAAATTGAAGAAAATCGCTTCAGTGGCTTAGGCTGTAGGTTGAGGTACGGACATACAGACAGACAGAATTTTGCCACCCACTTTTTTCGTGTTCTCTATCATCGTAATGTCATGTTTGATTGTTATCTCGAAATTTTTTTTTTTGCACGAATCCAAAACTTGCCCTATAGTACCTACATATATCTCAAGTAAAAATAAATCCGTTCAGCTAAGAATGAGAAAATTCAAAATAAAAAAAACATTCTATGTTTTCTAGGACTAGGTGAGACCCAGAAAAATATATGAGCCGTTGTTTTTGAAAGTGGAATAAGTCCGTTTTTTCATGTTTCGAGATATTTAAGGTTTTCCGTTTCAATGTGTTTACAAATATTGGCAAAAGTAAATAAATTCATGTGACGCATTTTAGGCTATAAAAATGTTGAATTTTGAAAAGCAAAAATATTTATTTAAATTCTCCAAGAAATTTAACGGGACCTGAGCCCTAAATGGACTTATTCCATTTTCAATAATAACAAATTATAAAAAATAAAAATCAAGAAAATTTAAGTCCATATTTTTATATAGGCATTATTTAACTGAATTGTTATTTTAGAGTTAAAAGTAATATAGAATTAAGAAAAACTTAATTAACGTGCATAATACAATTTATGAGGAAATTATTTGGGTAGGTATGTAATATAACAATTCAAAAAAATGGAAAACTAATTTTAAGTACTTTTTACTAATACATACGTTAAACCTCGGTTCAAAAAAAATTCATCAGCTCGTTTTTCTATCAATTTAATTTTAAAACACAAATTTTAGTGCCTTTTAGAACTACAATTTTTTTAAATTTTGATATGTAATATTACTAATCCGCATGCAAAAACTAATTGAAATATGTATAGAAGCTGATGAGCAGATCGAAAGTAAAAATAAACGCAATTTGATGGGTACCTATCGTTTATGAGAGTTCTTGGTAAAATTAGCTTTTACCAAAAAGTACACCATGCCAACTCGAACTCACAGTTGTCAAGAAATGTCAATTTACTAAACCGTGGCCTAGACCATATACGTTTTTCTTAAACGATAGTGCCAGTACTTTCAGATTTAAAAAAATCAATTTAAATATCGGTTCAGTGATCTAAGCTTTAGCTTGATATTCAGAGAGACAGACATATAGAATTGCGGCATTCACTTTTTGTGTTTTGTATTATGGGTTAATATCAAGTTTGATTTTGTTTGCACGAATCGAAAACTTGCCCTCTCTCTCATACGAACAATATTTCATATTGTCGTTACACCTTATTCTAATAACTCTTAATAAACAGCTATGCTTGCATTGTCATTCGAATTTCTAGAGCAAAAATACAGTTATCTTGTCTATGATGCTGTTCATAGAGTCCAAACTGATTCCTATGAGGGGATAGTGCACCCTGCAAATCGTTCTAATCAATAATAATCGTAATTATACATTTTCCAAAACTATGCTTATAACAAAAGAAGGACTTATTCCACTTTCAAACAAAAAATATTTTCAATAAATTTTACAATTTTTTTTATTTGTTTAATACAGGTAGAAATCGTGCTCTATTGAGTATAAGATTATTAATATAAAAAGAGGACACAATTATTTTATTGGATTCGCCATTAACTCATTTTTTTGCAAAAGTGGACTTATTCCACTTTCAAAAAAAACGGCTCATATGTTTTTTGGTAGTTGCTCTTTTGAGTACCCTACCTACAAAGATCAAGTAGTTGAAATTCTTTTCTTTTGATTTTAGTAAAAAATGTGGGTACTAAGTTGAAGTACATCAGTTAAAATGCAATGAATTAAATCAATGAGAACGCAATGAATTATGATTACGTTATAGTATTCAATACATTATTTTAAATGAAAGAATTGATATCTTATTAGTACCTAAAATAATTGTCTATATGGGTGATTCTACAAATTATGGAATTTTCGGCGGCTCCGCTGATATTTTAAAAACCGTGCAAGTATTTTATCTGATTTTTTTTATAACTGTAAGTCTGATTGATATCTTCATGGGAAGACAACATTATTTAGATTTGATATACTTTCATTACTCAAAAAAAATTTCAAAGTGTCTAATTCTCAGTCCCCTGACGTGTCCCTTGCCCGTTTTCGAAGAGCAAAATTCTTACAGTTATCTTATTTTAGTTCCAAAACCAAAATGAAACCTCAGTTATTGACGTTAAATAATATACCTTTTTATGATATAAATACATTTTTAGTAAATTATGTTTTCTTAAGAAAAAAATGTCAGTGAACTTTGTCCCGCGGATATCTTATCAGTCCCCTGACAGATTGAAACAGGCAAAAATATCGTTAACTTTGAAAACTATTGAAGTTTTAGATCTAGCAGCGGAAAGTATTAAGTCTCGTGAAAATAAAATCATATCCATATCTTAGATCCGCTTGTTATTTCAATTGTGAAGAAGGCATTTGTGCGAGAGAATGTCCGTTCAGTTTCTCAGTACCCTGATGAGTATTTACAGGAAAAATTTCTATAAATAGGCATATTTTTTTTACATTATATTATACTTACTTTACTTTACTTTAGATGGCGCTTACAGTCTAGGGTGGACTACGGCCTCAACCAACAAACCTCTCCAGCCAGCTCGGTCCCTAGCTAGCTGCCTCCAGTTACGCACTCCAAGTTGGTTGAGGTCGTTCTCCACTTGTGTGCGCCATCTAAGGTGGGGTCTTCCTCTGCTGCGTAGACCATCAGGGGTAGATTCGAAGACTCGTCGGGCTGGTGTGTCGGTGTCCATACGCTCCACGTGTCCCAGCCATCTCAGCCGCTGTATTTTCAGCTTTTTGACTAGGTCGACGTCGCTGAAAAGCCCATAAAGCTCGTTGTTAAATCTTCTCCTCCATACTCCATCGATACATACTGGACCGAAGATCACCTGGAGAATTTTCCTTTCAAAGCACCCAAGCAGATTCTCATCCGTTTTTGACAGGGTCCATGCTTCTGCCCCATATAGCAGAACCGGGATGATGAGGGTCTTATATAAGGTCTCCTTGGTTCTTTGAGAGAGGGCTTTACTACTCAAATGCCTTCTTAGCCCGAAAAAACAGCGGTTGGCAAGAGTAATTCTTCGTTTGATCTCTGCACTGATGTAATTTTGGGATGTAATAGTGGAGCCTAGGTAGACAAAGTCCTTGACGACTTCGAAGTTGTACCTATCCATCGTAACGTTTTGGCCGAGTCGACGATGTTGAGATTCTTTTCTCGATGATAGCATATACTTCGTCTTGTCCTCATTAACAGCCAAACCCATTTTCGCCGCTTCCGATTCAATACTTGCAAATGCGCCGGTTACAGCTCGCTTCGTTCTCCCAATGATGTCAATATCATCTGCATAAGCAAGTAGTCGAACTGACTTTTGATAAATTGTACCTCTGTTGTTGACTTGCGAGTTGCATACAATTGCTTCAAGTACGATGTTAAACAGGTTGCATGATAACGCATCGCCTTGTCTCAAACCTTTCTTGACATCAAATGGTTCGGTGGTGTTCTTGCCGACTTTGACGGAGCAGCGAGATTTCTCCATCGTCATCCTGCACAAGCGGACGAGTTTGGCAGGGATGCCAAGATGCGACATGGCTCTGTATAGCTCGACTCTGTCTACGCTATCATACGCGACTTTGAAATCGATAAAGAGATGGTGTGTATCGATTTGGAACTCCTGGGTTTTTTCCAGAATCTGTCGAAGTGTGAACATTTGATCGACGGTCGATTTGCCGGGCCTAAAACCACACTGATAAGGGCCGATCAGGTCGTTGACAAACGGTTTGAAGCGATCACACAGCACAGATGACAGGATTTTGTATGCGACGTTCAGGAGACTTATTCCTCTGTTGTTTGGCTCAAGTCAGAGCATCTCCTTTCTTGTGGATGGGGCACACTATACCGAGGTTCCATTCATCGGGCATACTTTCATCCGACCAAATTTTGGAGATAAGTTGGTGTATACTCCCTACCAAATCATCTCCTCCTGCTTTGAATAGCTCGGCTGGAAGGCCATCTGCACCAGCAGCCTTATACGCTTTAAGCTTGGTTATCGCTAACCGCACTTCATTTAGGTCGGGTGGACGGAAATTTTGACCATCATCGTCCAGGTTGAATGGATTATTCTGTCTAACAGCGGAATTTTGGTCATCTTCGCCGTTTAGCAGTCTAAAAAAGTGTTGTTTCCAAATCCTCAGCACCGACTGCGTGTCTACCACCATATTCCCACTCTCGTCTCGGCAGGCTTCTGTTCTGGCCTTGTAGCCCTGGGTAGTTTGCCTCACCCTTCGGTAGAACTTTCGAACATCCCCCCTACCGCAACAGTCCTCAATAGACTCGACCGCCCGCTTCGCATGCTCTCTCTTTTTCCTCCTGAGAAGTCGGCGCTCCTCTCTTCGTTTTTGCCCGTAGAGCTCCCGGGCTGCTCTCTCAGCAGCTCTGGTTCTAGTTTGCAGCATTGATTGGTAGGCCTCGTTCTTGGCTGCACTCTTCATCGAACCAGGGGTTTCGTTGTGGTCGCCTAGTGAAACCCAGCACATCAGTGGCGGCACTTCTGATGGCTTGTTGGCATCCGCATACGTACTTGAGCTACAACCAAGTAATGGTCCGAGTCAATGTTGGCCCCTCGGAACGTTCGGACATCCAGGATACTGGAAGCATGTCTGGCGTCTATCGCAACATGGTCAATCTGGTTGACGGTTCGTTGATCCGGAGACCGCCAGGTCCCTTTGTGTATATTGAGGTGTGGGAATCGAGTGCTGGCTATGATGATGTTACGCCCTGCCGCAAAGTCAATCAGCCTGAGTCCGTTACCGGAAGTGTTGTCGTGTAGGCTATGTCCTCCGACTATCGAACCAAAGATGCCCTCCTTTCCGATTTTGGCGTTGAAGTCGCCAAGAATGATCTTGACGTCGTACTTGGGGCACCTATCATACGTGCTCTCGAGGAGATCGTAGAAGTCTTCCTTGGTTGAGTCATCTTTGTCTTCCGTTGGGGCGTGGGCACAGATCAACGTAACATTTTTGAATTTTGCTTTGATGCGGATTGTGACCAGGCGCTCGCTTACATTTCTGAAGCCCAAGACTTCTTGCCTAAGTCTTCCCCTTACCACAAAACCACAACCAAAGAGTCGCTGACCCTGCTCCTTGCAGCACTCGCCGAAGTATATGTCACACGACTTCATCCTTCGTATGCCCTCCATCCCATCGCACTTCGTGGATGGCTGCTATATCAGCCTTTAACCTATCCAGGTTCTCCACTAATTGTTCGGCTGCACGTGGTCTGTTTAAGGTCCGGACATTCCACGTGCAGATCCGAAATTCATTGTCCTTGTTTCGTTTGCTGGGGTCGTCAACATTAAAATCATCCATATCCGAGGCTTGTTGTTGTTTCGGAACTATTGTTGTTTTCCGTGGTAGAGAAGTTACCCCGACGCACAACCCCCAACCTAGAGGACCAGACCCTTAGTATAACTCCAAGGGTGGGGAGCCGGATAAACCGCTCCTTATAGGCCTGAGCTACGAATATGTCGTAGTAGCCCATATAAGGTGTTCACTAAGTAGTTCAACCTAACTGGAACTGTAGACGCCACCGTTGATTCCATCTGGAGAATTCTTCCGCTGCCGCCTGGATAGAGGAGAAGTGCCTTAGTGGGAACACTCCTCCCCCCCTCTCTCGTTTGCTACCCCCTAAAACCGTCCACAGGGATTGGAACCCCATCTTCAGTTAAAGGTACTAGGCACCCGATGTTCACCGCGGGGAGGTGAGAGTAGGAGTTGATAGACAGAGGTTCGCTTTGAAAAAAAGCTTGTGGACGCTTGTGTCCTCTTGAATGCACATGTCTACACTTTGAACATCATTATATTATAGGCAAGGTAAAACCCTAATTGCATAATTTTTACTTGCGATATAGGTACTATAGGGCAAGTTTTGGATTCGTGCAAAAAAAAAATTTTAGATAACAATGAAACATGACATTACGATGATAGAGGACACGAAAAAAGTGGGTGGCACAATTCTGTCTGTCTGTCTGTCTGTCCGTACCTCAACAACCACTGAAGCGATTTTCTTCAAATTTTGAACTTAAGGTTTTTTTTGTAACTCCAGAGGGGAAATTGATTTTTTTTGTTGGCTCAAAAAATTATGGTACTTGCCATACAACCGTTAAGGAAAAGCTTATTTATCTCAAAAACGGCTCCAGCGATTTTGAGAAAAAAAAAATCAGTGTATTATTGTAGATACTTTCTTTATTGACCAGTTAAAAACAAAATACATTATCGCCCAGTTTACACAGAGTTATTGTATATAAGTGTTGCTACCTTTCTTCTGAAAAATTAATATCACAAGTGTTTAAATTGATTTGTTTTGAATTATATTGAGGAGGAAAGGTCATGAAAACCTCCTATTTGACAATTTATGTTTTATCACAAGAAAATAATTTAACTTTAATGAGAAAGCTTAGTGTATAATATCACAGTTAGAATTTTAAAGTTAGGTTAGTAAGTCTTAACATAGGAAAATATAAATAAATAAATTAATAAATAAATAAGTAAATAAATAAATAAATAAATAAATAAATAAATGAATAAATAAACGAGTACATAAATAAATAAATAAATATAATAAAATATATACATATATAAATGAAAAAACAAATAAAAAAAAAAAAACAATAGTTAAATAAACAAATAAATAAATGAACAAGTCTGTATAAACGATTAAATACAAAGATAAATAAATAAATAAATAAATAAATAAACAATTAAATAAATAAATAATCAAATTGATGAACCATTTATATACATACATACATACAAATGAATTAATAAATAATATTGAATAATTAATGACTTCCGACTTAATTGCCAGAAAGAAGCAGAAATACAAATTTACAATCAAAATTACAGAACTTGGTTGGAGAAAAACAAATAACAATAATAAATAATTAATTTAAATAACACAAAAGAAATAAGAATACTAACTATTTATTAGACTATTTATGAGTGCTTTGTCTGAAATTTGACAACGTATATTATATTTTTCTTTCAATTTTAAAATCCTTTCTGAAATAAATTCAACATTGGCAAGGTTGTGTAATTCATTGGTAGAGAAGTGCCATGGAAGCTTTAACATCATCTTTAGTACTTTGTTTTGTGATATTTGAATCTTTTTAATATGAGATTTTGCACATTGGAGATTGGACAACCATACAGCATTATTGACTGAAAAATTACTTTGAAAATTATAATTTTATTGTCATGGCTTAATAAAGATTTTCTGTTTATCAACGGATATATAATTTTTATGGTTTTGTTCACTTTGGTAATAGTTTTTTGAACGTGCTCATTAAATGTTAGTTTTTTATCTAGATGTATTCCCAGATATTTAACTGAAGTTCCCCATTCGATTTCTAAGTTATTTAACTTTAATTTAGAGCTGGGAAGAAAGCAGGCTTTTCTTTTTCTCGTAAAAAAGATTGCCTGCGACTTCGACGCATTCATTTTGATTTTCCATTTGTTATAGTAACTAGATAGAATATTCAGAGCTGACTGTAGGTTAGTTTCGATATTGAAACTAAGTACATCAGATGAAAAAATAGCAGTATCATCAGCATATATGGCTGATTCGCAATAAGGTAGTAAGGGAATATCAGACGTATATATATTGTATAAGGTTGGCTCTAAAACAGATCCCTGAGGAACTCCTGCTGGGACAGAAAACTTTTCAGACGAGTCACCGTGAATGGAAACCATGAAATACCTTTTAGACAATCGGACTATTTTAATAATATATGGTGGGAAATTTAACTCCATCATTTTATATAGAAGACCATTATGCCAAACGCTATCAAATGCTTTCTCAATGTCTAATAGAACAAGACCGGTTGACTTTTGTACGTTGAAATTCGTACGGACATGTTTTGTTATTCTATTAACTTGCTTCACGGTACTATGGTGTGCACGAAAACCAAACTGCTGAGAAGGGTATATGTTATTGTCTTATATGAACGTTTCTTACTTTGTTTTAATAAGACGCTCAAAGACTTTGCTTGTACAACTTAAGAGACTTATAGGTCTATAGCTTTTTGGGTCAGCTGCCAGCATACCAGGTTTTAAAACCGGTATAACTTTGGCTACTTTCCAAAAATCAGGAAAGTATTGTATTATGCAACAATTGAAAATGAAAAGAAGGTACTCCAATCCAAGCTTAGGTAATTGCTTGAGAAAAAGATTTTTTGTTCCATCTAAGCCCACTGACTTTCGAGGATTCAGTTGTGAGATAATAGCGATTAAATTGCTTAAATCTATAAAAGAGTTTTCATTTATCCCCTCTGTTGTTGTATCTAATCTATTGATCAATTCAATTACAAGGTTTTCAAGTTGAGCAGTACTTGTTCCGTGAAATACTCTGTGATTCTCACTGAAAGAGTTTGCAAGAGCATTTGCTTTATCAGTGTTAGTGATTATTGTAAATGGCGCATTTTGAAATGCAGGAATAAAATTATTTCGCTTTTTTAGTGCCTTTGATATATTCCACAGGGGCCTACTGTTTATATCTAAAGATTGTAATTTTGAGTTCCATGTTATGTTTTTGAACTTAAAAATTTCAGTTTTTATTAAATTGTTTAGTCTCTTGACTTCAGAAAAAAGGACTGGATCACGACTACGCTGCCATTGTCTTTTAATCCGATTTCGAGCCTTGATAACATTCAAGATTTCTAGTGAAAGCTTCGTTTTATTTGAAGAACAGACCCTCTTTGGAACCGAAACATCTATGCTTTCAAAGTTTTTGATGTGATCATCAATTTGATTTATGTAAGATATGTTTTGTATATTTGTATCAATATTCCTAAAGCTATTTTTTATTTTGTTCTGATATCTGGTCCAATTAGCTTTTTTTATATCATAAAAGTATTTCGTGTTGGTGATTGGAGAATCGAGTACTCCACATTTCACAGGTAAGTGATCTGAACCCAAATTATTGCAAACTATAGGTTGCGAAAAGAGGGAGGGAGAGCTTGTTATATAAAAATCTAGTGTGGATGGGTTTTTCCTTCTATCTGAAGGATAGTGAGTTGGGCTATTTGTGAACATAATTTCAAAGTTATGCCTTGTGTTCAAATCTTCTAAAATGTTTCCCCAAGCATTCGCTCTAACACATCCCCAATTTCTGTGCCTACAGTTGAAATCGCTTCCAACTAAAAAGAGCCCATTTAAATTAATAAGTTTTAACATATCAGATTTAAAATGCTCTCTTCGCATGACAGACGTTAAACCACCTGGAAAATACACTGAAAATATTTGTATATTTCTATGATTATTAAAATGTACTTCAATGTCAACGTTTTCAATACATTTCGTGTTGACAACAGGTAAAAGAGTATGTTTAATAGTTTTTTTGACAACAATTGTTAAAATTGTTTACTTGTGCCCTTCTTGTTGCAGGCTTAAGAGGAGGAAAATTCTCCATTGAATTTAGAAATGAAGTTGTATATGGTGCTTATGATTTGCTGTTGGTGGCGTAGACCACTTACCTCGTGATACTTTCTCTTTAATTTGCAAAAAATGTTTTCTGTGGTCCGTTCCTTTTCTCTAAAATGTTAACAATTGTTAATGTGTCAAAAAAAATTGAATTGTCATTGTTAAGAATGTTACACTTTGTAACATTTCATTTAGGAACGATCAATGTTGAAAATATTGTTGATCTGTCAAACGGCAAGGTTGAAAAAAAAAAATCGAAATGCATTTAGAATTAATAATCAAGAAAAAACTATTTACTGCATTAAATTCATTGAAAATAAATACATATAATTTGAAAATTAAATTTCTATTG
This sequence comes from Dasysyrphus tricinctus, assembly GCA_963921185.1. Taxonomy (NCBI): domain Eukaryota; kingdom Metazoa; phylum Arthropoda; class Insecta; order Diptera; family Syrphidae; genus Dasysyrphus; species Dasysyrphus tricinctus. The sequence goes on from OY992531.1 coordinate 139,415,350, forward strand.
ACTTAAACTAACCATGAGCACAAATTTCCTTAACAAAAATCACAGAATTGAAAGAATGCAATGTCGAAAAAAAGTAAATTTATCACAAAACTATTCAAAACTCAAAAACAACAATAAAATCAATTAAATTGAAAACACATATTTGCAAAAATGCAAACAATTCCAAATCCAAACAAAGAAAAGTAAACAAAAGATAATCACAAAATGAAAACATTGCAGTTTTAGCTGTTTTTGACAGATCAACACTTTCAATTCATGTCGAGAAGATGAGTTGGAAATTGTTACAAAGTGTAACATTCTGACACTTCAACATTGAGTTTAGGAACAATTTTATGACGTCATAATGTTACACGATGTTACAATTTGAGAATTTAGGAACGATCAGTGTTAACAATTGTTAACAATTGTTAACATATAAGAGAAATGGAACGGACCACTGCTCATGCAATGAGGATCCGTAGATTTATGATTCTCTTTGCAATTTGCACATTGAATCTTGTCAGCAGTATTGCATTCACTGGTTTTATGTTGACCAGAGCAGTTCGCACAAAAAGTTCTTACGTGACAGTTTTTTTCCCCATGGCCAAACATTTGCCAGTTGTGGCACTGGGTTATGTTTGTTTTTCTACGACGCTGAAAGTCCCATTTAACTTGGGTTCGAAAAATTGTTTTTATATTTTTTTTAATTTCACTCAGACGAATAGATCCTTGTTCTAAATAAACAACGTAAAATGTGTCTATGTAATGATCATACTGTTTGGATACAAGTTTAATGTCTCTACACTTAAGTCCAAGTTTTATTAGTTCTTGTTTTAGTTCAGTTGTTGGCACTTCATCCAAACCAAAAAGCATGACTTTGAACGGCCTTTCGCTAGAGAGATCATGCGAAAAAATTGACACGGACGATTTTAAGCCATTGCAGGTTTTTTTATGCGATTCAATGCTTTCACATTGAATTTTTATTCCGATAGACATTTTTTTTATTGAATAATCGGTAACATTAATTTCTTTCATGAGTTTATGTATAAATTCATTGTTTTTTTGTAACACTGATTGCAGGAATTCGTTCCTTTTTAATAGTTTTTGGCGCAAGAATCACTTCACTATCCATTTCATCATCGTCAGCTTGACATTGCAATGGAGCCCAGCGATTACGCCTGGATTCATCTTCGGGATTAGCCATGGCTAAATGAAAAGTTTTTTGTAATTTTGTATCTGAAGACAAAATGTCTTCATTTGAAGAACTACGATTTCGTTTCCGAATTATGATTGATTTTTATAGTCAGTAGAAATAAACACGTCATTCGTAGATGACAGACTGATCGCTACTGAAATAATCAAATAGGAAATTGTGACAATTTGTGAAATTGTGATTGTGATAATTTTTGACAAATTTAACAACTCGAAAAAAATCTGTAGACACAATGCATAGGTAGTTACTTAAGACAGGCTTTAGTCTTCATTTCAATGAAACTGACCATTATTGTAGATATGATGTACCTTTTAGTTAGAAAAAAAAAATTAATTTTTAAGAAAACGGCTCCAACGATTTAAATTTTTTTTTTGCATATGTATATTCATATTTTTTCAAGTAATCAAATGGCATACTTTTTTTTACCTCTAAGTTATATATCAGACTGTTTATACAATTAAAAGAACGATTTAAATATGCTTTTTATACTTTTTCTATAATTACTTGAATATTTTTTAATGCTCTTAAGTCCCACACAACTTGAACATAAAGCAAGTACGTGCGATCCAGTCGTGCATTTTATTTTTTATTTTTTCGGACAGTACGTTACTATGTTTTTGGCGCAAAAGCTATGAAAGCACTCAGTGCCCTGGCCTCAGTCCCCTTGCATTTTAATGACTGGTTTTCTATCTGGAGGTATCGGAAATGTTCAGTAAATGTTGGTTTTCTTTCAAAATAATTAGAAAATAAAAAGCATGATTCGGTCGCACGAACTTGCTCTTATTTTCAAGTTGCTTGGAAATTAATTGATAAGCTATACGGGGCATTAAATGCCTAAAACGCTAGAGGGCGCTGGTTGGATCGAATCAAGAAAAAAATTGTGTGGGAGGGGGTGTAGTATCTCCGTTTGGACGAGGGGTATGATTTTCTGAAAAATTTACCAAAATTAGGAAAATATTTATAAAAATTTTCAGTTCCCTGGGAACATCTGTTTTCAAAAAATTGCCATAAAATCGTTCTTTTTAATATTTTTGACTGGCCGCTTTCAATTATGTTAAAGGGCGTTCCAAAGTTCAACTGTAGTTAGTTTTTACCTTTACTTGCTTCCAAAATGGTTTGCCGAAATTGTCATCATTTTCTTCCACTTTTTGTAGAATCACCCATATAATAATTTTCTATAAAAAACATTTTGAACTAAGGCTGCCTTTTATAAAAATGATAAGTTTTTTTATATATAATTTCATGTTGAGAGTCAACACTTTAAGAGGTAGGTACTACTAATAGTTACTAAGTGTAATTTTTTATAATTTTTAATGGCAGATCGCACTAGTTTTAGCATATGGGTAATTCCATGAAAAAGTGGACATGAAGATAGAAAAATGGAAAATTTATCTCGCCCCCTGTCTATTGTTTCCTAGTTTTAAAATTAGAATAGCAAAATATCCTTCAAGTAACAAACATACGGCTGAAAATAAAATGAAATTCTAAAACGCGTAGCCCTAAATTTTAAAGTTAGAAACGTGAAATAACGTGAGTTACCGACTTTTTGTAACGTGAGTTACCATGTATTTTATTAAATTTGTATAAAATACTTTCAAAAATTTAAAATTTATGTACAAATATAAACAGGCTGATAAGTTCTTATATCTAATTCAACAAGCCAGTTAAGCCTTATTGGTTTGTTTAATTTTTAGAAAATAGGCATTGTACTGCTACAAAACCCGTGTCCGAATATGGTAACGTGAGTTACCAACATGTTTTAGTATTTTTTAATAAGAAAGAATTTATTTTTCCCAAAAATTAAATTTTTTCCTAGCAGTCGAAATCATTACCATGTAAAGCGTTTAAATTTTTTTTTATTTATATTCATATAAATATTGAAATTTTAATAAAAGAGAGCGTAAAACTCTCCCAAATGTAACGTGAGTTACCATGGAATTGCCCATATGGAAAATGTTTCATCAAAATGGAAGGGCCCGTTTTTGAGAAATTTTTTTTTTTCCTTAACGGTTTTTTAACTTTTGTATGGAAGGTAACTACCGTTATTTTTCACAAAAGAAAAATTTTCTCTTAAAAACATTTTAGAAAGTATTAGGAAACTCTACCTTTCGAGTTTCAAAGATAATCTATTGTCATTTTCGCAATACATATTTGATTAAAAAAAAAATTGAAAAAATATTTGATTTTCCAATCAATATCCAAAAAATATTTTTGCAAAAATTTTGGTACACAAAACTATTTATATTTTTTGGAAGCTTCTGTATAAAAAAAATAATTGAAATCGGTCGTAATGTTTTGAAGAAAATCACCATTTTTGAAAAATAATTTTCCACTCAAAGAAAGTCTTTACTAAAATAAATTTATAGAATTTTTTTTAAGAAAAGTTGTCGAGTCGTTTTGAGAAAAATACCATTATGTAAAATTGCTAAAAAATTGTATGGCAGGTACCGTTGTTTTTGGTTCTAAGAAAAAAATGAAAAAAAGAGTGGGCATAATCACCAAAAAACCACTATGTATCAAGTTTGAAGAAAATCGATCGAGCCGTTTAAACTGTAGACGAACAGACAGACAGACAGATAGACAGATTGACAGACAGACAGACAGACAGAATTGTGCCACCCACTTTTTGGTGTCCTCTATCATCGTTATAGGTTTTTTTGAAATGTTTGATTGTTATCCCAAATTTTTTTTTGCACGAATCCAAAACTTGCCTTATAGTACTTATATCGCAAGTAAAAAATGGTTCTTTAGGAGGTACCCTTAATAACTATTTGTTTGAAAAATGGTTTCTACCTAAAAGTAGCTTTTACTAAAAGTAACTTATTGATTTTTTTTTAAAGAAAAGTTGTGGAGCCGTTTTTTAAGCAAAATACGATGATGTTAAATTTCTAAAAAAATTTTATGGCAGGTATCGTTATTTTTGGTTCTAAAAAAAAAATGAACACAATTTGCGAGGGGAGTGACCAAAAAACACTTTGTACCAAGTTTGAAGGCAACCGATCCAGCCGTTTAGGATGTAACTTAACGGACAGACAGACAGACAGAATTCTTGGACCAACTTTTTTCGTCAGCTATGTATATAATGGTAATAACAAGTTTAGTCGAAATTTCGAGTTCTCCTTTTTTTTACGAATGTATTACTTGCCATGGATGTACTATTTATGTATGTACCTATGGAGGGTAAAAATAGAAACAAATAACCTCACGTTTATACATGATCTTGGAGTAAGGGAAAAAACTACTTTTTTGTTCAATTTTCAAACGGCGATATTTCTAAAACGTGACGTGATAGAATATTTCTGACTACGGATTCTACTTCTACTCGTTCAAAAATCTTCACTTGGAATTTTTCCGCATATTGGCAATTTATTCGTACATTTTTCCTGGGCTATTGAGAGATTACGTGATTCCGAAATAATAATTAGATAAATCGACAAGTCGGACCAACTTCCAATGGGAAGTTAATGAAATACCTTCTTTGCTAGACCCTTTTAAATGCAATCATATTTATAGATAATCAGTCATTAGAGCATTCGATTAATACTTAATAAAATAAACGTTACTTTTTGTTATCTTTACAAAGGAGTAAAAGGTGATTAGTTTATTTGATTTCAACCTTTTTTTCAGCTTATATTTGAAGTGATGAGAACCAAAACTCGCGATATCCATGAAAAACTCGCCAAATGTAATTGCTTAATAACTTTTAAACGGAACTTTTAATACTATTTTCCCATAAAAATAGATTTCAAAATCTTTAAATGGATACAAAACTTGTTTTTTATGTACTCTCATTTAAAAGTAATTCAACAGTTAAATTTTGTTGTGAAAGACTTGCATATGGCCGGTTTTGGTTCTCAACATCGCATTTAAATAAAAAAGTTTTAAAACATGCTCTATTATTTTTTTTTCTTTGCAGATGACGACGATGCAACAACATCAGGTGTTACACTCGATGACACAGACAAGAGGGTAATATTCATAAATAGGCCACAGTTACAAAAGTTCTGCAGTAACCACATATCAACTGCAAAGTATAAGTGAGTAGCTTTTTGTCAACTTACGTTCAATTTATAATATTGCTCAACAATTTTAATTTATCTTTACAGTTTTATAAGCTTTTTACCTTCGTTCCTTTTTGAACAATTTAGGCGTTATTCCAATTGTTTTTTCCTTTTGATTGCATTACTACAACAAATTCCTGATGTATCACCAACTGGTCGATACACAACATTAGTTCCATTAATATTTATATTAGCAGTCAGTGCAATTAAAGAAATTGTAGAAGATTTTGTAAGTTAATAGAAATATTTTGCAATTTTATTATTTTTAATCGAACTTCGGTTTATTTTTGTTTTAATTTTGTTTAGAAACGCCATCGAGCTGATAATGAAATTAATCACAGACACGTTGAAACATTACGTGGAGGTGCATGGAATCTTGTACGTTGGCAGGAGCTTTCTGTGGGAGATATTGTCAAAATACAGAATAATACATTTTTTCCAGCTGATCTATTATTACTCTCTTCGAGGTAATTTTGAATTCTTATAAGTAAACATGTATGAATTTTCAACGCAGGGATTGAAAACTATTTTAATTTTATTTTCTAATTGCCACTCTCATGTTCCTTAATCCTGGGTATGATTTTCAGTTTCACACCAATTGGTTAATATGTTCTTCAGTACCTCCCTGTATAATTTTAGGTTCTGTCATTCTTTCACAGCTTGATGTGGTGAACTCAATATTTTCTTAGGTTCCTTAAAGGTTAAACATATAAAAGGGTAGTCTAGTCTCTAGTCTAGGCTTCAAGTGACGGTCGTTCTTTTGTTAAGCAAACCATGAAATAATATTGTATAATGTGTAATAAAGTGTAAACCTCTGATTCTGTCTCGTGTGAAATCTGCAAATCATTGCTGCACTTAAACTGTGCAAAAATTAAAATATCAGACTATAATATTATGAAATCTATTAAAAGTTTTTCTTTCAAGTGTAATAAGTGCTGTACAGTTGATATTTTCACTTGCTTAAATAAACTTGTAGAACTGTATAGTAAATCACTGTAATTAAATCAAAGCTTAATATTGATATACAAAGGGAATTCCATATTCTTTCATCAAACATAAATTCTTCGTCGAGTGATGCGGGTAGATTAACACGAAGCAAACTATTAAAATACAATACAAAGTTGAATCAACTTTTATCTCGCCAAACGAAAAAGCGTACACCAATATTGCTTACTACTCACTTACTCACTTACTTAAGGTGGCGCTACAGTCCGGGGTGGACCAGGGCCTCAACCAACAAGCTTCTTCCAGCCGGCTCGGTTTCTAGCTAGCTGTCTCCAGTTTCGCACGCCAAGTTGGTTGAGGTCCTGTTCCACTTGCGTGCGCCACCTTTTACGCTGTCCCACGGATTGGATTCAAAGACTTTCCGGGCCGAAGCATTGGTGTCCATTCGCTCTAGGTGATCCAGCCATCTCAATCGTTGGCTTTTCACTTTTGTGGCTAGGTCGGTGTCGTTGTACAACCCCTACAGTTCGTTGTTGTATCTTCTTCTACATTCCCCATCTATGCAGACGAGATGAAAAATCATCCGGAGAATTTTCCTCTCAAAACAGCCTAACGCGTTCTCATCCAGTGTTAGCAGTGTCCATGCCTCTACACCATACATCAGGACCGGAATGATAAGCATCTTATACAGGGACAGTTTAGTTACTCGAGAGATGGCTTTGCTTCTCAATTGCCTTCTTAATCCAAAGAAACAGCGATTGGCAAGAGTAATTCTTCGTTCGATCTCAGCACTGGTATCTTTCGCTGAGTTTATAGCGGATTCTACATAGACAAAGTCTCTGACCACCTCAAAATTATAGCTGTCTATAATGACGTTCTGTCCGAGACGTCGGTGTTGGGTGTCCTTTCTTGTTGAAAGCATATATTTCGTTTTGCTTTCATTCACCGTTAAACCCATTTTCTTGGCATCCTTCTCAATTGTCACGAAAGCATTACTGACATCACGCTTTGTTCGTCCGAATATGTCAATGTTGTCAGCGTAAGCGAGTAATTGGACGGACTTTTGAAAGAGAGTTTTGCACTACTCTTTCAAGCACGATGTTGAAGAAGTCGCATGACAGCGCGTCGCCTTGCCTAAAACCTTTTTTGACATCAAAGGTGTCGGTGAGGTCCTTGCCGACCTTGATGGAGCAGCGTGCATTCTCCATCGTTATCCTGCACAAACGGACGAGTTTGAGAAGGATGCCAAAACTAGACATATAGAGCATATAGCTCGTCTCTCTGGATGCTGTCATACGCGGCCTTGAAATCGATAGGATCGGGCAAACAATGCTGATGTTCCATTCATCGGGCACGCTTTATTCCGACCGTATTTTACATATGAGCTGATGCATACTTCTAACCAATTCATCGCCAGCCACTTTGAATAGCTCAGCCACAAGGCCATCAGCTCCAACAGCTTTATTGGACTTAAGTTTAGATATATGTAGCTATCTTTACTATTATAATGTAGCTTATACAAAATTTTGTGAAACTCCAATTAAGGTGCAGTTGATTTGTAGCAGAATAATTCCATTATACATATATTAGCCATTGGATTGTTTGTTGTCAATTTTAAATGATTTGAAACATAAAATAGCATGAGGCGTATATATAAATATTTTTTTCTTTTGAGGCAAAAGTAGGCAATTTCAATGATTTGCAACATAAAATTTACTTTCTCTAATATTCCATAAATTGGTTTCTATATGCAAGGGCATCAGAGATATATTTACAAAGAATTTTCCAATTTGACCCTTTCAGTATCTCCACGACTTCTTCCATTGTTAAATAGGATAGGTTCCAATAATATATTCGAATTTCCTGAAGAATTGGGCATTTCCCTATCAGATGGAAAACATCTTCTTTTTCCCGGGAGTTGCAGAGGCTGCAAAGAGATGGTAAATCTTCCATATGTGGTCTGAAGTTCAGAGGCAACAACTCTCCTCTAGTTTTGAATATGATGCTACTTTGTTGAGCACTGAAGTCTTCGTGGAAGTAGCTCCGTTGTAATAAGCTGTGGTTGAGTTCTTTATACACCAAGTGACTCGGTGAACCGTCTGCTTGCTCTAGAAATCCAGCTTGAATGTTGTCATCTAGTTTGCGAATTATATTATCGAATGCTATGCTCCATGTGGAATGATTCTCCCATGTCAGAGACAACTCTTATCCGAGTTCCTCGCTTTGCTCTTGCCAATGCAAAAAGAAGCCTGTTTTTCTTCTTAAAAGAAACGAACTTCATTTCTGCAATAGCATCCCTCTAATTCCTCGATCGCGCGCTTCTCATGCTCTTTCTTTTTCCTTCTTAGAAACTTGTGTTCCTCTCTCCTCTTCTGCTCGTAGAGCTCGCGAACAGCTCTGGTCCTTCTATGCAGTGCCGCTTTGTATGCCTTTTGTTTGGCTGCATATACTTGCCGGCATTCTCCGTCGAACCAGGGGTTTCGCTTTGGAGGTTGTGCGAGGCCCAGCACGTCAGAGGTGGCATCTCTGATGGCTTCCTGGCAGTTTTTCCACTGGTTCTCGATGTTTGCAGTTGGCGGCAAAGGACTATTTAAGAGGGCGCGTCAGACTCGATCGGAAAAGGACCCGGCGATTTCTTGTGACTGTAGCCGTCCTACGCCGAACTTCCTCACAGTTTGTTTTTGGTCTGGATATCCGTAGCATTGGTTACAACGAGGTTGTGGTCCGAGTCAACTTTCCCAAGCAACACAAAAACTCTTGCAGAGTTCTTGAAATAAATTTATCAGCTCTTAATGGCATCTTAGTTCAGTCTTCTTGATACCATTGCATTTAATAAGCACTTTATGAACTCCTAAAAAGATAATTTAAAGCTAATACTTATAAATACATCTTAAAAACACCTTATAGACATCTTTTTCAAGTTATTTTTTCATATCTCTTTATGAAACTTCTTCAAAACCTTCTTAATTCCTTAAAAATAAGAGTATTTTAAGAGTTTACTAGCTTGCTCTCTCAAAGACATCTTATAGACCTCTTTTTGAAGTTATTTTTCCATATCTCTTTATGAAACTTCTTCAAAACCTCTTTAACTCCTTAAAAATAAGAGTATCTTAAGATTTTACTAGCTTGCTCTTTCAAGACATCTTGAAGACATCTTATCGACCTCTTTTTGAAGTTATTTTTTCATATCTTTTTATGAAACTTCTTCAAAACCTCTTTAACTCCTTAAAAATAAGAGTATTTGAAGAGTTTACTAGCGTCCTCTCTCAAAGACATCTTGAAGAGGTCTTCCAGATATCTTTAAAGACATTGTTGCACTGATTTCTTATCTGTCAACTTGAAGTTATGTTTCTGTATAGCGAAACAAAATCTCACTATAAGAAGTTACATATATCTTTTAAAAATGTTGAATATAAGAAATTGTTGGGATAAATGGAAAAAAAAACTGCCATTAATTTATTCTTGGAAGCAAACTAAGTTCAATCATATTTCCTGCACCATAATCTGATCAGTTTATAAAGTTCCTTGAACACAGTTGTTGCCATTGATACTGGTTTGACATTTCGTTTTTTTAAGACCTAAAAAGTAATTAATGACCACTTAATGGTGTCTTATTTAGAAGTAATTAAGCGTGATTTGACTCCAGGGAAGAGTGACTATATCCAAGACGTTTTTAAGAGTTTTTTAAGAACTTTTTAAAACGTTTTGAGATTTGGAAAAAATATTAATTTATTTATGTATATTTTTCACAGGGTGTCATTAACTTTAAAAAATTAAAATATTTTTATTTAAATGTTTAATTGATATTTGTATATTTTTTGGTTTGTTTGTCTATCTGCTACGCATGATAGGTTATATTTTGAGACCAAATGGCTACATTATTGTTATAAGCCGCATTTTATAAAACTTTTTGATCAGATCTGTATAGTAGAAAAAGCGTTTATAATATGTGAATAAAACTTTGAAAATTTTGTGAAACTCAGAAGGGTGAAAATAGCTTTAATTTTGATGTGTAATCAAAACGTAGACTTTCCTCTGTGCAACATTACGGAGTATAGCACGTTTCGTAGCGCGTATTCTCGGGATTCTGATTTGACATTTTGACACCTGTCAAACTAAAAGTGTTCCAGTGGACCCAGAACGTCAGGCGTGACATTAGGTAATATCCACCTCCTAAATCGATTAGCGTACTCCGTTTTTCGATTCCGCCGTACCAAAACTTTTGGCACATTTTGACACCTGTCAAACTAAAAGTATTCTAGTGGACCCCAAAGGTCAGGCGTGACACTAGGTAATATCCACCTCCTAAATCGTTTGGTGTACTCCGCTTTTCGATCCGCCGTATCAACAGTTTTGGCACATTTTGACACCTGCCAAATTAAAAATATTCTAGTAGACCCAGAACGTCAGACGTGACACTAGTAAGTAATATTAATCAATTGGTGTACTCTGTTTCTCGATCCGCCGTACTAAAATTCTGAACTGCAAATTTTCGGGTTTCCACTGGAGCTAAAGCGCTGGCCGTGACAGCAGGTAAGAACAAACGTTGATGTTTACACATATTAACCATGAGTCTCAGCACTCAGACAACTTTCTATCTCTTTTTTGTTTGTGACTTATGTAAATAATAAAATGCAGCTTTAGAAACAAACAAAATAAATAATTGCGTAACTATTTATATATATAAGAGGCACCCTGTCGCTTACACGCCATATTTATTGATTTCAATTTCTAAAACTATTTTGTATAAAATATAATAAATGACAATTTGGGCTTAAATAATCGCAGATTCGTTTCATAATTTTGTGTAGACCTCTTAAAATAACATAATAACCCAACAAAATGCAATTAACATTTTTTTACTTCAGTAACGAGTTTTTTGTCTAGAAAGAAAATGAAAAAAAAATGTAAATATCTTTATTTTTGTAAGCGCGTGAATTTTTAGGGGGGTAGCATCTATGACTTTAAAGTAAATATGATCGCGCATGTCGAAACACATTCTAGATATGCTTCACAAAATATGTTAAGACTGTCATATTAAAATAACTAACTTGGCCGAGCTTCTTATAAATGAAATTAAAACAATTCCTTATGTTTTCACCACTCATCTTAAGTTTCATTCCATTTCATTAAAATGCAACTCAATGTTTACATGCGTGAAAGAGAAAATATTATTTATTGCCATGATGCATGCGTAAAAGGGAAAAAGTAATTTTTTTTCTCGCTTCCGCGTTTACTTTTAAAGAGAATTTAAAGACCTTTTTAAGAGGATATTTAAGATCTATTGAAAACCTCTTTAAAATATCTTGAATACGTCGTCAATACATCAACAATAGAAGTCCTCTTTATAAGCACTTACAAAGACATTATTTAGAACTCTTCACTTCATACAATTGGCTCCGCCCCTTTGGGCCTTTTTAGGACTTAGAGACATCTTTAAGTTATCTTGCAGTGTTTAATGCTCTTTATTTAAGAATTCTGAAAGATATCTGTAAGAGGAGAATGTGTTGCTTGGGTTGGCTCCTCGGAACGTCAGACATCCTTGATACTGGAGGAGCACCTTGCGTCGATCGCAATGTGGTCAATCTGGTTGGCGGTTGATTGACCAGGAATTCGCCATGTCCCCTTATTTATATCGAGTTGCGGGAACTGCGCAATAGCTACCACAACGTTTCGCCTCGCAGCAAAGTCGATTAACCTGATTCCGTTATAGGAGGTAGTATCGTACAGGGTGTATCTTCCGATTGTGCCACCAAAGACTTCTCTTCCTAGTTTGGCATTAAAATCACCCAAGACAATTTTAATGTCATAGCTGGGGCATTGCTCATATGTCTTGTCCAGGAGCTCGTAGAACTCGTCCTTGGTGTCGTCATCTTTCTCCTCTGTGGGGGCATGCTCGCATATGAGGCTGAAGTTGGCGAACTTAGCCTTGAATTGTCGTCAGGGGCTCGGTCACATAGTTGAAACTCAAGACTTCTTGCCTAAGTCTGCCACTAACAACAAATTCACATCCAAAAGACGCTGCCCTTGTGGTCGGTAACAGTGACCGTAGTAGATATCGCAGTCTTTCAGTTTTCTTTTGCCCGGCTCATCCCATCGCACTTCTTCGATGGCGATGGTGTCTGCTTTGTAGCAGTCTAGGGCTTCCGCAAATCTTCGGCTGCACATAATTTCGTTTCCGATTCTTTATTAGCCGCATTTTATAATCCACATGATCTGATCCAGATCAATTTCTAACACGTGATTACAAAAACAACATGGGATCCTGCTTTTTATCTGGATCTATTTCAATGATCTTAAAATTACTATTGTGAATGTGTCTCAATAGTGCAAAGAAAAGAGGCAACAGGCACGTGAAAAATAAACAAACATAATGCAAAAAGAGACGGGTATATAACTAAGATCCTGTATGTTTTATTTATCATGATCTATCCGGATCAGATCATAAGGATAATAAAATGCGGTTATTTATTCTCATAGGAGAACATAACAACTAAATAAAACACATCAAGAATTTTTTTTTAAATATTATTTATTTAAGAGCTTCAGATCCCTTATCACTGGTGGGGGGAAATCTTCAGCTAGAGCCTAGAATGAGAACTAACTCTATATGATCGATGGAAACCCTTTTTATACTCTTAGGGCGGTATTCACCGACGGCTCATAACTTATGAGTCTCATGGAACTATTCACCAAGCAATAATAGTGAAAATTTATGAGCGCTCTCTCCGAAACTAATTCGAAAACCTTCGAAGTAACCCTTCAAGAAAATTCACTGACTCATTTTGTCGGTACTTCTTGGATCCTTACAAAAATGAGTCTCATACGCAAACATATTGTAATTCTTTTTGTCTTCAGGAATTTTATTTAATGTTTCAATTTTGTAAGTTCTTTTATGTAATTCATGCGGTGAATATAATTCTTTTGTCCGTTTGCTGTGAAAATTTGAAAAAATAGGATAATAAAAGGTGTATATAATGAATCTGCTCCGAATAGAAAATTACAGAAAAGTACAGGATTGTGTGTTCCATGAGAAAAACCTTACCCAAACTGTTCTTCATTCTGTCACTATGTGTTCCATGATGTTTTTCAGAACAGTTAAGAACAATATTTCCTGCACCTACTTTTATGGTGGAGAAAATGAATGAGAAATGTCGAAGTACCAGTAGGTACCAGTTGATTTGTTTGTCTGGGATAATAATAAGTTAAAATTTATCTCCGAAAAACTTTTTGCTTAAATCTGACAGTTTTGACAGTTCTCACACATTTATACTGTTCTGGGGCCCAATTACGCAAGGGTGACTGATTTTCTGTGTACACATTCTATTCACACCCAAAACAAATGCAAATAAATTTGATTAATTGTGCATGCGTAACCTGTCAAAAACTTAAAACTCACACTTGCCGAATTGCAAAAATCGATGTGTACAAGAAATTCTGTGTACACAGAAAAAACTCACTCTTGTGGAATTGGGCCCCTGATGTAGTTTTTCTTCATTTAACACAGCTAATATAAACCAACATTTGACGTCTATCTCCCCTTCAAACGAACGAGTCCATTTTGGATCCGCAAACGTAGTAGACAATGTACGAACGAAATAATTAGCGAAACTAAAAAGTAAAGTAAGAACATTTCCCTATATAAAACAAACTAACAAGTGCAATGATCTTCACCCCTAGACAAAACTAAGAAAATAAGTGGAAAGAAATTAAAATCACTGTAGTCACAAAGAATTTATTTATGTGCATGCAACACTCATTTTTTCAAGGATCCAAGAAGTACCGACAAAGTGCGGTCATTTTTGAAAACAGTTTGATTTCGCAGTTTGGGGTACCTGGGGAAGAGAGAGTTGTTCTCATTTTCGAACTTCGAAAAAGAGCTATGAGTGGTTGGTACTTTTTTCTAAGCGAAGATAAAAGTGCACTAAAAAACAGGACTATTATTTGAGTTAGGAGCCTCATAAACTTAAGAGCCGTTTATGAGTGCTCAGTGAATACCGCCCTTAATATGATCACAACAAAAATATAAATGTTAAAAAAGGAGCCAAGTTCTTATGTGTACAAGAAATCTGTGCGTAAAAAGTCAGCCAAAGAAAGTAATGAGATCTAAAATATATGCCAAGTTTTAAGTTCATGAAGTTTAATATCAAATATCTTAAGGAGAGTAATATCCAAACAATTCCAAATCATGACAGAAATTTGGTAATTAAATTAATGATTACTGATTAAAATTTGGTGGGTTCACTGGTCAAGTTTTCAGACATTTTAAATTTGTGATTGAGTAAGTATTTAAGAGAAAACTTGCCAAGTAAATCCATCAAATTTTAATCAGTAATCATTAATTACCAAATTTCTGTCATGATTTGGAATTGTTTCGATATTACTCTACTTAAGATATTTGATATTAAACTTCATGAACTTAAAACTTGGCATATATTTTAGATCTCATTACTTTTTTTGGCTGACTTTTTACGCACAGGTTTCTTGTACACATAAGAACTTGGCTCCTTTTTTAACATTTATGTTTTTGTTGTGATTTCACTCCTTTTTGCAAAGATTTATTTTGTCAGGTGAAAGTCTCTACAAAGTTTCATAATTCTATGACAGCCGAAAGTGCTCCATATAATTTATAAGAATTTTTAAGAATGTGGGTGGATACCACGCCCCATTAATGCAAAATTCCAATTTTTCAATTTTTTTCTTTCTAAGTACCTTAAGCCCTACCGACCTACCAATTTTCATCGTTCTACAGCATTCGGAAGTGCTCCATATAATTTATAAGAATTTTTAAGAATGTGGGAATGTGAATATGCCACGCCCCCTGTATGGAACATTCCAATTTTTCAATTTTTTCTTTCTAAGTATTTTTAAGAATGTGGGTGGATACCACGCCCCATTAATGCAAAATTCCAATTTTTCAATTTTTTTCTTTCTAAGTACCTTAAGCCCTACCGACTTACCAATTTTCATTGTTCTACAACAATCGGAAAGGCTCCATATAATTTATAGAATATTTAAGAAAGTGGGTGGATGCCACGCCCCCTGAATAGAAAATTGTAGATTTTTTCCTTTGTATGTACCACAAGGCCTACCGTTGTGCGAAATTTCACGTTTCTATGATGTCGGGAAGTGCTCCATAATTTCGATGGGGAAAAGGTCAAAATCCCGCCGATCAAAATCCCGCAAGTCGAAATCCCGCCAAATAAAATTACTAATTATGTACACGAATCCCGCCAGTCAAAATCCCGCCGCAAGAATCCCGCCAGTAGCCTGCTACTATTTTGCGGGATTTTCAATACTTTTTTAAAATAATCCCAACTTTTTAGATACTTTTTAATACTTTTGAAACAATATTTTATTTTAATTAGTGAATTTATTTTTATTGAAAAAAAAGTATATAAGCAGTTGTGTTTTGGCAATTTGGCATTTATGTATCTTCTTCTTTAGTTCTTCTTAGAACTCCGTAGAGGTAAGACCTCGAGGTAATAAGAGAGATAGAAATTGTATTTTATTTTGGTTTTGTGGGGACGGAACGACCACGACTAGAAGGACGAGAACGGCAGTGACGACGACCACGACCACGGCGACGGCCACGATGCTGGCGATGTGATGGCTTTGACTTGCCGTCTCGGCATCAACTCGCTAAAGTCTTGCCTTGGTCGTGGTTCACAGTGCCGTGGATCTGGACGTAGGTGGATCTGGATCTGGACAGAGGTGAGTCTGGATCTGGGCAGAGGTGGGTCGGGATCTGGGCATAGGTGGGTCTGGATCTGGGCATAGGTGGGTCTGGATCTGGACGGAAGCGGGTCTGGATCTGGACATATGTAGGTGGGTCTGGATTCTGGACAGATGTAGGAATTTTTTTTCGGTTTGGGTGATGGGGAACGGTAGTCTAAAAGAAGACAGAGGTGGGTCTGGATCTGGACAGAGTGTGGGTCTGGATTCTGGAAGAAGGTGGGATTTTTTTTTTTGAAACAAAATTATATAGAAATATAAACTTTTTGGAATTTTTTTTTTTTGAAAAATGTAAAAAAAACAAGATTTTTTGAAGAAAATTTCAATGAAAAATTAAATTTTTCTCAATTTTTTTTGTCGGTTTTTAATTTTTCTTCGAAATATGAATGATAGGTACAGTTGCTCAAGAAAACTTGACATTGGCGCTGAATTGATGCATCGAATCATACGAAAAATCAACTTTCATCTTTAAACTCGATTTGCGGCTAAACTAAACGTCCTAGAGGCACCAAAGTTTACATCTTTAAACTTGATTTGCGGCTAAACTATCCGTCCAAGCGACTTTATATGCAAAAGAAACTTTACATTCACCCAACCTCGCACCCACCCCAAATCCTATAATGAGCCCAAGCAGGGGGATTGCAGGGGGGCAGCATGCCCCCCCATACATACCTCACTGTTTATTCGCGTTTATTTTCCAACCAAGGTAGTGTTTCTCAAGAAAACTTGACACTGGCGCTGAATTGATGCATCGAATCGTACGAAAAATCAACTTTTATCTTTAAACGCGATTTGCGGCTAAACTAAGCGTCCTAGAGGCATCAAAGTTTACATCTTTAAACTTGATTTGCGGCTAAACTATCCGTCCAAGCGACTTTATATGCAAAAGAAATTTTACATTCACCCAACCTCGCACCCACCCCAAATCCTATAATGAGCCCAAGCAGGGGGGTCGCAGGGGGGCAGCATGCCCCCCATACATACCTCACAGTTTATTCGCGTTTATTTTCCACCCAAGGTAGTGTTTCTCAAGAAAACTTGACACTGGCGCTGAATTGATGCATCGAATCGTACGAAAAATCAACTTTTATCTTTAAACGCGATTTGCGGCTAAACTAAGTGTCCTAGAGGCATCAAAGTTTACATCTTTAAACTTGATTTGCGGCTAAACTATCCGTCCAAGCGACTTTATATGCAAAAGAAACTTTACATTCACCCAACCTCGCACCCACCCCAAATCCTATAATGAGCCCAAGCAGGGGGGTTGCAGGGGGGCAGCATGCCCCCCATACATACCTCACTGTTTACTCGCGTTTATTTTCCACCCAAGGTAGTGTTTCTCAAGAAAACTTGACACTGGCGCTGAATTGATGCATCGAATCGTACGAAAAATAAACTTTTATCTTTAAACGCGATTTGCGGCTAAACTAAGCGTCCTAGAGGCATCAAAGTTTACATCTTTAAACTTGATTTGCGGCTAAACTATCCGTCCAAGCGACTTTATATGTAAAAGAAACTTTACATTCACCCAACCTCGCACCCACCCCAAATCCTATAATGAGCCCAAGCAGGGGAGTTGCATACATACCTCACTGTTTATTCGCGTTTATTTTCCACCCAAGGTAGTGTTTCTCAAGAAAACTTGACACTGGCGCTGAATTGATGCATCGAATCGTACGAAAAATAAACTTTTATCTTTAAACGCGATTTGCGGCTAAACTAAGCGTCCTAGAGGCATCAAAGTCTGCATCTTTAAACTTGATTTGCGGCTAAACTATCCGTCCAAGCGACTTTATATGCAAAAGAAACTTTACATTCACCCAACCTCGCACCCACCCCAAATCCTATAATGAGCCCAAGCAGGGGGGTTGCAGGGGGGCAGCATGCCCCCCCATACATACCTCATTGTTTATTCGCGTTTATTTTCCACCCAAGGTAGTGTTTCTCAAGAAAACTTGACACTGGCGCTGAATTGATGCATCGAATCGTACGAAAAATCAACTTTTATCTTTAAACGCGATTTGCGGCTAAACTAAGCGTCCTAGAGGCATCAAAGTTTACATCTTTAAACTTGATTTGCGGCTAAACTAAGCGTCCTAGCGACTTATAAAATGCATATTCGTGATCTTGGAATGTGCCCGTTCCCAAAAATCAAAATAAAATTGGTAAAAAAGTTTTTCCAAAACTTTCAAAAAAAATATTTTCAGTTTTTTTGGCTAAACTTTAGCGATTTTTGCTGTCTTTTTTAAATTTTTTTTCGAACTATGTGTGAATGATATTTTTTCTTTAAATGCAAAAGGAACTTTGCAAATTACAAAATGCGTTCTATTAAAAGGTTTTTTAAAAAGAATTAAACTTTATTGATCTAAGTACGAAAATAATATAACAGGAGATAAGTTGAGGTTGACCGCTGGCTGCTACGTTCTTGTGATGACTCTGTGATGACTCGATGATGACTCTATGATGACTGTATGATGGCTGTATGATGACTGTATGATGACTGTATCTTCACTTTATGAAAAGTATCTATTGTTGTGCGCTGTGGCGTCCTTTGTCAGCATTTTGTGATGGACTGTGGGTTTTTAAATGAAATGCCAATGTTATTCTTTCGTCTCTTATTACTGTTGCAGAAATATTCCAAATGATGGTTCTGCAATATTTGCTGCGGTGATCTTAATATGATCTTCTGGTTTTGTATTATCTTTGTGGGCTTCTTTGTGGGCTTTGTATGTAACTCCCCCCTCCTTAAAATTGTTGCTTCTCCTGGAGCAAATTTTGGCGAGTTTTTTCTTATTAATATATAATATGATAACTATTATTGACAATACTATTGGTACATGTAACATATAAGCTATGTTGGTATGGTTTTTAATATTTGATATTTTATCATGGATTTCATCTAAATTATTAATATCTTCAAATTTTATTTCTTTATATTCAAATATTTCTGACATGTTTTTATACAATATTGGATTGTTCATATAGATAGCTTGTTCAACTATTTCATTTTTATTTTCGTATAATATTTCGTCAATTTTTAAAACACAATTTTCAAAATTAATCAGCACATTATTTGTGATATCAATTTTAGCTTTTTCGTTACAAGTATTATTTAGTTGAAATTTTCCATTTTTTACTAACAATATACCTCTACTTAGTTCTGATATGATATTATTGTTTCTGTTTATTTGTTTCTTACAATTTTTAAAGTTTAAACAGTTTTTATAAACTTTCAATTTTTTATATTCTATTTCTTCGTATAGAAATTCATTATCTTCTAATTGACTAATATAATCGTCTTTTATAATTAATTCTTCTTTATTAAAATTAGGCATACAGTCAATTCCGCTTTACTGCACTCCGCTTAACTGAAAACCTCGTTTATCTGAAACAAGAAATTTATAGAAGAGCCTTTTTGAGCATTTTTCACACAAACTACTTCGCATAACTGAGCTCCGGTTATATGAAAACTTCGCATAATTGAAACAAATATTTTCGTCTCAAATGCTAATTTTGCACTTATTCAACTTCGCATTAGTGAACCTACCATTGAAGGCTGCCACTAAATCTTGAATCGAGCACACCCCTCAGATTTGGAATGTCAAAAACTCATTTCTTGTCAATCCGTCCGTGGAGGGTACGTAAACTTAAAAAATATTGACCAATGTTGTGGAAAATAACCCAAAATAAATGTAATATTATTTGTTGTTGGATGAAATTTATTATATTTTGTAGGAATTCCGCTTATTTGAAACAAGTTTCAGTTATCCGAAGTTCGGTTAATTGAAAACTCCGCTTAACTGATACAAATATTCTGCAATTATCGTGTTCCAGCTAAGCGGAGTCGACTGTACTTGTAATATAATATTTAGTAAACGCAACAATGTTTTCTGGAATGCTTATAATGAATATTATTTCATCTTTGTATGATGCTACAGATAATCTAATTTTATTTAATTTTTCAAAAGTTATATTATATTCATTTATTTCATAATTTGTTAATACCGAATTAACCATAACATTTATTTTGCTTGCCAGGATATTATTTTGAGTTTTTTCAATTATTTCTTTTACTTTATAAAGTTTTTCTCTTATTTCTAAAATAATTACTCTATGAACGAATAACATTCCTGTTAGATTAAAATTTAAAAACTTTGTATTTTTATATAAATCATCAAATTCTTTTTGAATTGATTTGATTCGTGTTTGGAATATGTCATTAATTTTGATTTGCTTATTTAAATTATTTATTATATTGTGATTATTTGTTTCACTATTTTCCAATCTTTTTTCAATTTTTATTCTATCTTCTTCGTCCATTGTTCCGAACAAAAATCTCAAAACACTTCCGCCCAAATTAAACAAACTCCTCTTATTTCGATGCTGTGTAACACTTTCTATTTCATATTTAATCAATTTTATTTCTTCGAATATCTCATCGGGAAAATCTACTTTTGTTAAATTGTTCATGTTATTTTCTATGTCTTTTAAAACATTTTTAATTTGAGTAATATTTATTCTATGTAAAATATGTATGTAATCTTTCACTATTTTAACTTTATTAAGTTTTATTTTTGCATATCCCTCTTGGATATTAATGTTTTCTGTGGTTATTTCACTTCTAATTTTAGTAACCAATAAAACTACTAGGGTGAGAAAATATAAAATATACATGGTTAATATTTTCACTTTAACTGCGCGAGAGGAATATTTTCAGAATCTATACTTGACGAAGTATTTTGAGTCACTGAATCTGTTGCAGATGTAACACTCTTTCCTGATTTATTTGCTTGATCTTGATCGATCATGTCATTGTGGGATATTTGTTTGGTTCGTTTTCTCTTCCTCTGAATATTAATAGGGTGGACTCTTTTAGTCGTTTTATATTTGAATTTCGGTAATATTTTATCCCTTCTCCCTGGATTAACTACGTAATCATTATCTTCAGGTTTTTCCGTATCTTCTCTATTTTTATTTAACTGAGATATCTTTTTTTCTTTATGTTCAGCAAAAGTTTTGTATAATTGTTTTTTGTCAACTCTTCCTTCTTGAATTTCAAATGGTTTTTTCTTACTTATATTTTGAATAGCATTATTATAATAAAATACAGCTTTATAAGTGATATTAATTTTCTCTAGATCTGATAATTGTTTTCCGTTTTTTAGACATCTTATTTTATCTAATATTGAGCTATGTGCTCTTTCAATAGGGCTATTCCCTGTGTGTGAGTGAGGGGTTGTGAAATGTCTTTCTATATTTAAATCATTAAATAAAGTATTAATAAGAATTTGGTCAAATTCATTGTCCATTACAAATTTAATTGGTTTCCCATGTTGTGAAATATACTGCACTAATGCTGTATGAATACTTTCTATATTTTTATTAGGGATTGAAGTAAATGTCACACGTTTACTAAATTTATCAATTGTGGATAAAAATGGTAGTTTATTTAAGAAAAATAAGTCTGCGTGTACAATTTGATTCACGTCGCTTGGGGTTTCTGTTAATTTAAACTTTGGCTTAACTGGATGCCTATCATATTTATTTAAACGACAGATGGCGCAATTATTAACTACTGTAGTAACTATATTTTTTAATTTTGGAAAAAAGATATATCTTTTTAATCCTGTGTAATTTTCTTCTATGCCAGAATGACTGGTCTCTAATTCATGATACAGTTTAATTTGTTCAACAGTTTCTTCTTCTGTTTTCATTTCTTTAGCTAGATAGCTACATCTATGAAATGTCATAATGCTTTTATCAAAAAGTTTTATTAGTTTTTGTTGTAATATATTATATATATTATCATTTTCGCAATATATACCTGTTTGCTTTGGTTCTAATACTTTTTTTATTTTCCTCTCGAAACTTGGAGATTCTAATAAACTAGGAGAAAGTTCAACTAATTTTCTATTTCCATTTATGCGTCTTATTCCTATTTTTCTACCTTGATAATCGAGGTTTATTATTATTTGTTGCTTGTAAGAATTTACAGCTTTTTCGATAATTACAAAATGATCTAACAATTCTTCTTCTTTTGAATGTCGAGTTTCTAATTCTTGATCCTCATCTAAATGATTAATTTCATTTTCATTGTCTTTTATTTCTCTGCTTAGGTAATCAGCAACTGTGTTTTGTGAACCTTTTAAATAACTAATATCAAAATTATATTCTCCAAGGGAAAGTATCCATCTTTGTAATCTTCCTGAAATATCTTTACCTAGACTTTTTGTCTTTAACCATTTCAGAGGTTGGTGGTCTGACTTTAATTGAAATTTCTTTCCATAGAGATATGGCCTTAAATATTTAATTGACCAAACTATTGCCAATAATTCTTTTTCTGTAGTTGAATATTTTTTCTCGTGATCATTGAGGGTTCTACTTATGTATGTGATGGGGTGTTTGTCTTGCGTTAAGACAGCTCCAATTGCATAGTTCGATGCATCAGTTGTGAGTTCAAATTCTTTAGTAAAATCGGGGTATACTAGTACTGGGGGACTCATTATATTTTTCTTTAAAGTTTCAAATGATTGTATATACTTGGAGTCTTTAACATCTATTTTTGTTCCCTTTTTTAAATATTTTGTCATAGGTTGTGCTGTAGAAGCATAATCTTTAATAAACTTCCTATAGTATCCTGTAAGACCAAGGAATGATTTTATCTCTGTAACAGTTTTAGGAATTAATATTTTTTGAATTGCCTCTATCTTATCTTGGTTAGGTTTTAACCCGTCTTTAGTTATTAAATGTCCAAGGAATTTAGTTTCTCTTTTCAAAAATTCACATTTATCTATTTGGACTTTCAAATTATATTGTCTTAAACGATCGAATATTTTATTTAAGTTGATTGTATGTTCTATTAAAGAAGTACTAAATACAAGGATGTCATCCATATAAACTACACAAATTTTATTAATTAATCCCTCGAGGATTTCATTCATCATGCACTGAAAACTAGAAGGTGCATTTTTCAACCCGAACGGCATTCTAAGGAACTCAAAATGTCCTTGTGGAACACTGAAAGCCGTTTTTTCTATGTCAGTTTCTTTCACTCTAATCTGGTGAAACCCTTTAGCTAAATCTAAAGTCGTAAAATATTGGGATCTCCCAAGCTTATCTAAAACATCGTCGATGTTTGGTAAAGGATACTTATATTCAATAGTTTCCTCATTTAGCTTGCGGTAATCAATTACCATACGCCACTTGGAAATTCCCGAGTTATCTACTTTTTTTGGAACTATCCAAACGGGTGAATTATACGGACTAATACTTTTTCTTATAATTCCATTACTAAGCATTTCTTTTATTTGCTTATCTATTTCTAATTCATGAATTTTAGGATATCGATAGATTTTAGTGAAAATCGGCGTATCTGTTTTTGTTCTTATAGAATGAACGGTTTGCGTTGTGGAGCTTAATATTTCTCCATCTTTATAAAATATATCTTTATTCTTATTTAAGAATACTTTTAACATTCCTTTCTCTTCTTCATTTAAATCCTTATGTAGAAGTTGATTCATATCAGTTGAATTATCTTCTAGAATATGAATTTCGTCAAATTTAAATGGACATTGATCATTTACGTTGATGTGTTCATTTCCATTGACTTGAAAAGAAACAAAAGGAATTCTATTCCCGTTAATCTCTAAATATTTTTCTTTCATATTAATAATACCACCTATGGCATTTAAAAAGTTCGATCCTATGATCGCATCAAAATTCTTGTTCTCAAAATTCATTAACTTCCACTCCATTGTGGCATTTTCTATAAATTCTCTAGGAATTTTCGTTATAATTTGTTCCGATATATAAATATAAGAATTTACTGTGTTTACTCTAATTTCTTTTTCTAATTTGATTCTTTTATAGTATTGTAATTTTCTATTATCTAGAAGGGTCATAGTAGATCCTGTGTCCACTAAGACTTTTATTTTTTCATTTTGAACGTGAAGTTCTACGATGGGAAGTTTTGAAGGCCCCCTATTATAAAATTTACCTCATCACCATTTTTAATTTGTTCGTCAGTTAGACGATTAACTTCCATTGGTTCTTGTCTAACTTGTCTACTATTATTAGGATTTCTAAAGTAATTTTGACTGATAATTATTATTTTGACCTTGATAGCCATTATAATTATTGTGTTGAAATCCAAATTTATAATCTCTAAAAGGATTCTGCCTGTGGTTACCTAGAACCTGATTGTTATTAAACCTTATTTGGGCTGAACTCATTCCCAAATTATTATTTCTCTGAACGTTATTCGGATTTTTATAATTATTATTATATCTATTAGGAATGAAGTTATTTTGTTTAGGGTAAGCATTGAGATTTTTATTCATATCGATGGGTTTCTTTACATGTTCATTATTGTACAACATTGAATTCGATTCTAGTAAATCGTATGCTTCCATCATAGTGGAATTACTTGCAATTACTATACTTGCAATTACTATTGCTTTTTGACTAGAAGTCAAATTATTTTTGAAAGCTTCTAAGATTAAAGTTTCATTATTTCTTTGCGTGTAAATTAGATTAGGCTCGAGTTGTGCCTTTATTTGAATTTTTTGCAATAAACTATCTAATTTTTGATATAACTTAAAAGTATTTTTTTCTAATACTGTCCCTATTTCTTGTGCTATCTTTAAATAACTTTCTTTTACACTATAATTCCTTACCAAGCTGGTTTTTACATCCCTCCATGGCGCAAGATGTGGTAGAGCATTTATCACTCTTACTGCATCACCCTGTATCTTGTGGTGTACAGCGAACGTCGCCTTGACAATATTATGTTGTCCTTGAATTTTTGTCATCAAATATTCCACCGATGAGATGAAAAGAGCCAAATTGTCTTCCGAAGCACCTTTAAATGGTGGTATTTGCTGGAGTTCTCTTAGAAGAAATTCCTGCTCTTTCTCCTCTGCCACATTTACGGGTAGTTCCTCATTAATTGACATATTTTTTATTTTTTATGTTAATTTGTCTCAAGTTCAATATTCACTTTCACTTTCACAATATTCTTAATCTTTTCCTTTTCTTAATAGATAAAATCAATTAAACACTCTCTCTACGAGATTTCACAATATTTGTCCTTACGGATCTTGAATTGTAATGTTTTTCACTGATTTTTATTTTTTTTTTTTTTTCGTAGGTATGATGTCGCTTTTTCCAATATACGTTTGGTTCCCAATATGCGTTTGGGTTTCGACTCACGTTAACGATCACTAGATAGGAGTTTTTATTAATTTCCGTTTAATAATTTTTAAACCCTATCCTACCGACTGCGCCAATTACAAAATGCGTTCTATTAAAAGGTTTTTTAAAAAGAATTAAACTTTATTGATCTAAGTACGAAAATAATATAACAGGAGATAAGTTGAGGTTGACCGCTGGCTGCTACGTTCTTGTGATGACTCTGTGATGACTCGATGATGACTCTATGATGACTGTATGATGACTGTATGATGACTGTATGATGACTGTATGATGACTGTATCTTCACTTTATGAAAAGTATCTATTGTTGTGCGCTGTGGCGTCCTTTGTCAGCATTTTGTGATGGACTGTGGGTTTTTAAATGAAATGCCAATGTTATTCTTTCGTCTCTTATTACTGTTGCAGAAATATTCCAAATGATGGTTCTGCAATATTTGCTGCGGTGATCTTAATATGATCTTCTGGTTTTGTATTATCTTTGTGGGCTTCTTTGTGGGCTTTGTATGTAACTTGCATACACCCAACCTCGCACCCACCCCAAATCCTATAATGGCATCCCCCCATACACACCTCGTTGTTTATTCGTGTGTATTTGCCATCCTCAAGTAATGCATCGCATTATACGAAAAAATCGACTTCAATCTTTAAACGCAATTTGCAAATTGCATAAGAAACAAAAATATTAATGAGCTGTCGCATAGTAGTAGAAACGGCGGGATTTTGATCGGCGGGATTTTGATTTTCGGGATTTTGATTTCCGGGATTTTGAAAGACGGGATTTTGATACGCGGGATTTCGACATACGGGATTTTGATTCGCGGGATTTCGACCCCAACCCATTTCGATGATCTGTCAGTGAGTCAGGGAGTCAGTGATCAGTGAGTCAGTGAGTCAGTCAGTTACGGTTTTTGCGATTTTTGAAGTTCTATATCTTGGGAACTACTGATGCTAAGGAGTTGAAATTTGGTGAGCCACCTGTGTTTGATCAGTTTTATCAGCAAATACTCCGAATTTGAAGTTTCTTACTTTATTGGTAGTGAAGTTAGAGGGGGGGGGGGGGGGTTGAAGATCGCCTGAGTTTGTTCCTGTAAAAAGGGTGTAGTGCCGCGAACTTGGCTGGGCACTACCGTGCCCTTTGATAACTCAGCAAATCTGTCTTTGGCTGAATATCGTTTGCTTCCCTTTGTCTTATTAGATTGCTGATACAAGAAATCTATTGGAATTCTTTAGATGATTTGGTCGCACATGTGACTGAAGCAAAATGTGCTGATATGCATATTTATAGTAACTAGTATCGCCCCGTGGTCGAAATTCGACCTTTCTCTATTAATGTTTTAATGGCAACATATTAATATAAAAATTAGATTCTGCCAGAGCGATTGGCTATACCTTTCAAATAAAAAAAAATTGTGAAAATACGATGCCATTAAGTCAGTTAAAAAGGGAGATATAGAAAAGTGTTTACGTATTAATATGTAGATGAGATCGGATATGATCATCCGCTATGAAATTATGAATCACTGTTAATGTACAATGTTTATTGTTGATATTTCTTATGAGCATTACATTTTGTTTACTGAAACATACTTTGTATCTTTCGTCATTATCATAGGGTGCTTAATATTATTAAAAAGTGATGTGAGGGTGCTCTTGGAATGTAACCCCTCCCTCTTTAAGTTTGATGCTCTCCTGAGTATCTATAATTCTGTTTTTAATTTTAATTTGTTGGGTTTCTCGATGCTTAAAATAATCCAATAAAATTGCAATTATAATAATTATGATTGTGATACATACTTGTATCTTCTAGTGAAGCAGCCGTTGAGTACAGACCAGAGAATAAAATGAGTCGAGTAATGTTCATGAACATTGAATACTCACTCGAAAAAAGCGAGTTCAAACAAACAAAGTCAACACAACCAAAATGTTTGCGAGTTTTCATGTTCATGAGTATGATGACTCGTAAATCAGCACACTCATCAAACGAGTACAAATAAGTATACGTTGCAACCGAGTTCAAATGGTTTCGAATAAAAACGAGTCAGGCGCTCGTGACCATATTGTTCACGATCAGTATGATCAAATATACTCGAATCGTGGCGGAAGATGTGTATTCGAGGTCTGTTGATGACGATGGGTAGGCTAAGCAATTTTGTGTGGATTGGTGGATGGTGGTTGGTTTTTGTGATGTAATTTCAATTTCTTTTTTTTCAGTATTTTGACTAATAGCATTGAGTTTATATACATAGAGGAACCACTTCGATAAAATGAAAATACTACGTTAAAGCGACTTCAGATGTCGCCTTGTGCATCCAAAGACTACAACCATTTTACTCATAAAAGAAAACTTATCTGTGGATCATGTTGCTAGATGGCACCTTATTTGTCCTTATACTTGAACCCTTCATCATAAAAACAAAAACAAAAAATTGTGGATCCCATGAAATGTGGGAAGCAAACACCTACCTACACCAACACAACATGAACAATGAATAGAGCAGTGAGCATGAGCAGGTTGCAGGTAGCAATTCAATTTTCTTTCTTTTGTGGAATGGGAACGTGTACTTTTTGTTGTTTTTCTTTGTTGTTACCATCAATGTATCTACCTATACGCATAAAGGGCTAGCTTTCGTATTTGGTAGACATGGCAAGGTTCAAATCTCAGCAGCAAAATTTCGGAGCAGATTTGTTGAAAATGCGGAGTAGGTAGGTAGGTTTATAGAAAATTTTGAAAACGAAGGAAAAACTCAAGTTGTCAAAACTATATTTTCAAACAAAAATAAATAGGTATTTTTAACAACAAAAATATCATAAATCACGATATGATCGAGATCGAGAAACGACGAACAAGATAAGAAACAAAAATGATTCCGTTTAAAATTATACTTTCAGATGTAAACATTCAGATTTCAGTTTAGTTAGTTAGTTAGTTAGTTTTTGTTATTCCTAAAAATTGGAGTAAGTTTGCTCCGATTGGAGTAAGGTCCGAACGCTGGACACGAGCCATGCATGAGCACTTAACAGGCAGACACTAATTTTTTTGTTTTTGGATAAGAGAAAATAAAATGTACCTTTTTTTACTGTTTTTTTCTTTTCGGAAAATGAAATATTAAGTCGTTTGTTTGGGTTATGTTTTTATTTTTCATTTTCCAAAAATAATTCAATTTAAATGAAACTTTGTGAAAATATATATTGTTGGGTCCTCAATTAGTACAATTTTTTTCAAGCATAACCATTGATCAGTTTTTGAGAAAATCAATTTTGTTTGCAATAAAATACTTTTTTTCAAATGAAAAATGTACTTCAGAAAATCATCGTACCGAGTTCATTTAAGGATCATTAGTTTTGTTTTTAGATTAACTTTTAGGTATATAAAATAATCAATTATGACAGTCTGATATATGAACCTCAAGATATAATCATTTTTTGCGGACCTTTTCACCGCTTTTTTCAAATATTTCAAACAAAACAAAAATCAACAAAATAAATTCTCCAAAACAAACCGATAAGGTTTTTCTTGAAAAGCTAATATCATTGATTGAATCATCAAAGTAAAAGTCTATAGGCTAAGGGAAAATGACAGAGCATCATTTCCTATTTTTTTTTAAAGTGCATTGAAGAGTTATTGACCATTAAATTTAAATAGGAAACCAAGCTGGTTTTGAACCTCTATCCCCACCAAAGGCTGAGAAAAAAACCTGCCAAACTTTGGTATCAAATATCAGAATACATGTACCTTTAAAACTTCATACTCAGATTCTGGTTATATGTACATCTGCTCCCAAAATTTAGTATCAGCTCCTGTACTATTATTTTTGTTTTTCATTTAAAACTGTATGTGTTGAAATGAATATTTCTAGCAATATCGTTGCGGCATCGGCATAAACTTTTGTCTGGGGTCAAATAATAAAACACTGTTTTATGTATTTTTTTCTGTAGAAAATTCAATGGTGTAGTTATTGCATTTTCCAAAAATTTTTAACAATTTATCAACCATTATTAAAAAATATTTGATGCAAAATGTTTTTTTTTTTGCTTTTTTCGCATTTTTGTACGTGGTTACTATATGTTTTCATTATTTGATATAAAAGTAAATTTAAAAACAAAACTAATGATCCTTTAATGAGCTCGGTACGAAATACATTTTTCATTTGAAAAAAAGTATTTTTTTCCAAACAAAATTGAATATCTCAAAAACTGATCAATAGTTATGCTTGAAAAAAATTGTCCTAATTAAGGACACAGCAAGATATATTTTCACAAAGTTTCATTTAAATTCAACAATTTTTCAAAAAATGAAAAATAAAAACAAAAAACAAAAAAAATACGGTTTTTCGCCAATATCTCGGAAATTTTGGGGTAACGTTAAAAAGTTATGAATATAAAAGTTGTAGATTTTTGCCAGATCTACAACATTTCTATTGAACACTCTTCATATTGGGGTCAACTTTAGTCCGAAAACGCAATAATACCATTCCCCCCCTCTTTTTTACCCCTCAAATCCCCCTCCAACTCCGCCTCTGGGAAATAGATTTTTGTACATACCTTATAGCCCCCTTCACCATATTCAATCGTTAAACTGCTGTTAACAAGTTTTATTTTTTTCGATTAAAAATATGTTAATAAGCCTGCCCTATAGGGCCCTTAGGGGCCAGTTATTGCAATCAGGAAAACGAAACAGGAACAATTTTCGAATGGCTTATTTCCTATGAAGAATTTTGTTGGCTAATAAAGCTTTCGTCAAGTGTACGATAATTCAGGCGACAAGAAAAAATAACGGCTTTTTGTCGAACAGTTAGATACGAGCAATTTTTACTTTAGAAGGGGGTCTATCTCACCCTATTTTTATATATTTTTAAATAGCAGACACCCCCCAAATCAAAAGTTTATGCCCAAAAAAAGAATATTTGGCCAAACAAAATTTTTTCCGATGTCATTTACACGTGGCTCTAAGCTCATACTTTTCCCCTACAAATTTGTATGGGATTTTCTCTCTTTTCACGTTTTATTTTTTTTCTCTCGAATTACTGCAGCTATTCTAATTTTTTTTGTTGATTTTTGTTCTTTAGTCATCCCTTTAAAAGACCTCATTCAAAACTTAATTAAAAAAAAAAAAAAAATCGAATTTTTTGGCTCGATTGTGACCATAGGAATTCCCATATAAAAACATCATAAAAGTGAACGTTTTTGACTTAATTTTAAATGTTTGTTAATAAATTTTTTGAATGAGAACTTTTAAAGGGATGATTAAAGAAAAATAATCAACAAAAAAATTTAGAATACCTAGCTGCAGTAATTCGAGAGAAAAAAAAATAAAACTTGAAAAGAGCGAAAATCTCATACAAATTTGTATGGGAAAAGTATGGGCTTAGAGCCACGTGTAAATGACATCGGACAAAATTTTTTTGGCCAAATATTCTTTTTTTGGGCATAAACTTTTGATTTGGGGGGTGTCTGCTATTTAAAAACGATTTTGGGAAATAACGGACACCCTAATGTACATTTCCCTGCCTTTTATTTTTAGATTGACGCGACCATCACCGATCGACATACAAACGCACAAATTACATACATAACTCGTCCCTATACGATTTGAAACAGATATATAATATATGAACCTACCTATAGATGTCCCAATATGCACAAGCGCCTGTGCCTGCACACAAAAAAGCTGAAGAGGGATATTGCATAAGTCTGCATACATAAGCCACAAAATAACAAAAACAGACACCCCTCGTACACCTTCTCTCTTTGTAATGGCACCCCTTGGTGAGCTGCCATTTGCTTCCCTTGATTTTTTTTACAATCAATGCGTTCCACAAAATTTAAAATTCTCAATTTAGTGTATGTGGCGACACCTTCGGGGGCTTTAACGCAAGATTTCGTGATTCCTCTATGTATATAAACTCAATGCTAATAGTGAGAAATAGATGTTTCTCGGATTATGTGTTTTCAAAATAATAAAAATAGATGAAAAGAAATTTGTTTAACTTGTTTTATCTAACTGAATTAAAAAAGTATAATGATATCCAAGCCAAATAAAATGAAAAAAAAGATATAAGCGAAGAAAATGAATAAAAATAAATAAAACAAAGAAAAAACTAATAAAGACAAAAGCTAAGAAACTTTTTTTAAATAATAGCTTAGATATATCTGTTTAAAAAGATTATAATGTATTTTAGAAAAGCCTTTATTGAATATTATTATTAAATTGTTGATCCTCTTAAATTGCCGTCGTTGAGTGAAATAGGATTTATCTTCAAATTGGAATTCGCGTTGAATTTTCAACCATAAAGTCGGAGAAAAGGTGTCTGGCACTAGATGAAGTAGATGGTTGATCTTCAACATTGCCAACAGATGTAGAATGCACTGTCGGAACTATAGACTTTATATAATCATATATTTCCATTTTCTCGATTTCCGAAAGTATTTGCAATAAAATGCATGGAGGATATAAAAATGTTGCAGCTTTGAAAACTATTTTTTATATATCATTTTGAAGGCGTTTAAAGTACCTAAATATCCTTTTTAAAAGAATGACTTTAAACCGCAATATCCCAAACTTTCATGTGGCATTCGTGTGTAGGTATATTATATACCTTACTTACAAAAAGGCATTTGTCGCGATATTGATGATTATGTGTCACATAATTACATTTCCTATACATCGACCCATTCATAAATCTTTTTAACATCCTCGCAAAAAAAACAGAGACCAGTTTTTTTCCTGATAATTCAACCCATCCCTTTAAAAACACTAGACAATATACCTAGACTTAAAAAACGAAAAGAGTTATCCTTTTTTAAAATAAATCCAAAAATACAGCACTATACATACCGCATTTTTAATTAGGGTTGCATACCTATATTATTTACATAAATACCTAATCTACATAAGTACATTTGTCGCATATATTGACGATCATGTGTTGCATCTTCTTACCGACCCAATAAATCTATTCAATAGATACAAACAAAAAACAACAGGAACAAGTTTACTTCTTGCAAAATTGCAAATTGAAACCACCGACCATAGAAACAATAAATAGATAATAATAAATACATATAGAATCTACCTACCCGTCCACAAACTATGCTGCAAGACCAACGACAGATCCACGATCACATTGCCTTTGGCTATTCATGATGTTCACGATATTTTCGAATACCCATTTTCTTTCGAGTATACTCGCTTTGTTTTGAGTACCCGAAAATTGTTGCAACTGTTCATGAGTAATTTTGATTGTGGATATAGAAGGCATCAGATACTCATGAGTTCGATCAATTTGTTTGACTTGACTTATGAGTATTTTTACTCGTGGATAAAATGACTTACGAGTATAGAGGCGGAACGATCGAGTATGAACGATCATAAACAGAAATTGGATTTTGTTCGAACTGACTCGAACACGCTCATTTTAATCTCTAGTACAGACGTTTTTATTTTACCTCCGCATTTGTATTAATTTTATACAAGCTCTACTCCAGCCTTTTTGTTCAAATCGGTGTGAATTTTACTCGCCAAACAGTTTATTATCTTCTTTTTCTTTAAAACATTAATTTAAAAGTGGTGAAGTCCTTCTAAAAGTGAATTTTCTTTAATTAATGATTCTTGAAATCAGATAACAATTTAAAGCAAACGTTTTAATATCGTATAGTTATACATACATACATAATTTTTTACTCTCGCATTGTGAACAAGAGAAAACTTCAACCTCTCTCAAATATATTTCGCCCCCGTTAATTTATTCTCTGTTTCCTTTTCTCCGGGTGAGTGAAACATTTTTAGTATATGATCTGCCTATGAAGCATAATTGGACCTACATTGTATTCCAACTTTTGCCTATCATTTACAT
The DNA here is from genome assembly GCA_963921185.1 of Dasysyrphus tricinctus. Classification (NCBI taxonomy): domain Eukaryota; kingdom Metazoa; phylum Arthropoda; class Insecta; order Diptera; family Syrphidae; genus Dasysyrphus; species Dasysyrphus tricinctus. The sequence continues at coordinate 139,448,348 of OY992531.1, forward strand.
ATACTGCAACCTACTCTACGACCAACGAGTGTGCCTATTCGATACCTACTGCCAGATATATAAATCAACATCATCGTCGCCTACGCTACTGGTGTCGTCTGAATAGCAAATATCAACCTCATCTTCAAACAACAAAGCCAATCTATTTTTGCTTTCAGACTTACCTTACAATTCATATTTGGGTACTACACCTCTCTCTTTGGATTTTGCTTTTTTAATTACATACACATACACCAACACCAGCTGCCAACGACGTGAGCGTGGACTTTCATCTCCCGACTGAAAAGTAAACAGCGTGCTTCGACAGCGATAGCGAACAAAAATTATTCTTGCTCTCAGTCTTGCCTTCTGGTCAACATTTACACAACATTACCTACAATTTTGGTTTTTGTACTGGATACCTTAAAGCTAATAACCAAACCATTTGCATTTCCGGTGTGTGCCTCAACTATTGTTTCGCGTTAATGAACACATGCAACAAAAAATATTGATCTTATAAAACCAACAAAAAAAAAAAAAAGATTAAATACGAGATAAACTTACAAACTTTAAACTTTAAAAACTTTAAAAAAAAAAACGTAATTTCTAAAGTTACAAACAATGGAAAATAACCCATGTGATTCCCTGAGTTGTGTTCTCGATAGTAAATATACCGAACGAGTGCCGTGTCGTGTTCTCTGCGGGAAATCATTTCATCCAGTATGCATCGGACTAAGTAAAAGATCTTGCGGATATATAAAAGAATACTTGAACTATTTTGTATACCTTTGTGATGAGTGTAAAAACATCTCCCTCTCTCACATTCTACTAGCCGTCAAATGCCTTAGTGATTCCACGAACTCCATTTTAACTGACAATAATCGTTTCCACAAAAATGTACTCTCACAATTTGAACATTTCGATGAGTTTTCAAAGAGTATAGAAGTTCTAAACAATTCCATCGAGACCCTTAGCAATCGATGTTTCTCTAACCAATCTTCTATCGACAAGAAACTTTCATCTATTGTGCAGATTTTAAATCCGCGGTTAGAACACACTCATTGCAAGTTTGAAAATATTAACCGTGAAATACGCTCTACAATTGAATCTGTTCTTAGCTCCCATCCTCTCGATAATTTAACTAATCAAATGCAAATCATTCGTACCGACCTCGATCTCTTTCTACAAGATACCTCGAGTTCAATGTCTTCAGCATCATCTCAACTTACATCGATCCTTCACGGCCTTGCTTCTAGGATTACCGACATCAGCAATGAGCTTACTGAAACGCGCACCTCTTTTAAAGATGTAATTGAGGAAATCAAAATCACTTCCTGCAAAATCGACGAATTACCTTTGAATGTCCAACCAAGCGTACCTAATTACAACTACGATACATCCATTCTCACTGAAATGATTGAATCCACTCAAAGTGCATCTCTCTCCATTACCTGTTCCATCACCTTCACCAACCATATCAACAATATCAGATAACACTGTCTATGTTGCTCCGTCTGAACCTGTTATCCATCGTTTTGGCACAACTTGGACTGAAAGCGAATGGAATGTCAGAATCAATAAACTTAAAAGGGCTTCTGAATTCACGCTTTTCTTCGTTAAAGGAACTCCAATTTATGCAAATGACTCTTGGATTCGCAAGCTTTTTTTGAGTAATTTCAAATTCAACCTTGGAGAATGTCAAAAGCTCACTTCATCAAGTTTCAAAGTTTTGATTCCATCAAGATATCAATGGTTACTCGTCTCTACCGCCCATCCTATTTGCTTACTTGGGAAAATTAAAATCTCTAATTGGATCAATAAAATTTAAAAAAAAAACTACAAGTTCTAAGACCAACCCACCCAGTTATAACTCCATAAACAATCCCAATTTTAAAACGCCTATTATCCCAAATGATCCCAAGCTTCCCGAACGCAAACGCGTATCATTTAATACTGACGCTAACGCTAAATCCTACCCATCTTATAACACTGTATCAAATAAGAGCACTACTTCTAACGTAAATTATAGAAATTTTATCCATTCTCACACCTTAAATCCTATCTCTCAGTCCACCACTCAAAGCCCTACTTCTACTGCTCCAAACCTTTCTAACTGTCCAAACGATACTCTCGTTTCGCATACACCTATGTTTCCTCCTCCAATTTTCGACCCAATGTTTCCGCCTTCTGTTAAATTAACTTCTAAATTCGCTAATCCAAAGCCAACAATTGATAATATCGATGGCCGGTATATAATGGCAAGGCTTCGTGACAGTAAACTATATGATAATGTACGTCTTTACCTTGCTTTCTTACACGATAAGCCGGACTCTGTTTGTATTGACGGTAAGACCAAAACTAACCTCTTGATATCGATACAAAAAGAAGGTCTCCCAACCGACCACAGCTCTCTTATCAATATATATATCCGTTTTCATGAAGGTTTTAACATATCTCGTTCTACAGTATCGAAAGACCTTGCTACTTACGCATCTCATGTTAATTCAAAACTTTCTCCCTTCACTAGATTCAGTAATAAGCCTCATCTTTAATAGTAAACCTATTCTAAATACTTTATCTACTGACGCTGCCCCAACTACGCTATCTCTTTATTACCAAAACGTTAGAGGGCTCCGCACCAAAACCTCTACTACGTTTCTCAACTCCCAAAAACTGCCATTCGATATTTTTGCCCCAACAGAAACGAACCTTTGTCCCAGTATTCTCGACAGTGAGCTATTCACATCTGACTTTTTCGTCTTCTGAGCCGATGGTCAAATCATAGATGATGGTCCCTGTGGACGTGGAGTTCTCTTGGCTGTTCACAACCGACTGAATGCAACCCTTGTCGAAATCTCTAATTCGCCACTCTTCGAATTCGTGTGTATCAAGGTCTCTGTCTATAATCGGTGTTTCTACATTATCTGCTCTTATATTCGCCCTGCACAACCCATCCTCGCATATAAACTAATGGTAGACTCTTTTGATTCGCTTTTTGAGGCTGCGGAATCCAGTGATGACTTCATCATAGTCGGCGATTTCAATTTACCCGATCTTGTTTGGATTCCATCAGAGGATGAATTGCACTTTGTTCCCTGCAATACTACTTCAGAAAAGGAATCTCTTTTCACGGATCGCTTATTTAAAAATGGCCTATTTCAAATAAGTGGGATCTCTAACAACTTGGTACTTAGTGGTTTTTGGTGATTCTGCCGACACGTTTTCTTCATTTTTTTTTTTTAGAACCAAAAATAACGGTACCTGTCATACATTTTTTTTGGCAAATTTACATAATCGTATTTTTCTCAAAAACGGCTCGACAACTTTTCTTAAAAAAAATTCAATAAATTTATTTTAGTAAAGGCTTTCTTTGGGTGGAAAACCATTTTTCAAAAATGGTTATTAATGGTACCTCCCAAGGAACCATTTTTTTAATTTTTGATTTTATTCAAAATGGTATGACCGATTTCAATTATTTTTTTTTATACAGAAGATTCCAAAAAATGTTAATAGTTTTGTGTACCAACATTTTTAAAAAAATATTTTTTGGATTTTTAAAAAATATTTCAAAATTTTTTTTGGAAAATCAAATATTTCGAAAACGGCATGATAGATTTTCTTGAAACTCGATATTTTAGACTTTTTTAGTACTTTCTAAAATATTTTTAGAAAAAATTTTACATTTATGAAAAAATAACGGTACCTTCCATACAAAAGTGAAAAAACTGCAAAGGAAAATATTTTTTTGCTTGAAAACGACTCCTACGATTTTAATTAAACTTTTTTCATATACTAAAATTAGTACGATCTACCATCAAAAATTATAAAATTTTACACATAGCAACTATTAGTAGTACCTGTCATAGAACGTATTTTTTTATTTTGAGTCTTCTCGTTAGCAGCTTAACGGATTTAAATTAATTTTTTTATATACAAATTTCAAATAAGATTAAATAATATTGCATATCAAAATTTTCAAAAAAAAAGTTTTTGGATTTTAAAAAAAGTTTCAAACTTTTTTTTTGAAAATTCGATATCTCAAAAACGGGTTAACAATTTTTTTTCAAATTTTGTTTTTATATACACATAAATATAAATATAATAAATATTTCATTCATTTTTTCGAATTTTTTGTGTTTTTTTTTTTTAAAAGTTCTAAACCTCTTAAAAAATCACCCGTTAGTTTAAATCTGCATACCGAAATTTGTTCTTAAAAATGTTTTAAGAATTTTATATATAAAAAATTAATTTAAAAGAAAACCGCTCCAACGATTTTAAAATTTTTTTTCCCATACAATCATATTCCATCATGAATTAAGATGGCATACTTTTTTTTCACCTCAAACTGTCAAAAGAGTTGTTTTAGCTAATTTAAATGTCGTATTTCATGCTTCTCTACATTTTTCTCTCATAATTTCCATGTTTGTATATACAATTTTCTTAAGCTCGCAGTGTCTTGAACATAAGAGCAAGTACGTGCGACCCAGTCGTGCATTTTATTTCTTCTGACCCTTGCAACTCAATTGCCACCAAAAATTTCCACCTTCTCTCCACCCTCGATCTATATCACCCTCCTCTATCTCTTCTTTTCACTGTCGATCAAGGTATATCCGTCATTGAAGCAGAAGTCTCATTTCATTTTAAGTTCCGGAAAGCCAACTTTAACCAACTCGGGATCCTTTTAAACAATATTGATTTCAGCCTTTTTTTGAACTATAAAACCCCTATTGACATCGCCCTTTCATTCTTCTATACTACAATCTTTGAATGTTTGCTCCTTTGTGTCCCTTACGTGCCTCAAAAGAATAGTTTGTCATCACCCCCCTGGTATACTAAGGAGTTGCGAACTGTTCGAAATACAAGGAATAAGTTATGGAAAACTTATTTAAAATCCCGAACATATTCAGATTATTTAAATTACGAGCAAGCTCTTTCCAATTTCTCTCTCCTCTGCGATTCTCTATACCATGCATATCTTGACAAAATGCAGGCCTGTCTCATCTCTGAACCGAAGCGGTTCTATCAATTCATTAACGCAAAAAGAAAATCTGATGGTCTTCCGTCTACCTTCAATTTTAACAACACCTCATCTGCTGATCCCGAGGTAATTGTCAACCTCTTTGCTAATTTTTTCAGTCAGTCTTATAGCGGTGCTGTTAATAATCCTGATCTAGAATATTTCGAGTACTTGTCAAGCAGTTCGCAAACTTCACTAGTCTCTCTCGATATTTCTCCTTCGTCAGTCAGTGAAAAAATAAAACTACTTAAGGATGACTTTTGTCCTGGTCCTGATGGCATTCCAGCCATTTTTCTCAAAAAATGTGCTAACGTGTTGTGCGAACCTCTCACAATTCTGTTTAAACTATCTCTTTTGCAAGCAGTTTTCCCCACTTTAGCTAAACTTTCTTCCATACCCAAGCTCTTCGAAAGCATTGTCTATGACGCTCTTTGTTTTCATTGTAAGTCATTAGTCTCCCCACTACAACATGGTTTTATTAAGGGCAGGTCCACTACGACGAACCTCACTCAATTTGTTTCCATGGCACTTTGTGCTCTGGAAAAAGGCTACGATGTTGATGTGATCACTACTGACTTCAGCAAAGCTTTCGATAAGATCTCTCACCAAATTATCTATATTAAGCTAGGAGCCTTTGGGTTTCCTCCGTTGTTCATCCCATGGGTGAGGTTTTACTTGGAAAACCGCCAATATAGTGTTGTTTTAAGATGTTCCGTGTCCGATCCCATCTATGCTTCCTCAGGAGCTCCTCAGGGTAGTCATCTCGGGCCACTTTTATTTGTCCTTTCCATCAATGATGTTGAAAGCATTATTTCTTTCTCTAACCTCTCTATCTATGCCGACGACATGAAAATTATGAAAGTAATATCTAGTCCAATTGATTCTTCCCTGCTTCAAAATGACTTAAATTCTTTTCTTACATGGTGCACCAAAAACTTTCTCGAACTCAACGTCACTAAATGTCAACACATGACTTTTTCTCGTAAACGCCTGTCCCTACCATCTCGTACTTATCATTTTTGCAACGTCCCGGTTCCCACAGTTTCCTCCATTCGCGATCTCGGCATTTTATGTGCTAAAGAGCTTAATTTCCGTTCTCACATAGATAATATTATTGCAAAAGCAAACTGTTCCCTTGGTTTTATAAAGCGCTGGTCTAAAGAATTTTCAAACCCATACGTAACAAAATCTCTCTTCATCACATTTGTTAGACCTATTCTTGAGTATGCAAGTCAAGTTTGGTCTCCTTATCAAACCACCCACTCATCTAGAAATGAAGCTGTGCAACGTAGGTTTCTCTGCTTCGCCTTACGAAATCTTCCATGGTCTGATCCTCTTTTCCTTCCCCCTTACGAACATCGGTTACAACTGATTGATTTAAACACCCTTGCTAAACGTCGCGCTGTTGCAGACATACTCTTCGTTCACCAAGTCATTACAGGGGCCATCGATTCTCCGCAACTTCTTGAATTAATTTTCTTTAACACCAATCCACGTAGCCTTCCCTTCCTTCGCCTTCCTACTCACCGAACCAACTATGCCCATTTTAACCCAATTTCAAGAATGTTACGATTAGCCAATAGTGCACAGCATCTCCTTGATTTTAACCCAAGTATATCCTCCCTTAGAAAAAACCTTTATTCTAATTATCCCTTACCCCCTTCTCTTTAGTTTTTAGTTAGAATAAGTTGTTATTATATGGTTAGATAGATAGATCTTTATTGTAACTGAAATTTTTATAATTTTTTCATTTAAACCTAGATTGCACAATTTACAGAGATATGGTGTCTTATATCCTACCTTACTACTGAAAATATTATAATTAGCATTCAATTTATATCACAGATTTATTACATTTTGAAGGAAAAGTTACTAAAAAAACCTTCATTAACTATACACATTGTAAATTTTTTCATAGGAAGAGAGAAGTGGGGAGCAGAAAACTGCTTACGATGTTGTTTACATTTTTATATCACAGAAAAAGAATACATTAATAAATAATGAAAATGAATAAACAAATAAATAAATAAATAACAAATATTCAAATACGAATGAACAATTAAATAAATTAATGAACAAATGAATAGATAGATAAATAATCAAATAAATAAATAAATAAATAAATAGATAAAAAAATAAATAACTAAATAAATAAATAAATAAATAAATAAATAAATAAATAAATAAATAAATGAATAAATAAATAAATAAATAAATAAATAAATAAATAAATAAATAAATAAATAAATAAATGAATGAATAAATAAATAAATAAATAAATAAATAAATAAATAAATAACAAATAATTAAATACGAGCGCAGAGTCAAATAAATTAATGAACAATTGAACAAATAGATAAATAAATAAATACAAAGATTAATGAATAAATAAGTACATAAATAAATTAATAATGAATACAAAATTTAATCCTGCAACAAAGAAATAAATTAACACATAACACAAAAATTAAAATAAATTAAAAATAAATAAATAAATATAAATAAATAAATAATTAATAATTAATTAAATAAATATAACACATTTAGTGGTGAACAAAGTGAATGAAAACTAATTAATCTTACTAACACCTTAAGCAGCTAAGTTTGAGATAAGATTGTTGTCCGAACTATTGCACGATAGAATATAACGGTCTTGTAACTTCGAAATTCTTATTGCAACCTTATCAATGTTTGCTATTCTATGGAGTTCTTCTGTAGAAAAGTGCCGGGGAAGATTAAGCATAATTTTTAAAATTTTATTTTGCATTATTTGTAATTTTTGAATATGGGTTTTTGCGCATTTTCCCCAGACAGGCGAACCATACATAATTATACTCTGGAAGATAGACTTAAATATCATTAATTTGTTTTCTGCACTCATTTTAGACTTACGATTAATAAACGGATAAAGTGTTTTTATCACAATATTAAGTTTATTTAACGTTTGCTGTATGTGAAAGTTAAAGGTCAATGTTTTATCCAGGTGTACCCCAAGATACTTTGCAGTTGATTTCCACTCAACTTGTACTCCGTTCAATTGGAGGCTATTGTAAGGTAGTAAACAGGGTTTCCTTTTTCTCGTAAAAAAAAGAGCCTGTGTTTTTGATGCATTTAACTTTATTTTCCAATTATTGAAATAAATTTGAATAGTATTCAGAGCAGATTGCAAGTTGGTTTCAATGCAAAAACCATTTGAATCTGATGAATAAACGCATGTGTCATCAGCAAATATTGCAGTTTCACAATTTTGAAGTTTAGGGAAATCGTAAGTATATATGTTATATAAAAATGGACCTAGAACTGACCCTTGAGGTACACCTGAGATGATATTATTTTCTTCGGTGTACCAGTTATTGACACAGACCTTAAATTTTCGATTTGACAGGAAAGACAATATAATTTTTACAATATACAACGGAAAATTCAAGGTAACGAGCCTATGAATCAATCCCTCATGCCAGACAGTGTCAAAGGCTTTCTCCACATCCAGAAGTACCATTCCTGTACTCTTTCCTGAAGACAAATTATTTTTAACATACTTTGTTATTCGGTCAATTTGGTTAGTAGTACTATGATACCTTCTAAAGCCAAATTGTTCTGGTGGCAAAATATCAAATTGATCTACATGTAGAACCAGTTTGTTTTTAATAAGTTTTTCTAAGCATTTGCTTAATGAACTCAACAGACTTATTGGCCTGTAGCTAGAAGGGTCACTTAAAATTTTTCCTGGCTTATGGATAGGAATGACTTTTGCCGATTTCCACTCTTTGGGAAAGTATCCTGTCTTAAAACAATTGTTAAATAAATTTCTGAGGTATCTTATACCTATTACTGGAAGAAGAAGAGATTTTTTATTCCGTCAAATCCGGGAGATTTCGTGGTCTTAAGGCCTTTAAGAATAAATTCAACATCTTCAAAAGATACTATATCCTCGGTTACTTCAAGGACACTTTCGTTGAGTAATTGTATAGATTGATCAACAATAAATTCTATGTGGTTATTGATTGCGTTGTTGCCAGAGACTAAACTATTAGCACAAAACGTGCGGGCTAATGCGTTGGCTTTTTCCTCGTTAGATATCAATATAGAATTACCTATTTTAAAGAAAGGATATGTACCTTTTTCTTTTTAATAACTTTTATGATATTCCAAAATGGCTTGCTACCTTTATTAAAACCCTGTACTTTATTGCTCCAGCTCTGGTTTCTAAAAAGAAAGATTGAATTTTTGATGAATAAGTTCATCCTCTTCATTTCAGAGATAAAGTATTCATCCCTAGTCCTAATCCATAGAGTTCTATATCTGTTTCTCATTTTAATTGCTTCCACTATATAGGCAGGAAGTGAATTACCATTGTTTCGACTTTGAGTTTTTTTGGGTACGGATTCTTCGACACTCTCGAGAACTGATGTTGTAAAAGCACTAACCGCTCCATCAATTTGTTCGACACTGATGTCATTTGGATCCCGCTCTGAAATGTTTCTCAACTTAAGCTTGATACTTCTTTTAAATTTTTTCAAGTTAGTATTTGCATAGTCAAAAAACTGATTGCAATTTTCCACAGGGGTTGAATTTATTTTTATTATTACCGGAAAATGATTTGAGCTAAGATCATAGGTTGACTGAATAATTCAGGGGAATTTGTAAGAAATAAGTCAATGGTAGAGGGACTAGATATATTGTTTGGGGGAATACAAGTAGGTTGGGGGGGGGGGGGGGAGGTACAAAATGTTAAACGGGTGTCTTGATTCCAAGTCGGCTAGTATATTCCCCCATGCATTGGCTCTGACACAGCCCCAATTCCTATTCTTGCAATTGAAATCGCCACCAATCAAATAAATATCATTTAATGCAATCAATTTACGTAAGTCGTTGCGAAAATCATGCCTTTTTTCTGGGGAAGTAGACCCACCCGGAAAGTAAATTGAAAAAAATTTTATAGAACGCCCATTTTCAAATGGTACTTCTATGCCAATGTTTTCAATTAGTTTGGTTTTAATCACAGGAAGTATTTTATGCTTAATCGTTTTCTTTACTACAACAGCGACACCGCCCCCACTTCTCTCTTCTCTATCTAGACGATAACATTTGTAATCTTTATTAGAGATATTTACATTTTCATCTAACCAAGTCTCACTTATTAAACTAACATCAATGTTATGTTTGCTTAAGAAAGCAAAATATTCTAATTTTTTATTCCGAATGCTTCTAGCATTCCAACAATTAATCTTAAAACTACCATTCATAATTATATACCTGAATATAGATACTTAATTGCTAATTGTGCAATCGTATTAAACTGATCTGCTTTAGTATTGCATCGGCTAAGTAATGTTATCATCTCTGCTGTGAGTGAATTGATTTCTTCCATCGTAAAAAGCTCATTGTTCCCACTGTTCGTGGTCCCAGTAAAACCGGTTTTGTGCGAGGTGTCTGTCCACACATTGGAATTGTTGTTTGTTGCTACATTATTGTTTGAAGCTAACACCTCAGTAGAGTTTGGAACTTTGGACTTCTTGTATGGCGTGAGCGAAGGAAAGTCGGATTTATTTGGGATATACGAAGTATGTTGTTGGTATACATCCCTTGTCGTCGCCGTTGCATGTGTTCTATTTCGCATAGACAATTTCTCACGAATTTTAATAAAGCTTTGTCGGCTGATGCAGCTTGGGTCATTGGCCTTATGGACTTCGTTGCAGTTTGCACACCTGATTTTGATTAATTTGCAATATTTAGTTTCATGATTTTCTGCACAGTTGGCACAGTGAGTTTTAATATGGCAGTTTTTCTCTCCGTGCCCATACATTTGGCAGTTGTAACATTGTGTAAGCTTGTTTCTCTGCCTACGGGCAAAGTCCCATTTCACTTGGGTTTTAAATATTGATTTATATTGTTTCTTCAAATCATTTAGCTTGATTGAACCACACTCGAGGTACACAAGATAGAAGATGTCTACGAAGCTTTCATAGTTCTTTTTAATAATTTTTACATTTAGGCATTTTAAACCAAGGGATAACAGCTCATTTTTAATCACATCAATGTTTAATTCATGTAGGCCATAAAGCATGACTTTAAAAGACCTTACTGAGGGTAGATCATGTGTAAAAAATTGAAAGTTTTTTTCCTTAAGTGTATCGCAAAGTTTGGTATAGGTTTCAATGTCTTCACAATTCACTTTAATTCCAATAGACATTTTCTTTACACTGTAGTGTTCTAGTTTAAATTCACTAAGTAAGGCATGGATATTTTCAATTGTATTATATGGTTTAAGTTATATTATTATTATTGTTATTATTATATAAGCTTGAATCAAGCGAAATAAATAAATAAAAAATAAATATATGACATAGCATGTATAATATTGTTTTGGTATCTTATTGCTTGCAATTCTTTTAAATTTTCAATTTAATTTTAGTGTATTTATATCTTCTTATGTAACATTAATTTTTGTAAAGTTTAATGTGTTATATAGTGGAATTATAATATTTTGTTTAAAAGTTTCTTTTTGATTTATATATAAAGTTGCATTTATTTAAATGTTACAATCTTTAAAATGTATAAGGCTATTTTTAACAAGTTTATATTCAATATTATTACAATACTCATTTAAACTTGATCGTAATAAGTTTTTTGTTAGGATAATCAATTAATTAATTCTTGATTTTTATTGGATCTTATTTTACAATTTCCATATTTTGTTTTATTTTTGTTTTTACACTTCAGAATTCTGTGTTGTAATGAGCTTAAAGCAAGCTGCATTCTACAATCAGAGGCTCATCATGAGTGCATGTGTTAGTGGTTAGTAGATTAAGCAGAGCTAGATAAAATAAATAAAAATAAACAAAATTAAACAAATTAATAAATTAGACACACAATATAAAACATTTACATAAATAAGGTAAGATATAATCAAGACATAGAAATTCACGAAAGTGGAGCACTGGTTCGCAACAGTGTTTTTAATTCTACTTTACTTATGTTAAAATCAACAGAGGCAGTGCTCAAATTAAAAAGTTTGCACATACGATTAAGAGGTTCGTGAATACCATAATTGGTTCTATGAAAAGGAACGTGAAAAAGTTCAAATCTTCGTAGGTGGTGGGATCCCCCGCGGTAGCTTATACCTATACAGGCTAATAAGGCAGGAGCATCAATTTCGCCACTGATAAGTTGGTGAAAAAATATTAAATCATTATTAACACGCCTTTGATATAAAGTTTGAAGTTGCAGAAGCATGATTCTATGTTCATAAGGTGGCAGGTTGTAAGGATCAGCCCAAGGAAGACCTTTCAAGGCAAAACGAAAGTTATGTTGTATTGATTCAATACGGCTTTTATGAATTTCGTAAAAGGGAGTCCATACTTGAGAGGCGTACTCAAGATGGGGACATAGCAATTGTATAAAGAGAGAGTAACAAACGGGTCGTTAAATTCCTTTGCCCAGCGCTTTATAAATCCAAGCATGGAACTCGCCTTATTTACAATATAATTAATATGTACTATGAAATCTAGATCAGAACTAAAGTGAACACCCAGGTCTTTGAAACTAAAAACACGACAGAGTGTGTGCTGTGAAATGGAATAGTCAAAAGCACTCACTACTCGTTTTTTTGAGAAAGTTATAGTTTGGCATTTTACTGGGTTAAGAGAAAGACCGTTTTTCCCACACCAAACATTAAAATTGTCAATATCAGCCTGCAGGAGAATATGGTCATGATTTGATTATTTTTTTTGTTTTAATGTTCATATCATCAGCATATATAAGAATATTACTACATCGGATACATCATTTATAGCGAGAATGAACAAAAATGGGCCTAGATGATTTCCCTGAGGTACACCCGAGTGAGCAATGAATGAGTTTGAAAGACAACTTCTGAATTTAACTTGGTAAGATCTTTTTTCAAGGTAAGACTTTATCCATGATGTAACAAAAAATGGAAAACCAAAGGCTTTAAGTTTAAATACAATAATTTCATGACTAAGTTGATCGAATGCTTTCGAAAAGTCAGCGTATGTATATGCAATCGACTTCATTCCCGTTTTCCAATGTATAAGAACATTTATGCAAAAAAGTAAGGAGATTTGTTACCGTTGATTTTCTTCTCACAAATCTATGCTGTTGATCACATATAATACTTTTAGTATGAAATGCTAGGCTCTCACATAAACTTGCTCGAAAAGCTTTGGAATACAAGAGAGCTTTGCTATGGGCCTATAGTTCATTATATCAGTTTTGTCACCTTTTTTTAAAGATTGGTGTAAGAAAGGATTTCTTGCATAAATTGGGAAATATTCCTGTCCTTAGAGAAAACTCGAACAAAAATTGAAGGGGTTAAACTAGTATACATTTTTCTGGACCAGATGAATAATCATCATTTAGTGATGAGAGAAGGTCTAAAACAGTACCCGGTGGCACTGGGATATTGTTGCAGCTTGTTTGGGCATAAGTATGTAAATTCTTAAAACAGTTTTCGTCGAAATCTAAGGGCTTGTCAACAAAAGAATTACGAAAATTTTTCGCAAAAGCATTACAAATATCAATGGTTTCCTTCAACGAACAATTTTCATACATTAAGTTTGCTGGATAACCATCTGAGTATTTTTTTCGAATTAACAAACCTCCAAAATGCCTTTGGATCATCTTTTAGAGAACTACCCATTTCGTTTACATGGTTAGTGTATAGATTTTTTGAAAGGGTTTTAAATTCTTCAAAAAGGGTAATGTAGAAATTGTGATCGATTGGTGAAAGAGTTTTTAAGTACACTTTCCATGCTTTTATTTCTTTTATTTCGGAGTGTTCTTAGGTCTTTCGTATACCATGAGTGGCAAAAGTTTCTATTTTTAGATAATTTTAATGGGATAGTGCTATTAATGCAGTTGTTAAGGATGGAATAAAAACTTAAAACTGCTTCGTCAATATTGCTAGATACTGATATATTCTCAGTACCAGATCTATCTGTTTCATCTGACAGCAATTGAAAGTCTGCCTTTCTGTAGTAAAAAGTATATGAGCAATCATAAGGGTTACTGTTTTTAGTAAGGTGATTGCTCAGGTCGAAAAAACTATCCAAAGGAGGATGATAGTTATCTATATAAGGAATTCCAGAACTAGATTCTAGAACCAGAGTACTATTAGCGTCTGAAGAAAATATCAAATCGAGAATTCGATGTTTAGAGTTTTTAATACAGCTAATTTGCTGTAAGTCAGTGGAAATTATTCTATCAAGAAGCAGTAACTCATTTTGAGAAGAAGTCAAAGAAGCTTCTTGATAGGATTCGTCATCAGAGGGAACCCACTCTATGTGAGGTAAATTAAAATCACCAAGAAGTAATATGTTGCTGTTGGAGCAAGACAAGTCAATAACAAAATCTAAGGCTTTAGAAAGTTCCACATAAACAGCGTCCGAACTTTTCGGAGGAATATATGCATTTTTGATATAAAACTGTTTGTTTTGTATTGTTTATTTTATGCAGATTAATTCAATAGAGGGATTAAAAGGGAAAGATAAAGACGAAGACGTAAATTTATTTCTAACTGTAATTAAAACACCACCTCCCACTTCTTTAGGCTTATCAACATGACGATCTTTTCTATATATAAAAACTCTTGATTAAAAAGTTCCGTGTCCAGAAAATTTGAATTCAGCCAAGTTTTAGTCAAAACAAAAATGTCATGTGAAAAAGCTTGGGAGTTCATATAAATATCAGCAGTTTTGCTGCGAAGCCCTCTTACATTTTGGTAGAAGAGGGTAATCCTGCTCAGTTTTTTTATTCATTTTTGGATAAATTTCGGGTGTATCTATTTTTCCTTACAGAAAATTCTTTTATAAGAGCTTCTGGAGGCCAATTACTCATATTGCAAATAGAATCAAAATAAGAAGAATGTGCTACTATTTTGAAAGAAGAAAGGAAACTATTTACTTTGCTGATTTTTGTGCACTTAATAGAATTATTTGTAGGGTTACAATTATTATTAGCTAATAAAAGGGAAACAATATCATCTGCAACAGTATCTGGTTCAAGGCGAGAATTAAATATAGAACTAGGTTTTGAAACAGCTTTGATTGGCCTAGGATCGGTTATTATACTGGCAATGGTAGCACAATCTGCATCAGAGATTGTTTCTACGACCATCATTGAACTTTGATTTATAACTTCAGCCGGAGGAGCTAATTCTAAGTCAAGATGGGGACTAATAATTATGTTTGTTCGTTTAGAAGGTGGACCAGAGTTTTTAACAACAACTGAAGGGTCCAGGGGAAAAAACGGCTTAAGTCCACTTTAATTGATTGCGAGAAAAACTTAGTTGTAAATATATTACTAAAATAATGGATAATTTAAGGAAAAATAAATAAAACTAACAATTTTTTTTGTTGAGCACGAAGTACTCAAGTAAGCAAACATATATTGATTTTAACATCTTGAAGTTTTTGCATGATAAGCTGACATAAGTCAAAAGGACCTTCGATGTTTTAACCAAAATTTTGAATTTTTTGATTTGAAATTTTCTTCTGAAAGAACCGGACATGATAATTGGAAACGGTTTTTTGCTTTTTATTCAGACACCTCCAGATTTTCAAAATAGAGTTTAAAAATAAAATAATTTTCACAAGCGTGACATTGGACCGTTTTTGCCATTCAATTTGTTAGACAGGACCTCAACCGGATGTAGTTAGAATATCTAATTTTGTTTTGTTTTAATTATTGACCTGACGTGTCGCTAGGTCTATTCACAAGTTTTTCTTTTTTTAATATCGCTTTGTTTAATTTTTGGAGCAAAAAAGATACTTTTGAAAAAAAGTTTTTTTATAAAGTGTACTATTTTGCGAGTTTTCAAAATCCTATGTGAAGAGAGCTATACTACATCAGATAGTACCCATACAAATCTATAAGATGTCATCATTAGTTTAATTTTTCCAAAAAGTGTACTTGAGCCGTTTTTCCCCTGGACCCTTCAACTGTATTATCACGTCCCCTTTTTTATATAGGTTGTGGATACAAAATGTTTTACATATTTTATTTCATTGTTTTCATACAATGTTTCGTTACAAATGATGTAGTTATATTTTGATATTTCGACTTCAAGTCCTCGATCGTTTGGTATAGGTAGAATCATTATGCTTTCGCGTTTATGTGTGAATGTTGGTATTTATAAAACAAAAACTAATTGCCTTTTTCTAGTTAATACGCTGCTCTCAATATATTCTTATATATTAATGGTTATTTTAAACCGTTTATTTTTTTCTTTAGTCAAGATATTTCGCCCTAAAATTCCTAATCTTGAAAAGACTACATTTTCTTGTAATTTTTCTATTTCGTTGTTGAACAACATTATATCTGTAGTGATCTGTAATGATAATATGCTTTTAGCTAGATTTTCTTGTTTTATTTCTGTGGAATTGATAAAGTTCCTCAATACATACTGGTGTTTGTTAATACGGTCTGCCATTGTTTCTAATTCTTTTTGAAATTGTGAATTTATACCTGTGGCCTATTGCACCATCTTACAAAATTGTAACTACAATTACAAAATTTTAATCCACAAATTTGTTAAAATTCGAGGTTTTATGTTTTATATTCTTTTTTTTAATACAAAATTATACTTGTTTCACAAATTTGTAGGCAATCCTAATTTTAGCTACACAAATAAAAATTTGTAGTTGTAAGAAAAGAAAATCGTTTACAATTTTTTTCAGTTTGTGAAAAATTTCTACAGGTCAAAGATCGTATGTAAATTCTTCTACAAATTATACAGTAAATTGCAGTCGAATCTTACAATTTTCTCGTTTCTTCACAAAATTGTCAACACACTCAAGGCAAAATAAAGATTCAAATACGAAATTTGTGGATAAAAACTACAAATTTGTGATTGTAAATTGTAACTGGTGCAATAGGCCACTGCTTGTTTATTTAATTCTGTCATAGCATTTATATTTTTTCCTTCTATTATTTTTTTTTTTTTTAACACTTCAGATTCTTTATTGTAGTGAGCTTAGAGCAAGCTGCAAACCTACAATCAGAGGGTCATCATAAGTGCATGTGTTAGTGGTTAGTAAAATAATGCGAGCTAACACATGCATTACAATAAATTTATACATTAAAAAAACAAAACGAATAAACATAATTAAACAATACATAAACAATTAAATTAAATATGATCAAAAACTAAAAAAACAATCACGAAAGTGGAGCACTGGTTCGAAACAATTTTTTTAATCCCATTTTGCTAATGTTATAATCAACAGAGGAGTCATTTAAATTAAAGATCTTGCACATACGGTTAAGTTACATGATCATGTATACCGTAGTTAGTTCTATGGAAATTTACATATAAAAGTTCAAATCTTCGCAGATGGTGAGATCCTGCACGACAATTTATGCCAATACAAGCTAACAAGTCAGGAGCATCAATTTGACCATTTATAAGTTGGTGAAGAAATATTAGATCATTTTTAACCCGCCTTTGATATAATGTTTGAACCTGCAGTAGCTGGATCCTATGTTCATAAGGTAGAAGGTTGAATGGGTCAGCCCAAGGAAGATCTTTTAGAGCAAAACGAATGAATTTATGTTGTATTGCTTCAATACGATTTTTATGAATTTCATAAAAGGGAGACCATACTTGAGAGGCGTACTCTAGGTAAGGTCGTACATAACAATTGTATAAGGAAAGAGTAACGTACGGATCGTCAAATTCCTTTGCCCAACGTTTTATAAACCCAAGCATTGAGCTTGCTTTATTAACAATATAGTTAAAGTGTTCAGTGAATTCTAAATTTGAGCTAAAGGTAACACCTAAGTCCTTGAAACTCAAGACTCGACAGAGCTTGTGTTGTGAAATAAAATAGTTAAAAGCATTTGCAAGTCGCTTTCTTGGGAAAGTAATTGTTTGGCATTTGGCAGGGTTAAGAGAAAGACCGTTTTTACCAAAGAGCGAAACTGTCAATATCGGCTTGCAAAAGAAAGTGGTCGTGGTTAGCTTTTATTGTCTTAGAAATCTTCATATCATCAGCAAATATAAGAATATCACTTGAACGTATACATGAGACTACATCATTTATAGCAAGTATAAAAAGACTTCCCTGGGGCACACCGGAGTGAGCCTTGAATGAGTGTGAAAGACAGTTTCTAAATTTGACCTGGGGCCTCTTTCTGCGCTTCTACATCAATTACATCAACTACATTTTACAGCTTCATCCTTCAACTACACCAGTTACATTTGTAATTTATTAAACTTTTATATCTTTTATTTCACAACTCCAGTTGAATGTTTGAATCAGACAAAAATAAATGATGTAGTTAAAGGATTTTAATGTACGATGTAGTTGACGTAGCTATGTTGAATTAGCGCTGAAAAAGGCCCCTGGTAGGATCTATTTTCAAGGTATGATTTTATCCAGGTGATAAAAAATGTTGAAAACCCTAAAGATTTTAGTTTGAAAATAATAATGTTGTGACTAAGTTGGTCGAAAGCTTTAGAAAAATCAGTGTATATACAATCCATTTCACTTCCATTTTCCAACGCGTTAGAACATTTATGCAAGAATGTAAGTAGGTTTGTTACTGTTGATTTTCTTCTCACAAACCCATGCAGTTGATCACATATTATATTCTTGGTATGGAATGCTAAAGTCTCACACACAACTTGTTCAAAGAGCTTTGGAATACATTATAGTTTGGATATAGGTCTATAATTCGAAGTATCAGTTTTATCACCTTTTTTAAAAACTGGAGTTAGAAATGAAGTTTTCCACAAACAGGGAAATTTCCCTGATTTAATAGAAAACTCAAATAAAAATTGAAGAGGCTCAGCCAGTATATGTCTACACTTTTTCAATAATATTGGTGGAATTCCATCTGGTCCAGATGAAAAATCATCATTTAACGATGAGAGAAAGTCTAAAACAGTACTCTGTTGCACAGCAAAATTGTCGCAACTCGTTTGCGCATAGGAATGTAAATTTCTGAAATAATCTTCATCAACATCAAGAGGTGTGTCCACAAAAGAGTTACGGAAATTGTTCGCAAAGGCGTTGCAAATATCAATAGTCTCTTTTAACACACAATTTTCATATATGAAATTTGCGGGGTAACCATCCGAATTTTTCTTCGAGTTTACAAACTTCCAAAATGCTTTAGGGTCTTCTTTAAGACATCTTCCCATTTCGTATACATGATTAGTGTACAGAAACTTAGAAAGAGATTTAAATTCTTCAAAAAGGGCAATGTAAGAGTTGTGGTCAACTGAAGAAAGAGTTTTTAAATATATTTTCCATGCTCTATTTCTTCTATTTCGAAGTGACCTTAACTCTTTCGTATACCAGGAGTGGAAAAAGCTCGTATTTTTTAGTATTTTTATAGGGATAGTATTATTTATGCAATTAATAAGTATGGTATTAAAGTTATTAACTGCTTCGTCAATATTACTAGATACTGATATACTATCAATACCAGATCTAGCTAATTCTTCGGAGAGCAACTGAAAGTTTGCCTTTCTGAAGTCAAAAGTATATGAGCGATCATAAGCGTTGCTATTTTTTATAATATGACTGCTCAAGTCAAGAACTATAACCAAAGGAGGATGATAGCTATCTATATTAGTCATTCCAGAACTAGATTCTAGAACAAGAGTACTAATAGCGTCGGATGAAAATACTAAATCGAGAATTCGATTTTTTGAATTTTTAATACAGCTTACTTGCTGTAAGTCAGTTGCAGTAATTCTATCCAAAAGCTGGAGCTCAGTCTGTGAAGAAGTTAAAGATGCTTCCTGAAAACATTCATCTTCACAAGGAATCCACTCTACAGACGGTAAATTGAAGTCTCCGAGAAGTAAAATGTTGCTGTTGGAGCAAGACAATTCAATAACAAAATCTAGAGCCTTAGATAGTTCGACATAAACTGAGGCCGAGCTCTTTGGAGGAATGTATGCATTTATTATATAAATAAATTTTGACTCTACGGTTAGTTTTATGCAGATTATCTCAATTGATAGGTTAAAAGGGAATATAATAAGTGAAGATATAAATTTATTTCGAACTGCGATCAAAACACCACCTCCCACTTCTCTTGGTCTGTCAACATGGCGATCTTTTCTATAAGCTTAGAACTCTTCATTAAATGATTTTTTAAATGATTCTCAATCTCTAATCTTTCATCATTATCCATTAGAGGTCTGCATGAATGTATTCATTTGATCTATTCACACTGTTCCACTACTTCAGTGCACTCAATTTACAACACAATTATTTTAATAAAGTTCACTCACAAAATGAGAACTCATATAAAAAACAAAACCAGTACAACATTCATTCTCTGATAACAGAACGGGTGCAGTGCTTGTTTCTTTTCTCTTTCGTGGGTGCTTGTAACAAATCAAATGAGTGCACTTCTTTCGCTCTGTATTATTATGAATACTCATTACTCATATTATAGTTTGAATATTCATAGTATGTTTTGAATACTCACAGTGTACAAACTCATAAATGTTTGCACACGATATAAATCATTGTTATTTTATTGTTATTTTGCGTAACTTGCATTATTGTTTAAGTTTTCTATTTCTTAGTTCTATTCTTCTTTTTTTGTAACGAGAGCTCCTGTGTGAACGATTAATTCTAATGGTTCACCAGACGAAATACGAACTTTCGTCATTTTAATTAGTTTGCATATTCCCACGGGAATACGAAAATATATCACACAGTAGCTCATCGAAAAATATGCTTTGTAGATAATTTAATGTGTAAAATAAATCATTACAATTTCACCTCTCAACCACAGCAGTTGTCTTTTTGATTTAATTGGTATACTCCGTTTCATCTTTTCTAAGAGAAAGAATTTATATTGAACATTTGGCGACCGTGACAGGACCTAACTAAAAGAATTTAGTGTGCCTGAATTTTACTTACATTAATTGTGTTTTATTATCAAGAATATTGTGTGTGTTCAGTTTGCATTTGAACCAATACTAAGTGTCGGTTAGTATTGAAACCAAGTACGAGTGTCGTCTGTTAAATTGAAACTGTGATTGTAATCAAAAATATACCTACTTTATTTCAACAAATAAATTAAAATAAAAAAAAAAACATAATCATGTCCCAGTCTCTAAAGGAACTAACTGACCTTCAAGAACAAATCGGAACCGAGATCTGCGTCCCTTACCGCAACTATGGGAAGGATAGTGACGATCGGAAAACGGTTACGAAACTGCAGCAAAGGAAGGAAAAGTTAGAGAATCTTTGGGATTATTTCGATACCAATGACAGCGAGATTCGGGATAAATACTCAGGCCATCTTCAACATGAGTACTTCACCAAGGAGTACTATGAAGAGATTCGAAAGGTTTATGAAGCCATGAAAATGGACATTATAAGTCGTTTGACAAAACTGCAAGGACGGGACGTTTATCAGATCCAGGAAGAGCCACCAGCAGCACTGCCATCAGGATTTGGATTATCGATGACACCGCCAGCAGCAATACCAACCAGGATGAATCCACCTGAGCATAAACAAAGGCTTGAGCTTAAAGTTTCTAAGCCAAGCACGCTTTCACCAAGAGAAAGATTCATGGTGCTCTCAAAGCATCTCCAAGCATCATTGGACAAATGCTCAATAGATTTAAAGGGCACCGAACCCCAAATGTTTCAAGTTAAAGTTGCAAACATAAAAGAAAACTTTGAGCAAATCAAAGTTTTATATCAGCGACTGGATGGTGACTTAGACGAAGAAAATATCGAACAATATTTTCATCTACAGCAGCAGTTGGAGTTAAGGCTGATTGGGCTTCCAACAAAGGCAATTGATACATCTGGTATACAGGATCCACCTATTTCAAGTACATCATTGAAACTGCCAAAAATTGAGTTGCCAAAATTTGACGGAAACTATCTAAAGTGGCGTCAATTTTATGATCTTTTCAAGCCAATGATCCTGGAACAACCAATATCACTTGCTCAAAAGCTCTATTTTTTGCGATCTAATTTGACCGGAGAAGCGCTCGGTTTAATCCAAGGATTTCCAGCAACAGACAACAACTTTGAAGCAGCCTGGCAGACGCTTATGGATAGATACGACAATAAACGGCTCCTCTTGTCGGCTCAATTAGAAAAACTTTTGAGTCAACCAGCCGCATCAGGAACTGCCTCCAGTTTAAGGAAACTGCACGATAACACCAATGAAGGAATCCAGGCACTCATAAATCTGGGATTCCGCGCTCATGACTGGGATCCCATAGTTGTTCATCTGATGCTCAAGAAAGTGGACAAGGAAAGCAGGACACTTTTTGAGCAATCGTTAGCTGATCCAAGAAGCAGTCCTTCCCTGAAAGAGCTACTAAAGTTTATGGAATCCCGGTTTCAAACCCTTGAAACAATAAACAACACAGACGAGAGAAGGAAGCCAACAACCGTAGTAGCAGCCAAAGTTGATGGCTGCCCAATGTGCAGTTCAGGTAGCCATAAGATATTTAATTGCAAAGCATTTCTTTCTCTTTCAGGTGGTGATCGTGAGAGAGCTGTTCAAAGGCTTGGAATTTGCCGTAACTGCCTTAAGCCAGGGCATGCCCCCAACACATGCCACGCCAGAGGATGCTTTAGTTGTAATGGCAAACATAATACCCTCCTACACCATAAGAAGGATTCAAGGCAATCTTTTAAAACAAAACAAATAAATAATCAAATGCATTCCATAGGTAGCCAGCAGCAGCAACCAGCTCAAAGGGGGGAAGTCCAATCAAATAACTGTCTTACACATTCCACAGGTAGCCAGCAGCAGCAACCAACTCAAAGGGGGGAAGGTCAATCAACATCAACCAACCACTATACGCATTCCAATGCAGCTACTTGTTGTAAATCAAAACCACGGCAAGTTTATCTAGCAACAGCATTGGTAAACGTCAGGTCGGCATGTGGAACATGGCTTCCTTGTCGGGTCTTGTTAGATTCAGGATCACAAATTCATTTTGTGACTGCTGCTTTTGCACAAGCACTGGGTCTTCAGAAGCACCGATCGGAATCCTCAATAAGTGGCATAGGAGGACATGGCACACAAACACAATTTGCTGTATCACTCACACTTGAATCAAATAATTCAAGTTTCAAGGCAAGTATTGAAGCAACCATACTAGCTAGGATTACAGATTACCAGCCACGATGTGAAGTTCAGTCACAACATTGGGAAATTCCGTCTCATATTCAGTTAGCTGATCCAGGATTTATGACTAATCAAAAAATCGAATATCGGTGCCGAATTATTTTTCGATCTTATCCTTCCAGGGGAAATAACAGTTGGACCTCAACTTCCTACACTCCGTAACACAAAACTAGGATGGATAGTCGCAGGTGGCGTTCAAACTTCAAACCACATTGCTGTTTGCACCATTGCCACAAGGCCATCTCTATCGTCATTAGAGAAACTTGTGAGTAGGTTCTGGGAGTACGAGACCCATGATACTCAAATCAAACGCATGAGTAATGAAGAGCATAACTGTGAGGAATTTTTCAACTCCAGCACAAAGGTTGTATCAAATGGAAGATTTATGGTAAGTCTTCCTTTCAAAAAAAATCCATCTTGTTTGGGTGCATCTCTCGAAAGGGCACGCAAAAGATTTCTTTCATTAGAACGAAGATTTGAAAAAGATAATGCATTGCGTGAGCTTTATTCTCAGTTCCTATTAGAGTACGAAGAACTGGGCCATATGAGTCCCATTGAGAACTTTGAGATCCCACAAAATCATTATTTCATCCCGCATCATTGTGTGTTAAAGCCAGAAAGCTCCTCAACAGCATTGCGTGTGGTCTTTGATTGTTCAGCAAAAACAACATCTGGATTTTCTCTCAATGATGTTCTAGGCGTTGGACCAACAGTTCAACCTGACCTATTTTCAATAATTATTAATTTCAGACTAGAAAGGTATGCATTTACAGCAGATATAAGTAAAATGTACCGACAGGTACTGGTACGGCCAGAAGACAGAGCTTTTCAACTAATTCTTTGGAGACCTCAAAGCAATCAACCTCTGAAGACATACAAACTTAACACATTAACCTACGGATCAGCTTGTGCTCCTTATTTAGCAACTAAATGTCTTGCCCAGCTTGCAGACAATTATCAACAGCTGCACAAAAGAGCATCCCAAACTATACGTGAAAATATTTACGTTGATGATCTACTTGCTGGAGCAGACACAGTGTCAGAGGCCAGAGAACTGCTAGAAGACATAACGCTCCTTCTACAAAAGGGTAAATTTGAATTAAGAAAATTCTGTTCTAATGATAACAACATTCTTAAGAATATTCCTGATGCACACAAGGAAAGGTTAGTAAGATTCCATCAGTCTGACGTAATCAAAACCTTAGGATTAATTTGGAATCCAACTCTCGATCAATTTGAATTTGGATTTAACTCAGACAAATTCACAGCACCCAAAACTCCTGTAACACGCAGAACTGTTTTGTCAGACCTCGCACGATTGTTTGATCCTCTAGGTCTATTAAGTCCAGTCATAATGCTTGGCAAACTCTTTTTACAAGATATGTGGAAGACGGAGTTCTCATGGGATGACCAGCTTCCTATGGATCTGACCGAAAAGTGGAACAGGTATGTAAATCAATTCTTTGATTTAGAAAATATAAGCATACCTCGATTTGTAATGTGCCCATTGCCAAAAAGAACCGAATTACATGGGTTTTCGGATAGTAGTATGTCCGCCCTTGGAGCGTGTGTTTACATCAGATGCATAGACGAATCAGGCAACATCTATAGTAAGTTACTTTGCTCAAAATCTCGCATCGCTCCAATGAAGGCCATTACAATCGCTCGTCTTGAACTTCAAGCTGCAGAGCTCTTGGTTGAGCTGGTAAGGAGAATACTCCTGACATTTAACAAGTATGTTCATAAGATAGCATACTACACAGATTCAACAACTGTGCTGGCTTGGATTAACTCTCCCTCTTATGTCTGGGATACATTTGTAGCAAATAGGGTAGCCAAGATCCAAGCAGAAACTCAGATATCACAATGGAATCATATTAAAGGGGAAATAAATCCAGCTGATTTAATAACGAGAGGATGCACTCTCGTCGACCTTTCATCATCATTGACATGGTTTGAAGGTCCATCTTTTCTTAAACTAGATGAATCACTTTGGGAGCCCAGTAAGTACACCATTCCACAGGTCGTTCCAGAATTGCGAAAAACCAAAACGGCATTGATAACTGCAACTCACGATGAAGATATATTAAATAGAATTAATCATAGAAACTCTTTCTATACATTACAGAAAATATTCTCATACTGTAGCAGATTCTTAAGGAACGCCAGACGGCCTGACCTCCTAAGAAGGAGTGGCATGCTTTCTGCTGATGAACTGCGTGAAGGAACCCGCCTTCTCTTGGTATACACTCAAAGGATGGCCTTTCCAGAAGAATACAAAGCTTTAAAAGGCAATGTAAGTACAATTGCTCAATCAAGCTTAGCAACATTAACGCCCTATTTTGATAAAAAATACAACTTAATTCGAGTGGGTGGGAGATTGGCAAATTCTGTGCTTCTGCCGGATGCCAAAAATCAAATACTTTTGCCTAAGAACAACACTGTCACAAGGTTGCTTTTAGAGCATTTACATAGAACAAACTTACACATATCCCACAGGGCTCTAATAGCAATTTCGCGACAACAATATTGGATATTAAGCATTGGAAGAGAAGCAAGATCAGTGATAAGAAAGTGTATCATATGTGCGAAGTCCAGGCCAACATCTATAACACAGCTGATGGGCGACCTACCAATGGAAAGAGTAACACCATCTCGCCCATTTTACTACACTGGGGTTGACTTTGCTGGTCCTATAAAATCACACTACAAAATCAGAGGTAAGACTCCTTCAAAATCGTATTTAGCAATTTTCGTATGCTTTTCCACAAAAGCAATTCATATCGAAGTTGTTGGAGACCTCTCCACCGAGTCGTTCATCAATTGCCTTAAAAGGTTCATAGGCAGACGTGGATTGTGTCACACTATTTTCTGCGATAATGCGACCAATTTCGTCGGTGCTAGTAACAAACTCCAGGAGCTTAAAGGAGTTATGCAATCAAAGAGAATGGAATCAGCCATTCAATCAACATGTATTCAGACGGGAATTAATTGGCAATTTATTCCCCCTCGTTCTCCGCACTTTGGGGGACTCTGGGAGTCAGCTGTAAAATCAGCTAAAGGGTTGTTGGTTCGACACCTGGGCGAGGCTTCGTTAACATACGAGGAGCTAACCACAATCGCAATTCAGATAGAAGCAATACTTAATTCGAGGCCGTTGATGCCAATTTCATCGGACCCAAATGATCTAGAAGCTCTTACCCCCGGCCATTTTTTGATAGGAGCACCACTTCTTTCCATAGCTGAGCCCGATGTCACTGACAAAAAAGTAAGTTCTCTTAATAAATATCGACAAATCCAGCATGTACAGCAATCATTTTGGAAGAGATGGTCTGGTGAGTACTTACATCTCTTACAACAACGAGCTAAGTGGAAAACTGAATCCCATAACTTAAAGCCAAATACTCTTGTTTTATTAAAGGAACCCAATATGCCACCAACAAAATGGAAGTTGGGGCGTGTAGTAGAAGTAATCAAAGGAAATGATGGATTGGTTCGTGTTGCCAACATAAAGACCCATGGAGGAATTCTCCAGCGAGCTATTCATAATTTGTGTCCCTTACCGGTAGAAGAAGCAGACAAAACAGATCATCCACCAGATCATACAAAGAAGCCACCTCTTAAAAACGATGGAGAACCAAATATATATTCAACATCACGGAAACTGAGAAGCGGCAGAGTTACAACGGGATCTTTATTTGTATCCCTTTTCATCGCATTGTTGATTGCGCCAGTTACCACCGCGAACACAGACAACCACGTCATTATCAACCAGCTCGATAACGCAGTCGGAATCTACTTTGAAGACATAGGAACACTGCGGGTAGTTAACAATTTCTGGAGCGTTTATGTCTATTACAATCTAACCAATTATTGGTTAGAATTAACCGAAATCAAAACCTACTTAAATGAACTGGAAAGCGCTTGCGCGGCAGATAAATTGGACAAGATTTACTACTGTCATCAGACTATCGATATTTTTCGACAAAGAGTCGCTGTCATTGACCAAAACAACGAGTTCATTAATGGGTTTAACACTTCAAGTCGGACAGCCATTCGGCATCGCAGATCTCCATTCGATTTTGTTGGTAGTGTGGCTCATAGTTTGTTCGGTGTCCTCGATCAAGAAGAGGCTCTGCACATTCAAAATCAGATTGACCTAGCAAATAAACATGAAATTCACTTATCGGCTCTTATTAAAAAACAAAGCTCTATTTCAGATTCAACCACAAATATTTTGAGACGCAATACAATGGAAGTCAAAGAGCAATTCCAGACATTGAACACATACCTGGCTAGAACGTTTAATGCAATTGAAAAACAACAAGATGGCATTAGCACGAATCAACACTTTGTTTCCCTAACTTCATATTTAGTTATGATTTTAATAAATTTTCAGAGCACTCAAGACACTCTACTTGATGTCATACTGGATTTGAATCATGCCAAAATAAATCCTCAGCTCATCACACCAAAGCAACTTAACGACCAGCTGCAGCTTGTTCAAGGAAATCTCCCATCGTCTTTGAGATTACCAAATGTTTCAATATTGGATATGTTCAAAATCATTACAGTCAAGGGACGAACACTTAAGGATTCAATCGTTTTTGAAATGCTGATACCACTAGCTCAAGATCAAGAATTTCAGGTGTTCAATCTAATCCCATTGCCTATCACTCACAACAATATGAGCCTTCTAGTGGATATATCTAAGCCATACCTAGCAGTTACATTAGCAAGAGACAAATTTTTTGGACTAACGGAATATGAGTTTTCATCCTGCAAGCCTATAGCCACGAGAAACCATCTCTGTACTCAGGTTGTCCCGACAAATATTCATCAACACAATTTGCAAGTTTGTGAAATGGCCCTACTGAATCATGAAGATAATGCATTGAGCGATTGCATCTTGAATGAAATACCACCTCAAAATCGATGGCTCGCACTCAAGCAGACTAATAGTTGGTTATTTTCATTGATTACTAATTCAACAGGTCTTCTCATTTGCAATGGAGTAACAAGCAGCATAGCCCTGGCAGCCAATGGAGTGGTTGAGTTCAAAGATATGTGCACTCTCAAAATAGGAAATATCATCATAAACGGACGCTCAAACTTCAAAACTACTATAGCCAAGTCGTTCATACCGAGTGTAAGAATCCACAACTGGATTGGAACCCATAACCTTACGAAAGACCTTGTCCCCCCATTGAAGGTAAGCACTATTGATTATGACCAATTTAAGAATCTTACGCAGGAAATAGAAGACATGAAGAAAGACATAGCGTCACCCGAAGAACCCCAATTGAACATCCATGATTATCATCATTATGGTTTGAGCTCCTTGCTGCTGATGACTACTATTGGAATGATTATCTTTTATTTCCTACGGCAGAGAAGGCCAATTCCAACACCAAGAAGAACAGTTCCTCGCTTTGAAGCCACCTTATAAATTGAAGGTTAGGAACCTCCAAGGAGGGGTGTATGTACAAACTCATAAATGTTTGCACACGATATAAATCATTGTTATTTTATTGTTATTTTGCGTAACTTGCATTATTGTTTAAGTTTTTTTACTTAGTAGCGGACTTAAGGTAAGCGATGAGATCTCCACGTTCATTGGCCTTCTTCAAACCAGCGAAGATCATTTTTGTGCCGGGGATGTATTTCTTGGGATTTTCCAAGTATTCGAAGAGTGTGTCCTCGCTCCAGGTGATTCCTTTCGATTTGTTGGCATCTGTGTAGGCGAATCCGGGTGCTTGACCGGTCTTGCGTCCGAACACACCGTGTAGATTGGGTCCAACGTTGCGCTCAATGCCATACCGTTGAAGCCGGTGGCAAGCATAAGGTTGGACCCAATCTACACGGTGTGTTCGGACGCAAGACCGGTCAAGCACCCGGATTCGCCTACACAGATGCCAACAAATCGAAAGGAATCACCTGGAGCGAGGACACACTCTTCGAATACTTGGAAAATCCCAAGAAATACATCCCCGGCACAAAAATGATCTTCGCTGGTTTGAAGAAGGCCAATGAACGTGGAGATCTCATCGCTTACCTTAAGTCCGCTACTAAGTAAATTTTAAGTACAGTTACAAAAAAAGAAGAATAGAACTAAGAAATAGAAAACTTAAACAATAATGCAAGTTACGCAAAATAACAATAAAATAACAATGATTTATATCGTGTGCAAACATTTATGAGTTTGTACACACAGTTTGTTTGTGAGTGCGATTCTATTGCTATTTGGATTTGATTTTAAAATTGGAGGAAAGGTATATCTATACCATTTAAAGTGAAAATGTATTTGAATAATGTTAGTTCAATTTTGATCAAATAAAAGATTAAACCTGGATTTTAGAAGAAAAAATTTTATTTCACTTAGGAGCTGGCAAATAATGACTCGGGTGTTTCAATGGAAAAATATTTCTGGTGGATGGCGGCGCGGCGGGCGGCGCGCGGTATGGTCAATTCAGAACTCTTAATCAATTAAGGTATTAAAACCCAAATTATGAGTGATCGATTCAATCTTATAAAAAATACTGACTGTTATAGGTCTAACGTTTGGAATACATTTTATTTAGTTGAAAATGAAAGTACATGTACGTATACATTTTTTTTTTTAAATATTTTTTACTATAGCAGTGTTTGGTTTTTCATTTGTTAAGAAGGCATCTTGGCGAGAGGTCATGGATTGTCCATTCGGTTTCTCAGTCCAGTGACTGTTATGTTAATAATCACTTGCAGTAGAATCTTTGGTAAAAGATGGGGTCCCAGCCCCAGAACCATTCATTGGATGTACTCAGCCATAATAAGGCCTATTCTTACGTACGCATGCTTGGTCTGGTGGCCAGCCTTGGACAAGAAAACCAATCTTATGACCATGACAAAAATTCAGAGACTAGCGTGCATTGGCACAACTAGTGCTATTAGAACCACACCAACGGCAGCCCTTGAGACTTTCCTTTCACTAGCCCCACTCGATTTGTTTACAAAAGAGTTGGCGGCCAAAAGTGCTATAAGACTTAAACAGTGCAATAACTGGAAGAGGGGCCACTACGGTCATAGAACTATTATGAGATTCACAAACATAGACATTCAAACCGACTACATCACACCGCACATAGATTTTAACCCAGTAGCCATAGCAGATATCCCAACAAGGGAATCCTGGAATGAAAACCGGGTCATTAACGCTAATCATGTCTCTGTGTTTTCGGATGGTTCCAAGACATGTGAGCGTGAGGGGGTAGGGTCTGGTATCTACTCAGTTAACCCACCTATCAACAGATCAATAAAACTTCCAAATTTCTCCAGTGTATTCCAAGCCGAAGTACTTGCAGAATGCGAAGCCGCAAAATATCTTGCTTCACGTGAAGTAGTTAATAGAAATATCGATATCTTTATAGATAGTCAGGCGGCAATAAAAGCCATTTCCTCAATTACTACAAAGTCCAAACTGGTAGATAGTTGCCGTAATGTGCTGAGGATTCTCAGTGCATCGAACACAGTTACCCTAAGATGGGTCCCAGGACACCGTGATATACACGGGAATGAAATGGCAGATGAGCTGGCCAAAAACGGATCATCTCTTGATCCGAGCCAAACCAATCACTCTGTACTCGTTCCACTGGAGCAAGAAAAAAAGTAGAATTCACCAAAGCTTCCTCGAGGCTGCAGACGTCAGATGGTCAACCATCGACTCTTGCAGGGTTTCGAGGAATCTATGGCCGAATATATCTAGGAAAAAGACAGAATATTTACTTAAGATAAGTAGGCCTCAACTTTCCACTCTAATTGGAGTCCTAACGGGTCACAACTCAATGGGAACCCACATGCACAGAATGGGCATTAGCTCGTCGGACTTGTGTAGAGGGTGTCAGGATGTAGAGGTGGAGGAGGGCTCATATCACTTTCTTTGTGAATGCCCCAGCCTAGCCAGAACCAGAAAAGCAGCCATCGGAGAATATTTTTTCGACGAATTGGGCGACATCTCTAACTTGCCACTAAGAAACATCCTTAAATTCATCCAGAATTCAGGATGGTTCAGGGAGGCATCCCATACCTAAACTCCACCCAATCCATCTTATCCTTTTCCCCAAACCTTCCTTACCAAAATCCTATGGGGAGCGCAATGGATCCATTGAGATCCGAGTGAGATGCGACGGCTTGCCGTAACATCACCCCTTCTAACCTAACCTAACCTATGTTAATAATTCTACACTTTACCTTCGTCTTAAAAAAACATGCTTTTACCAAAGATATTTTTAGGGGCTCTTTTTAATCTTTGTTCTATTGACTAATGAAACATTTATTCGAAGTTTAATTGACAAAGTTCTATTTTCATACGGTTTTCGATAGTATTTTACCTGATATGTACTTAAAAAAAAGTCATGATTACGTAAAAAGGTCCATAACTTTTCTTTGGAGTAGACGTATCATTTTGGATTTGTTGTCATTAGATTCAGCATTCAAAGCTAGCTATAAAACATGTATCTTATGATCAGGTTGTTCGAGAACAAATATTTCAGTTTGTTAGACCTCCAACTTCCCCCCGTCTCCATGGCTTCAAATGCATCTTCAAAGAACGCCAATGCGGGTATAACCAAATTGTAGTATGAGGGATTATAAGTAGGTACATCATGTATCGTGACATCGAATATCAAAGTACGGCATGGCAGGTTTTGTTTTAAGTTTTAGAAAAAAACCTGCCAGACTTTTGTATTCGATATCACGATAAATTTACCTATAATCCCTCATACTCCGATTTTGGTTCTCCATCTGTTCCCAAAATATGATGTTGGCTCTTGGTCTTTTAGTTAAACCTTTGTTATGTAAATTTTATAATTTTTTGGAAAATGCGTTACTATTTTTTGGCGCAAAAATTATGAAAACACTCAGTCCCCTGGCCTCAGGCCCCTTGCACCTTTGACTGACTGCCATCAGAAATTTTCACTTAATACTGTTTTTCCTTGAAAATACTTACTTGTAAAACAAAAAGCACATTAAAGTTTGTTTATCTTATATAATAAAAACAAAAAAATGTTTCTATGTCCATTAAAGACTTTAAAATCATCCAATCGATGTGCCCCGAACCAGTTTCATAAGAAAGAAAATAATGCGAAGATGGTGTTAGACATTTGACCACTAAAACAAGGCATTAGGCACATTCGGTCCATTCATAAAGTCGATTTTAGAATTTCCCATACAAAAACTTCTTTTTTTTTACAACAAATAAATCAAAACGTACCTATTTCTTTTTTAAACGTAGTAAAACACGTTGCGTATCCGCTAATTCAATAAATATTTACATACAACATACATAATTTATATACTAATATACAGAAAAACATCATTCCAAGACACATTGCTTGCTATTGCTATTGATAAAACACACAGCATTCTCTCAAGACCACCCAATCTAAATTATGAATATTCACTTTTTTTGTGAGTACACCTGATTCAAATTGTGAATATTCACAAATGAGTATTCATTCTCTTTGGGTACAATGCGCTGTGGGTTTGTATGAAAATGAATATTCAACTCATATTGTTTCCAAACAACAAGTAGTACACTCATTCTCTTTTCAAGAAGTGAGTAGAATGAGTTGAGTGCAGCAAATATTATTGAATGTCTCAAATCTAGTTTTAAGACATTCATGCAGACCTGTATTATCCATACTCCATACTCCAAATTCCAAAAAGAAAATGGAATGCGTTACCTCCTATCTTTATTAATCCTCTCCTTTCTCTTGAATAAGGAAGTATACTTTGTAATTTTGATTTAAAATCTCCTAAAGTTTCTGCCGTTAATCTTTTTAATCTTAAATCTTGAAAATTGTTATAGCCTGTTTCTATAGAAAATCCAATTTGTTTAATAATTTCATTATAAGTTTATAAATTAATTATATGTATTATTTTATCATATTTTTCAATTAATTCAATGGGTTCTTGTTTTATAATTATGTATCCTGCTTGATTGTGAATTTCTTGTAATAATAATATAATATGATTTCACTATGGCTAAAGTGAATAATATAAATATATTTACGGTTTTTAGCTGTAAAGAAATTAAATTATTACTATCACTACTTTCATATTTATATTTTCTTTTGAAATGGGTTTTATATAATTTTGTATTATTTGCATAATATTTATTATCAATTTTTTCTGCCTTGGCTTTATTATATTTTGCAGCAAAGCAGATTGCTGTTCTTACTACATCAGCTTTTACGTAAACGTCTTTATTTAGATCTGGTTCAATAAAATCTGTTTTAATTTGATTTCTTATATTCATGTTATCTCCTTTGATTTTTTTAATCCTTTTTTCTATCTCTTCTAATTCTTTTACTTTTTTTTGTTTTGAATAAAATCTATAAGTTTTCTTAATATTGTTGAATGGATTGTACAATTATATTATACTAACTCTAAAAGTACTGAAGAGAGCCCTAGGCTCAATGAAAGGAAAATCCCTATGCACACCTCCACGTGGTAGAGGGTGGGTAACGCTAACGTGCAGGGAGACCGAATGGATGCCGGGTAAGCAGACAACCCAGCAATGCTGGTCAGGGAGAAAACTTGTCCTTGGGATGGTCTAAAGCCCCCTTAAGGCGGATGAACTGCAGGTGGCGGTCAACGGCATGATAGTCTGGTGGCGGAGGATATTTTTTCGTTAAAAGGCCAACGGCAGCAGCAGGTAGCGTCTGTAACCCATATTGGGCGGCTACAAAAGGCGTCTGTTTTCCCATAGTGGGCGGCCTAGAGCAGTTATGTGTTTGACCATACAAAAGGCCGGTGTGCCTGTCAAATCTGAGCTTATGCATGTTATTAATCATGTCTCCGAAAACACCATGGTGGAAGGATATATATGCAAATACATGAACTATGACAACAAATGGAAATGAGTCCCCAAGAGGTAATCTTTTTATGGAAAATCCTTCTGAAGCTTCGGTTGCAGTAAACCGCACATCAGATTTGGAGGTGCGGCATCTTTCATGGACGAGCGTCAATCAAGACGCCATTATAATAAATGAATCGTTGACAAATAGAAGAAATCTTTCAGAAAGCGCAAATGTTACTTTTTGCTACCGCATACGTACGAAAATCGGAGCAAAGAACGTTCGATCCTTGTACAGGTTGAGCGTGAAATGTTTCGCCTAAAGATCAATATCCTGGGCATAAGCGAAACTAAGTGGAGAGGAAGAGCTGAATACAGATCAGACACTGGACAGACGAGAATGCTGTATTCCGGGGAAGATGAAAGAGAGGGTGGCCAAAGACTGCATGGTGTCGGGATTATGTTGAACGAAGAAGCGAGGCGTAGTTTGATCTCCTGGGCGCCCATTTCTGCGAGATTAATGACAGCAAGGTTTCGTTCAAAAATCCTTAACGTCACAATTATTTAGTAATACGCCCCCACAAATGAGGCGACCGAGGAAGACAAAACTGCGTTCTACACTCATCTTAACTCGGTTTACAGGAGTGTTCTGAGAGCCGACATCATAGTCGTTATGGGAGACCTCAATGCCCAAGTCGGTTCAGACATTTACCGGCTGGAACGCGTGATGGAAAGAAATGGCTTGGGGTCACGGAATGATAATGGTGACATAGGACGTGCAAAAAAATTACCTGGGTGCATCCGGATGGTCAAACCGAAAACCAAATTGATCATATCATGATTCAGCAGCGATGGAGGAAGTCAATGTAGAATGTCCAGAGTATAGGAAATGCCGATGTGGGAAGCGACCACCATTTGGTTCTGATGAGTCTCAAACTACGAACCTCTGCCGTACAAAAACTAGCGCATGAAGCAGCAAGGAGCTCAAAATTCATTACGAATGCTTTAAATGACCCAAACATATGTCGAAACTATGTCACCACCCTTAACAACAGAGCCTCGTCATTAAACGAAATTCAACAATTGATGAGATGTGGGGTGAAATTAAAAGTGTTTTTATGGAGGCTGGATCTGAATCTGTACCCAAACGAACGAGACGTAGAGACTCTTAGATATCCCAAGACACCTGGGATAAGATCGAACTTCGCAAATCGTTGAAAATCCAAATCAATGCCGAAGTAGATGTACAATGAAAGGCTGAATAATAAAAAAAAATAGAGTACCGCATTGCACATAAGATGGTCTATCGCTGTGTGAGACGTGACAAGAGGTTGAGGTTAGATGGACTCGCAGATAATGCGGAAATCGCTGCCAGAAGAGGTGGTATCCGGGAATTGTACCAAATAGCCAAAGATGTTATTGGGAAAAAAAGCAACACCAATCATTCTGTAATCGATGTGGATGGCACACTTTTGGTATCAATTGAGGATCAGCTGCCCAGATGGAAGGACCATTTTCGTGCCCTGCTAGGTGAGGATTCAGTTGAGCAGAGTGCTGAAGTGCCCCAACTGAACGAGATGCGCAGATACTATAGGGGTATTGACATCGAACCCCCGTCAGAATCGGAAATCCAAACATCAATAAATCTTTTTAAATTATTTGAACTTTTCGGAACTTACCGCGTTTATTATTAAGAATTATTTATAAATTCTTCTTCCCGACGTTTCGAAGAAATTTCACTCTTCGTGGTCACGGGATTAGACTGACGTTTGATTGATGTTGTTGGTTACTTTACTTCTTACGATGTACCGGTGCGTTGTTGTTGGTACATTTTCTGTGGGTGGTTGGTTGTTTTGCTCTTGTTGAATCATGTTTACATACGCTTGGGTGTGTGTTATATTCGATTTGAGTTTGCTTATGAGTGGATCGCATGTAGGAAATAGTTGGAAGCTAGAGTCTCTATTGAAATTCTTATGTTTTTTTTTTTATTTCAATGGCTTCTCTTACTATCCTTGGCACATAAAATCTTTCTGTAGCAATTGATTTGGCTTGATAAAAACGAATAAAATGTTCTTCGTTGTAAGCTAAATGCTCAAAGATTGCAGACTTTGTGACGTAATTATGTTGAATAGCTTTAATATTATCATTTAAGCGTGTTGTCATTGTTCTTTTTGTTTCACCGATGTACGCTAATCCACAACTGCAGGGGACAGAGTATACACCAGGATTTTGGAAAGGAATTGTATCCTTGGGTGTTCTTAAGAGCTGGCGTACCTTGGTATGCACCCAAGCTTATGTAAACATGATTCAACAAGAGCAAAAACAACCAACCACCCACAGAAAATGTACCAACAACAACGCACCGGTACATCTTAAGAAGTAAAGTAACCAACAACATCAATCAAACGTCAGTCTAATCCCGTGACCACGAAGAGTGAAATTTCTTCGAAACGTCGGGAAGAAGAATTTATAAATAATTCTTAATAATAAACGCGGTAAGTTCCGAAAAGTTCAAATAATTTAAAATGATCAATGTCCGCGAAAAGAAAAGTTTAAAATTGTATATCAATTCAACAACAGCAACAATCACTCTCGAGCGAACAAAAAATATAGAGATTTTTTCAGAGTTCAACCATCTGACTCAGCTAGTGGACGAGCCTTCGAGAATACCTGTTGTTGCAGGTCAAACCCTCACCATCTCACCACGAAAAATATAGTTTGAGTGTTTTAGCTCCCCTTGGCACTTCTGACCATTGTTTAATATCGGCAACCTTTTTGTGTTCTAATTCCCCAGTTAGAGAAAAAATACCGAAAAGAATAGTTTGGCAATACGAAAAAGCCCACTGGGAAGGACTCAACAACTTTTTGCATGTTTTTAACTGGTCTTGTGTTTTTAAGATGGAGACATTGATGCTTGTGCCTATAAAACCTTTCCTGCAGAGGAAAACCGGACAAAATTCAAACAACCTAGAAATTCCTGCAATGCCTTGATTCTAAGAACTTAATTTCTGCATGAACAAAAAATAAGGCTAAAAATACTGCAATGCCCTAAGGGCAGTCAAATGTTTGGTCTTTCGTTAAGAATATTAATAACTCATCATCTTCATCGGTTCCCACGCTCATCTTCAATGATAACCCTGTCGTTAGTTCTATAGACAAGGCAAATGTGTTCGTAGAACAAATCTCCGCAAACTCTACGCTGCCAGTTAGCGACAAGTCCCACCTGTACTTGAAAACGTCCAATTCTCTTTGGAACCATTACATTTTCGTACCCGTACAGTTTCCCGAGTATTAAAAGATCTCGACATTCGGAAATCCGCCGGCCCTGATGGTATATCACCTATTGTCTTGTAGATGTGTTCTTCCACTTTAGCAAAACCTCTTCGTAAGCTTTTTTGCCTTTCCTATTCCCTAGGCCACTTTCCATCTGGGAGGAAAAAGGTATATGTGCAGCCAGTCCCTAAAAAAGGCGATTCATCTTCTCCTTCCAATTACTGACCAATTGCTCTGGCATTCATTCTTTCCAAGGTCATGGAAACGCTGATCAATCGTCAGCTTATGAAATATCTTGAACAACGAAAGCTTCTTAATGACCGTCAGTACGGCTTTCGTTGTAACAGATCCACTGATGATTTGATGGCTTTTCCAACCGAAAAGTGGAATCAATCATTGCATGGTTTTGGAGAAAGCAGTATAGTTGCACTTGACATTTATAAAGTATTTGATAGAGTTTGGCATCTAGCTCTGTTATCGAAAATGCATGCTTTTGGTATCATCGAATCACTTTTTCGCTGGATTAGTAATTATCTTTCGGACCGTTCAATCCAAGTTGTTTTGGACGGTTTCAAGTCTGAAGTTCACAAATTTAATGCTGGTGTGTCCCAAGGCTCCGTATTGTCTCCGACACTATTTCTTATTTTCATCAATGATCTCTTGTCTGAAACTACCAATCCACTTAACTGCTTCGCTGATGACAGCACCCTTAGTTTCTCATATTCATTTCCAGATTCACCTCCCTGTTCTTCAAACGTGGAGCAGCAACGGCATAATACGTTGAGCTCATTAAATTCAGATTTAAACAGCATTGTCAAATGGGGTATTAATAATCATGTGGAATTTAATGCATCCAAAACGCAAAGTTCAGTCGTTGAAAATGAATATATTCAATTTACCAGCATACATGAATGGAACTTGCTTCGAGAAAACTGAAATGCTTTCGATTCTTGGTATGTGCGTTACTGACCAGCTCTTGTGGAACGACCACATAAAATACAAGATATTGTTAAAAATGCTCCGAAATTCTTAGGTTTCCTTAGACCATGGAAGAACTATTTTCCCCTTCTGATCTGGCTACTATATATAAGGGATACATACGCCCAAAGCTAGAGTATAACTCTCATATCTGGTCAGGCGCTGCCAAAACTTCACTGCACCTAATGGATAGAATCCAAAATAGAGCGTTAAAACTGATAGGTGATGGATCAATCACGTCAA
Source organism: Dasysyrphus tricinctus (assembly GCA_963921185.1). NCBI lineage: Eukaryota > Metazoa > Arthropoda > Insecta > Diptera > Syrphidae > Dasysyrphus > Dasysyrphus tricinctus. The sequence goes on from OY992531.1 coordinate 139,486,825, forward strand.
CATTTGTTTCGTTGGAAAACCGTCGCCATTTTGCCAACTAAAAATTAAATTTTTTTTTTCAAAGATCCATTTTGATAGTAAATTGTATTCTCTACAAAAAAGTTTAAAGAATTATCTCGAAATTTTGCTTCGTTTTCGAGTTATATGCAAAAAACCAAAAAGGGTGCTTTTGTACCCCTTTCTCCAAAATGCACCCTCTAATTTAATAGCACTCCGCGGTTTTCTCATCTTCAAAGACCCCTTTGAAGATTGTTACAATAAAATTCCATGAACGTCTTACTTCCTTATTGACCTGTTTTTTAGGACATAATCAATAGCCTATTCCAGCGTTGCCACAAAGTGCCCGATCGGGCCTTTTGGCCCCCTGTTTTATATTTTGGCCCTTGGCCCGGGCCTATTTGAAATGGCCCCCAAATGTTAATTTCAGAAGCTTTAACATAATTGAATTCATGAGTGGAAGAACAGTACAAGTGCCAAATTAAAAATGTAAGAAAAACAGGCATTACTTTTTATTGCTCAGACGAAAAATAGATTTTTTGGTATGAAAATGTAAAAAGGTTTGCTCACGATTGAAAAGTTTAAAATGTCTTTTTTTAAAACATTTGTTTAAGCCAATAAACAAGTTATTTTAATTTTTCTGCAATGGCACTTGTACTGTTCTTCCACTCACCGATTCAATTATAGTGTTAGTGATAGTTAAAAAGTGGTAAAAATTATAGATTAACCATAGCCATTTTTATTTTAAATAAAAAAGTGATGATTTTAAACAATTTCTATTTAATTACACACTTAAAATTTCAAAACTTATTCAGTTGCCCTAAAAATAATAATGGAGCTATAAAACTGCTTAGAACAAATAGGTAAAGAAGATCATGATATTGACGCTAGTAAAAGGTGGACTAAGTTGAAAGGATTGAACAGTTTTGCATGATTTGCTTTTTTGCATTTGCTTTTTCTGCAATTAATTTGTTAAGTCTGCCACACAGTAAGTGCATCTGTTGAGCGCGTTTTTTCATCTCTAAATAATATATAAACGGATAGTCGAAATAGGTCATCGTATAAAATTATTCACTCGTTAATGAGCCTTAAAGATTTTTTGAAGAGCAACTTGATTAATTGGGGTGGTTAAATTCTTAAACCAGATTTTGTAAATTGAAATAAGACATATATGTGCATACTGGGTCCTTTTTCTTTTTTGATTTAGAAAAAAGCCCTGAAAAGAGTCCAAGCATGGCGAGCATGTTTTGAACACTTTCAAAACCAAGCGTGTTCCGAGTGCTCGGAATTATTTTTGAAAGACTTCTAAACTTTAGCTGTCAAATGCTTTTGTTAAGCATTTAACTCTGTTCCATTATTTTATTCTGAGCTTATTCAGAACGAAAAAAGAAACATATTTTTAGCTCTGAGCACTTGGAGCTACAAAATAAGTAGAATTAGTTTTGACAGCTCAGGCTCTGCTCTGAACAAATTTTAAAGTTATTTTTACGTAATGGCTCAAAGTCGAAAGAAATCTTTAAATTATAACAAATTTGAAGCATCTAAGTTTTTGTTTTTGTTTAAACTATTTATTTAATGCATTAATTAAATAAATAAAAACAATAAATACAAATTTTACATAATGGGTTATTTTCTAAAGAAGGATTTTTTTGTTAAATATTTGGCCCCAGCTTTTTTCAAATGGCCCCCATAAAATTTCGCAAAGGCCCTCACTGCTATTTTCTTCGCGGCAACGCTGGCCTATTCACAAAAAAAAAGAAAGAATATTGTTATGCGTTGGTAAACTGACGCGTCATTTTTAATTCATGAATAACTTGGCTCCTGTTTGTTGTAATGGATTAATTTTTTTTTAATTTATAGAAAATTTATAGGACTACAACAAAAAAAAAAGTAAACCTGAAAAAAAGTACCGTTAAATACAGTTTTTTTCAATAGTTATGAAAAAAGGTATACAATCAAGACAAAAAAACCTTTTAATGAACTGTAACTTTTTTTCTATTTGTTTAAACAAATTGAATTTAACGCAAGTTGATAGAAAGAATTATTATAAACAATAAAACTTTTTAATTTTAACTTTGCGACATACTGGGGCTGAGATATAAAATAAAACCTAAAAACATAAAATTGCGTGGGTGCGCTGACTTACCTATGTTCATAAATTTATTTCTCGGCTTGTGTTAGTAGTTAAGGGCTGATTTTTTTTTTAAATTGTAGGTAATTACAAAGACTTTGAAAACAAAAAATAAAAACTTCATCGTCAGAAGAGCTTTTTTCTTAATAATCGCGAAAGAGTGATTTTCAAACAATAAAAACTTACTTCAACTAACTACCTATAACTTTTTTTTTATTTGTTTAAACAAATTAATTTTTATAATATAATATCTAATCTTATTATAAATAAATCCATGTTTTATTTTTTTCTGTGCGACATACTGCAGCCGAGATATTCACAAAAGAAGAAAAAATGGCAAAAAACACATTTTTACCAATAACTTTGGTAAAAAAAATTGTCAGGTGGTGCAAATTTGGATTTAAGCTTTTTCAATGAGCCTCTATCGATCCATGAAAAAAAATCAGACAGTGCCTCTGCGCGCAAGGTCAGGCCCTTTTTCACGACGTGATGACTGGACTAATATTTATAATGGAGTATTCATTTTCCGTAGTCAATTGGTTAATTGTCAGAGTTGATAGTATAGACCAAGAGCTAGCGACCGATTTACTCACCTCATTTTAGCAAGGCTAAAACTTTGGTCATAGAAAGATTGAGGCCCAACAGTTATAAAAATGCCCGCCTTAAACTCCGGTACCCTCCATGAGGCCTTAAGATTAAGGCTTGAAGTTGTAAAAAAAAAGTGCCCATTCACCTCATTTTAGCAAGGCTCATCTTTTAATATATCGTTCATTGATTCAATATATACGCGAAAATAACAATAAATAAAAGATATTATAATAATATCTTTTATTTATTGTTATTAAGTAAATAAATAAATAAAATAAGTGTTTTCAAGTTATTCAAAATAATATCTTTTATTTATTTCATGAAAAAACACGTTGAAAATCTCCAATATCAAATCAAAATAACAATGTAAGACGTTTTAGCCCTCCATGACATGCTGTAAGACGCTCGTGTATATGTACAAAAAATGACCCCATTCACCTCATTTTAGCAAGGCTGGTATTTACACATAATTAAGATGACATAAAAACAAACACACATTTCAAGTGTAAGACGTTTTTTCGGTCAATAACCCTCCGTAAGACGCTGAAAACTAAATTTCGTTTAAGTCAAGATAGCCCAGTAAAAATAGATTTTTTCAAGGAAAAAAATTTGTAACAGGCCGATTTTTGGTACACACGTTGGGATTGGCGTTACTTATAACCTGTCAAAAGTCCTCAAACATCCAATGCCCGCTAGTCCCGTTAGGAGGGTCAAAGGTCACGAAAATGGGTTTTTGATAAATATATCGAAAACGGTAAGTTTTAGAAGAAAAAATTGTTTCACAAACATGTAGCTGAGGTAATTTCCAACAAAAAAAATGCATACCAAATTGTTCTTAGCATTAACCGTTACAAAGTTACAGTACTTCAAAGATTCACAGTATTCAAAAAGAATGCTTTTTGTTACACACCACCAGAATGGTCGAGCGCTAAATAATGAAGGTGTGTATTAAAATTCATTTTTATTAAAAAAAAATTGAACTAAATTTATTTAATCGTCATTTAATATTTGGTGATCCGTGGTTCCTTGTGGCATTGAATGTATTTGTTCCATGTCATCATTCAATTCTTCTTCTTGTACATCAATTTTGATAGTTTGTACATGACATTGACCACAATCAAGAAAGCAATGTAGTCATGCTTTTCGACAACCACAACTTTTACGGCAGTTACAAAATACTGTACAAAGGAGTTCATCTGGAGCTGGTTGAAGCAAAGTTGTTATTGAGTCTAAAATATTATTTGTTAATGTCCAACCCCAGTCTTCTGGCTTCATACCTTTGTGCCCAAGCCAAGTTTGAACTTGAAGGTATACCGTATATATAAATGCTATTTAGAAGCACCAAAAGTTGCATTGTCAATCTGATAGATGTTGAATACCTTAGAGTATCGATGGAATCCACTTCTGCTGGTGCTTTGTAAAATGCAAGGAGTAGGTATATTTAAGACGTTTTCGGAAATAATATTATGATAACAATTATTGGGTTTGGCAAATATTTCTCCATATTTCATTAGATATTCACTTTTTTCAAATAGTTTGAAGAATTTAAGTTTGGCTTTAATGTTTAAAGCCGAAGTTGAATCTTGTAAATTAATGCAAACATAGATTTTTTACTTGACATTTTGGGTAGGTATATGAATAAGCTTTGCGACGAATATACCTTTGTTTCAACTAAACCATTGCCAGGTTTTTTGAAATATATTTTCTTGTCAGGAAGAGCTCTTGCTATCAGTATTGCCAGCAAGTCAACATCTTCGCCAACAACAATAGCAGTGCGCGTTTTGGATTGCTCCTTAGCTGTTTCGATAATCAAAACGTCGGCATCGTCCAGCCTCGTAGAAATATTCGTTGCCTCAAATTTCTTCGAAATCATAGCAATTAAACTACTTTTGTTGTTTGCATTCACAAGAAATTGTTGTTGAGAAGGTGGAACCATCATTGATGCATCAAATAAAATATCCACTGATAATGGAGCTGATCTACACCAACGACGCTGCTCAGTGATCCTTGTAACCATCGAAAACAACCATAACTTTTTTTCCAGAACGTTTTTGAACATAACTAATGTAGCTATTGCAAACCGGCTCCAAGCAAGACGATGCAGCATAAATCCTCCATCTATGATGTATGTATATCACATTGTTATAATCAATGTCATCTTCAACTTGCTGTAAAAAATCATACAATGCAGATTTTTTATATTATTTTTATGAAAAACTAATTTAAAAATACACATTCATTAATTGGTGTGGAAAAGGCCTCCTGGGGATGCCGCAATAAATAAAAACGCACAAAGCGCTCGACCATTCTGGTGGTGTGTAACAAAAAGCATTCTTTTTGAATACTGTGAATCTTTGAAGTACTGTAACTTTGTAACGGTTAATGCTAAGAACAATTTGGTATGCATTTTTTTTTGTTGGAAATTACCTCAGCTACATGTTTGTGGAACAATTTTTTCTTCTAAAACTTACCGTTTTCGATATATTTATCAAAAACCCATTTTCGTGACCTTTGACCCTCCTAACGGGACTAGCGGGCATTGGATGTTTGAGGACTTTTGACAGGTTATAAGTAACGCCAATCCCAACGTGTGTACCAAAAATCGGCCTGTTACAAATTCTATCTATCTTAAACGAAATTTAGTTTTCAGCGTCTTACGGAGGGTTATTGACCGAAAAAAACGTCTTACACTTGAAATGTGTGTTTGTTTTTATGTCATCTTAATTATGTGTAAATACCAGCCTTGCTAAAATGAGGTGAATGGGGTCATTTTTTGTACATATACACGAGCGTCTTACAGCATGTCATGGAGGGCTAAAACGTCTTACATTGTTATTTTCGCGTATATATTGAATCAATGAACGATATATTAAAAGATGAGCCTTGCTAAAATGAGGTGAATGGGTACTTTTTTTTTACAACTTCAAGCCTTAATCTTAAGGCCTCATGGAGGGTACCGGAGTGTAAGACGGGCATTTTTATAACTGTTGGGCCTCAATCTTTCTATGACCAAAGTTTTAGCCTTGCTAAAATGAGGTGAGTAAATCGGTCGCTAGCTCTCCGTCTATCAGCATATCTTCCCTCCGCCGTTGTTAGATTTGAATGGCGAAGCCAATTCGAATTGTGCACATTAAAATCGCCCGTTAGGACGATCTCAGTGTGACGATTAAGGGACACTATTGCCTGAATGCAGTCCGAAAGCGCATCAAACTGATTCAAAGTTGCTATTGTTAAAGTTGCTGTTGTTAAATTCCGTGCGGGAACACTTGTTGAAGTGTGGAAGAGTCTGGTAAGCAACATCTTTCCGGATATAAATAGCGATACCGTAGTGGAGAATGAAAGATGACACTAAACTATACCCAGGTAGGTTGAACACTGAAGGATCAGAGCTTTCACCTACCTGTGTTTCGTTTAGAGCGAAAACAGCTGGTCTGAATTTTTGGACGTGGGCGTACACGGAAAAGAAATTTTTAATCAACCCACGAATATTACAAACGTCAACTCGGAAATTACTCACCATCGCAACAAAAAAAAACATAAAAAACAAAACTCAGACGTGGACCTAAACATACATTATGAATTAAATTCAAAATATTGCCATTCAAAGACACATTACTATAGGTGTTATGCCCTTATAGAATGTGCCCCAAATGACAATAACATAAAAAAATAAAATGCACGACTTGCTCTTATGTTCAAGACACTGCGAGTTTAAGAAAATTGTATATACAAACATGGAAATTATGACAGAAAAATGTAGAGAAGCATGAAATACGACATTTAAATGAGCTAAAACAACTCTTTTGACAGTTTGAGGTGAAAAAAGTATGCTATCTTAATTCATGATGGAGTATGATTGTATGGGAAAAAAAAATTTAAAATCGTTGGAGCGGTTTTTTTTTAAATTAATTTTTTATATATAAAATTCTTAAAACATTTTTAAGAACAAATTTTGGTATGCAGATTTAAACTATATATTTATGTGTATATAAAAACAAAATTTGAAAAAAAAATTGTCAACCCGTTTTTGAGATATCGAATTTTCAAAAAAAAAAAAAATTGAAACTTTTTTTAAAAATCCAAAAACTTTTTTTTTGAAAATTTTGATATGCAATATTATTTCATCTTATCTGAAATTTGTATATAAAAAAATTCATTTAAATCCGTTGAGCCAATAACGAGAAAACTCGAAATAAAAAAATACGTTCTATGACAGGTACTACAGTTGCTATGTGTAAAATATTATAATTTTTGATGGCAGATCGCACTAATTTTAGTATATGTAAAAAGTTTAATCAAAATCATAGGAGTCGTTTTCAAGCAAAAAAATATTTTCCTTTGTGGTTTTTTCACTTTTGTGTAGAAGGTACCGTTATTTTTTCATAAATGTACAATTTTTTCTAAAAATATTTTAGAGAGTACGAAAAAGTCTTAAATATCGAGTTTCAAAAAAATCTATGATGCCGTTTTCGAAATATTCGATTTTCCAAAAAAAAATTTGAAATATTTTTTAAAAATCCAAAAAATATTTTTTCAAAAATGTTGGTACACAAAACTATTAACATTTTTTGGAAGCTTCTGTATAAAAAAAATAATTGAAATCGGTCATACCATTTTGAAGAAAATCAAAAATTAAAAAAAATGGTTCCCTGGGAGGTACCATTAATAACCATTTTTGAAAAATGGTTTTCCACCCAAAGAAAGCCTTTACTAAAATAAATTTATTGAAGTTTTTTTAAGAAAAGTTGTCGAGCCGTTTTTGAGAAAAATACGACAATCGCTTGTCCTCGGATAAAAAACTGTGTTCCACAATGTATTCTACAAGTGGCCCCTCTAAGAACTCTTATATAAACAAATTCACTCCTCTTCAATGTCTTCCAGATACTGACAACTCAGATATGGATGACACAGAGTCTCCCGTATTAAAAAAAGTGTATGTGCCTCCCATAAAAGTGTTGCAAAAATCGGCAGAATATGTGCATAGTTTCATGAAAGCCCTTAAAGTTTCCAACTATTCAATTAAAAAACTTTCAATAGGAATTAAAATAGTGTGCGAATCAATAGATTCATATAACATGGTTCTTGGTAAACTAAACGAAGAAAATTGCCAATATTTTTCTCACGACTTAAAATGTGCAAAATATTTCAAAGTTGTTCTATACGGATTGGAAGATATAGAAGTTCACGCACTTAAAAATGAGCTCACTAAACTTGGACTAAAGTGCATTGAAATAAAAAAAATTACAAAAAAATATGACCAATACAGTGACACTTTTTATCTTGTCTCCCTTGAAAATGGGTCTATTAAATTAAACGAGTTAAAAAAAAACTTTCGTTCTATCTTACATACGCAAGTTAATTGGAACTTTCAAAGGAAAATGAAAGGTAAGCTGACTCAATGTCATAATTGCCAAATGTTTGGACATGGGCAAAGAAACTGCCACATAAAAACTTTTTGTGCTATTTGCGCTGGATCTCACAACACTTCCGATTGCGACAATGCTTCTGCACTTAAATGTGCCAATTGTAGTGGCAATCACAAAGCTACTGACGCAATATGCACCAGCAGAGCTAGATATATCGAAATTAAAGAAAAATCATCTGGTAGAAGATCTCACACGCAGCCCAGGGTCTCGTTTGCTACACCAACAAATATTTCTGCTTATCATGCCACCCAAAAACCGGTTTCTGTAGCTTCAATGATTGATTTCCCTTCGCTTCCCCAGCCACAGCGACGACAGGTCAACGCACCGATCAAAAGCTTTGCCAATTCAAGTGTGCATATGCAAAATTCGTCACCAACATGCACTGCGTGGGAGAACAATGTATATACGTCATCACCATCCGATATCAACAAAAATGTTCCCAACAACAACTCTTCACTTTTTTCTATGGAAGAACTCAATTCCCTCTGCATGGAGATGATTAATAATTTATCTGTTTGTAAAACTAAATTAGATCAATTCAATGTGATCGCACGTTTAGCTACTAAGTTCTTGTATTCAAATCCTAATGATAAGTAAAATGGCAGACACACACTTAAAAATTATTACTTGGAATGCTAGAGGCATACGAAATAAGTTTTTTGAATTTTTAAATTTTTTAAATAGCAACAATGTTGATGTTGCTTTGGTAACGGAAACTTGGTTAACGTCTGAAATCAGACTTCCTTCATCTTTAATTTTCAAATGCTATCGTATGGATAGAATTGGCCAAACTGGTGGTGGGGTTGCGATTCTTATAAAGAAATCAATTCAACATTCGCTTTTACCTATTGTGCAAACACGAATTGTGGAAAATATGGGGATAGAAATTATGTTGAGAAATCAAAAGACAGTGAAGATTTATTCTGTTTATTTTCCTGGTGGTTCTTCTTCTGATATAAAAAGAAAATACCTTAAGCAAGATTTAAAAACGCTTTTTACAATAAAGGGCGATTTTTTGTTAGGTGGCGATCTCAATTGCCGTCATAGAGATTGGGGTTGTTTGAGAGCGAATGCTTTGGGAAATATTTTGGCAGATCTCCATTTGACATTACCCATAAATATCATGTATCCTCCTTGTCCAACGTATTTCCCTGCAGGTTCTCGTGGTAGTCCTTCTGTCCTTGATTTATTTGTGTCCAATGTCCCTAGTCTTATAACACAACCAATTTCTTTTAATGCTCTTAGTTCAGACCATAATCCTGTTTTTTGTGATCTTTTGTGGTCGGGTGATAAAAAAGTGCAATATTTTCAAGATTTGAAAAATACAAATTGGAAAACTTTTAGAACAAAAATAAGTACGAAATTTGAAAATGTCTCCACTGACCTTGAAAATATTTCTTGTAAAGATGATGTCGACTCTATAGTCCTAAACTTTACACAAACCATTCTTTCTTCTATAGACGAATGTGTCCCTAAGCGAGTCAAAAAAGATGGTACCCATAAACAGCTTCCCCTTCATATTTTCGAGCTGATAAAGGTAAGAAATTTACATAAAAGGAATTGGCAAAGATATCGTCAACCTTTCTCGCGAAGTATGGTTTCTCATTTTAACAAACTTATCTCAAACCAGTTACTTAACAATCGTAACGAGGAATGGAATAAAAAACTAAGCGTCCTTGAAAAGAATGGTAGACCATTTTGGAATATTGTGAAGATAATTAAAAGCAAAAACAAGAATATTCCGTTTTTAAAGGGTTCTGGGACAACTTTCTTTACAGATCTTGACAAAGCGAACGAGCTTTCTAGAAATTTTTCAATGAATCATTTAGTGTCACATAACTTGGGTGACAGACACACAAATGATCAAGTGATAAACACAACACAAAACTTGGATGCCACCGTTGCAGGCACACCATTTAATGCATTTGTTGTGGAAGAAAATATCAAAAGAATTATTGACAGTCTTCAGAATCGAAAAGTAGGAGGTCTGGACCAAATAAAAAATGTGTATTTAAAACATCTACCACGAGTTGGAATCAAGTTTTTAACATTTCTTATTAACGCATGCCTCAAATTCCAATATTTTCCTAATGCCTGGAAAAAAGCGAAGGTTGTGCCTATATTAAAAGCAGGAAAACCACCTGAAATATCAACAAGTTACAGGCCTATAAGTTTGCTCAGCAACGTAAGCAAAATTTATGAAAAAGTTATAAAGGAACAAATTTTGAAATTCGTTGCAAATGAAAACATTTTTCCTGATGAACAATTCGGCTTCAGACGTTTTCATAGCACATCTCATCAAATAAAAAGAATCTGTAACCATGTTGAACAAAATCGAGCACAGGGTCAGTCAACAGGAATGATTATAATGGATATAGAGAAAGCTTTTGACTCTGTGTGGCATAATGGATTAGTATATAAAATGGTACAATTTAACTTCCCTCTTTATCTGTGTAAAATAGTTCAAAGTTTCTTGTCTGGTAGAATTTTCCAAGTTCATGTTAATTGTGGTATTTCCAACTTATCATGTTTTGATTTTGGTGTCCCCCAAGGTTCCGTTTTAGGTCCATCGTTGTATAATCTATATACATCAGATTTACCAACTCTTCCATATTGTGAATCAGCTATTTTTGCTGACGACACGGCAATTTTTTCATCGCATGAGTTTGCTCTCAATATTGAGAATAATCTTAAAAATGCAATTGAAATATTGGAAAAGTATTATCACAAATGGAAAATTAAGTTAAATACCGGAAAGTTGCAAGCCATTTTTTTCTCTCGAAAAAGAAAACCTTGCTATCTTCCCAGTAGTCAGCTTCAAATTAATGGAAATGCAATAGCATGGGAGCAGTCTGTTAAATATCTAGGAGTTCATCTCGACACGAAGCTTACCTTTAGCCAACATATTATTTCTACTCTAAAGAAAATTAGTATTGCAATTAATATGCTTTATCCGTTTATAAACAGAAGATCTTCGCTTACAAATGACAATAAGATAATAATACATAAAGTAATTTTTCAATCAATATTATTATATGGGTGTCCAGTATGGGGTATCTCTAACTTATTTCGTCTGCTTTTTATTAATTTATTATAATTTTTGTAACTATTTATTTATCTGCTAACTTATATGTTTAATGGGTTTTTGTTATATGTTAATTTATTATATTTATTAATTTAAATTATTGTATATCATGTTTGTATTTATTTATTTCTATGTTTACTTATTTATTTTTTAATTTATTTATTTATTTATTTTTTTTGTTTAATTTATTTATATATTTATTTTTGTTTTGTTTATTTATTTAATTATTTATTTATTTATTTATTTATATATTAATTTATTTATTTATCTATTCATGTATTTATTTATTTATTTATTTATTTATTCGTTTTATTACTAACACATGTATTCGTCCATTAACACTTATTAATTAAGTAATTACTAATTCATTATTTATTTATATATTTATTTATTTATTTATTTATTTATCTATTTATTTAATTATTTATCAATTTTGTAATCAATTTATTTTTGTTTATTTACATATTTATTTATTATTTAATATATAATTTATTTATTTTTATTGTTCGATAGTTTACTATCTTAATTACAATTTTATCTTGTTCAAAAGTATTCCATGTTTATTCCTTTAATTGTAAATTATGTAGGTAACCAAACCTACTACTAAAATCAAATTGCTATATTCACAATTATTTTCTTTATTTTTTTTATCTTTTTCTTTTTTTTTTTTTCATTCAAATAAAGGTTTTTGTCGTATTTTCCTTTAAATATAATTTATATGCTTGTAATTCACTTTTTCTTTAAATATAACACTATTTCAGTAGTAAGATAATAATATTGTCAAATCTCTGAATTGTAAAACGTGCGGTCATAGGCTTTGTACAAAATTATCACGAAATAAATATATCTATCTATACGATTATGTAAATTTGCCAAAAAAAAAATGTATGACAGGTACCGTTATTTTTGATTCTAAAAAAAACATGAAAAAAAAGTGTTGGCAGAATCACCAAAAACCACTAAGTACCAAGTTTGAAGAAAATCGATCTAGCCGTTTAGGCTGTAGACGAACAGACAGACAGACAGACAGACAGAATTTTGCCACCCACTTTTTTGGTGTTCTCTATCATCGTAATATCATGTTTGATTGTTATCTCAAAATTTTTTTTTTGCACGAATCCAAAACTTGCCTTATAGTTACGGTGACCATATTTTAGAAAGCTGAATAATGAACAAAAGAAAAAAGAAAGAAAATTCAACTCAATCTTCAATCATTTATTCCATTTAATAATAAATATATCCTCTGAGGAAAAACGGCTCAACTTAAAATAGAATAAACATATTATAAAGCTCTAATCAATTCAGTCTTTGCTTTAAGCTTAGTACGCTGCTGATGCGAAACGAAAAATCCCATACAAAAATGACAACGAAATCATAAACTATAAATTTAGTTCTACTTTTCGTTCTGCGTTGTAGCAGATTATTTGGAGAAGTCTGCACTCTTTTTTCGCACACAATTAATTACCCAGACCATATGTAATTGTGTACGAAAAAATAAAATTTTTTCGTGTTTATTTTTGTTGTTTCTTTCATTACAGCATGGCTGCTTGTAACTTTTTTTTTGCATTTGTTTTAATTTTTTGAATTTGTGCAACTACCAATGAATATTTTTTCGCTTCGTTTTCGTAAGCATTTCGCTGTCTTGTTGGAGAACAACTAAAAATTTCGCTTCGCATCAGCATCATATAGGCTTTACATACAAACTTAGAAATAAAAAAACTTAAAAACTTAGGTCAAGAATTTGTACTGGCTTTTCAGTTCTTTATTAAATACACACTTCCTCCTGAGTGGAATCAGGGTAAGCTAAAATAATTTTCAATATTAAATTGCTTTTTTAGAATAATTTTAAATAAACCTTACAAATCTCAATTCTTCAGCGCAGACGCAGACAACACGCAGTTCACAGACAGCTGATGTGTTCATGAAATGAATAGTTTTTGACTTAAACATGACAGATGATGCCAAAAGCGACAGAGGGTGGCAAGGAAAAATAAATTTGTACTAGATTTATTATTTTTTCGTTCACTAACTAAGGGCACGTTAGCATCATCGGTTTCTTTTATTAAATTTTTACGTTCCCAATGTGTGCGTTATTGTTTTTGAACAAAATTAAAGAAATACAGAACAAATAATGAACAACTAATAAAATACAGAACATTTTTATGTTTTCGTGTACAAAATAATTAATAATGAACAACATCTTTAAATACAGAACAGTTCATTATTATAATGAACGGATGGTCACCGTACTTATAGTACCTATAATCGCAAGTAAAAATCATAACATGCTATGCGCCCGATGACAGCATAACTCAGCCGTTGCGGCCCTGTTTGGATAAAACCACACAGTAATCGCAACGACTAAGCTACACAGCAGCGAATAGGGTGGGAGGTGGGAATGGAAGACAGATTTATAATCCAATGGCGTTGGATTGGTCAAACACTTAGGAAATTGCAAAGCAGTCCTTTGAATGGAATCCTCAGGGTGCACGGCGGGTTGGAAGACCAAGAACAACATGGAAATCAACTGTCTTAGCGGAAGCAGAATCCCAGAGAAAGACGTGGCCACAGCTAAAGTACCTTGCAGCAGACCGTGAAGGATGGAGACGTTTTGGTGACGCCCTATGCCCCAGCCGGGGGTACAGGACACGATGATGATGAACTGCTTTAATTACTTTTTCTCCTAAATTTAATATGTTCTTTTTCTCTTCTTGTGCATTATATATTCTTATATTTTCATTAAGTGTATTATGCACTCTTTCTACATCAGAGTTTCCAGTCTTATGATTTGGGGTAGTGAGTTTTATTTTCATTCCTTCTTCGTTGCAGTATTCTTTAAATGCTAAGCTATTAAATTCAATGTCGCATACTATTTCTTGAGGTTTGCCTAATATAGAATTTCTAAGATTAAGTTGCTCAATAATTTCATGAGTGTTTCTACTAGCTATTGGAAAAGCTGTCAAATGCTAAGTAAATTTGTCTATAATTGTTGAAAAGTAAATATCTTTGCTTGTGTAGATACTAAATTATTTAATTGTTCATTTTGTTACTTGTGTTTTTTTATTAATCTTATTTTATATAAAAGCTATCAAATTATAAAATTAAACCATCAATACAAAATAATTTAATTTTAAGTTATCTGTAAGAGAAAACAGTTATACATTTAGAAATAAAAAGTTTAAAAAATAAAATCCTAGGCTTCAACTTCAGAAGTGGGTCAGCCTTAAAAACAAGAAATTGATTCAAATCGAAATTTGAATTTTAAAATTATTTGTCCAGTTTATATTTCTGAGGGCTCAGAGAATTTCCCCAGTTTTGCTGTCAAATACTAAGTAAAAAAAATTTTTGCATCGTCAGCTTAGTGAGTGCTCATGAAATATAAACTGAACAATTGTTTTGCGTCCTTGTAAAATTGAAACTATTCCGTAGAATTTATTATGTTGCCCTCACAGAAGGTGGTTTACTAGACGCAACATTGAATTTCCAGTAAAGCTCATTTCGACGACAATCATTCCGAAAACTCCAAGCTGAGGATCCTGAAGCAGGCATGGATACTGAGGGGGGGGCAATGGGTGCAATTACCCCCCCCTCCCCTGGGCAAGAACGAACAAAGCATATACATAATATGAATTTAATAAAATGTTATCTAAAAAGGTTATTTAGTTATAAGTTTATAAATTTTTTTTCTTGGCAGCGCAGCGTTGCAGCAATGAGTGGTTGTGCGTTAGCCGATGGCTGACCAAGTTCAAATAAGAAAAGTTCCGCTTTGTCGACTGAGTGGAAAGCTTATAATTTCGTTTTTAGATGTCCGATTTTCAAAGTTAAATAATAATAATAAATCTAAAGCTACATTACTGTATAACATTTTATGAGAAAAGTCTTACTAGGGAGCAGGTTGAATCCCAAATCGATTTGATTTTCACTTTTCAAAATGTTGTGAGTGAAAAATCTCACAATTCAAATAATAATGATCAAAAAAAGTTATTGCTCCACCTCTAACCCTCCTTTACTAATTTGCTAGTGGTTTTTTTATAAAGAAATGTGACGGGAGAGGCGGCAGGGTTACTTATCTAAATGTTCAACCTTAAAGTTGATTTTAATTTAAAAAAAATAATCTTTAAATTACGTCAATTTAATTAGCTTCAAAAATCTCTTACTATGCTTCCAATGCTCGGATCTAACGGATAAAGGCATCTTATTAAAGTTAAAGTAATTAACTACATTTGTGTATAAAAGTTATTGAGATATACCAAAACATTTCATACTAAAAGGGTAATAGAGTTCCTCTTATGATAAATATTTAAATGTGCGTTTCTTTGAGGGAGTACTTTCACTAGAAAACTCGGATATATGTCTTTCCCTCTGGTGAGTTTATTTCATGGCTGTGTCTGTGTACACTTTCTAGTTTTACTCTCGAACTTCTTCAGAGCTGCTCGCCGTCTTTACCTTTTTACTCTGAAATGTATACGCACCTTAATAAATAAATTATCCCACGCCTCTTTCCCCCCAGATACCGCGCTGGGGTCCATTTACACCGAGTATGACGGCAACTTCGATTTGCAAGTCATATCGGCACTTATGAATTAAATTAAATTTTTTATGATGAAAATAAAGAAAGTTAATGTGTTATGCTGATGCCAGAATAACATAACAACCTCTTTCCAAACGCGAAACGAGCATCAGTGAGTGAAAAAAGGTTGGGTCTGCTTAATTCAAGCAGTTAGAAAAAAGTAAAAAATGGAAAAAAGGATCAAGCTAAAGCCGATCTACATACATATAATAAAAATAAAAATATAAAAAATATAAAATAAAATAAAATAAAAATATTAAAATAATAAAATCAAAATTATGAATTTAAATTAATGAAATAGCGTGCTAAGGCATTTGTTATTTGAGTTTGTAGTTTCAGTTTCTCTTTGTATTTACTGGTTAAATATTCAATTCCTATATGGGTGATTCCGTTTCAACTGTGATTCTTTGCGTCCAGTGCTTTTTTTGTTGTTTATGTAAAATGTTCGTATATATTTTTGGTTTGGATTGTATAAATGGCTATTTACTACAATCTACATTCAATATCATGACCAAATTTGCAACTTCTTCGACAGGGCTTGGAAAAGTATGGTCAAAATGTCAGTACCGTGGCATGTACGATCCTTGTTTTTCCGATTAAGTCTACTGTTTTCGAATGAAATAGTTCATTGAATAGAAATGTTGCCCTTAGAAAAGTTTGAGTGCAATACTTGCTTGACAAAATAATGCAAAAATTAAGTCAAAATACTTATAGCTGAATAAAATATTCATGAATGAATGTTGTCCGAGGTTTTAGTTTTATTTTTGAATTCAAAAGATTTCCCGCTCAACCGCCTTTTGTTTTAGCTTAAACACGTATGTATTGTAGTTTTCTAAAAGAGACACTATTTATATATTTAACAACAGTAATTTTATTTTTGGTACGTTGTTGTATTTTAAGAGTGATATGTTTGCATGCGATGAAAGTATGTCACAAATTTATTTGTCAGTACCGTGGTAGTATTTTTAAAGCATGTTATAACATGTTTCTGGTTCGTTATCAGAATTTTGTATGCCTTTTAACTGCACAAGTTAAAATTGTCCTGGAAATACTTTTTCTCATAAGCATAGAGAAGTGAGGTTATATAAACTGTCTAAATGTCAGTACCGTGGATGTCAGTACCGTGGCATTAAAATACTTATTGAGCTTTAAATAAATATAATTAAATAATTCTTTGCAATAATATTTTCTTCTACCAATTTTCTTCATGAGAACGGTAGCAAAACCTCAGACGAGCCCAACAAAAATCATTCCGTGCAATAAAAACTAAGTAATAACCCAGCACAAGGAAAAGTGTTGCCATTCAGAAGAACAGACTTCAAAAACGAAAAAGAGATAATTTTTTAAAGAAAAAAAGGGAAGTAAAAATGTCAAGAGGTCAAAACGTATTAGAAAATCAAGAATCTCAACACAAATATGGTCAAAAAGAGGGAGAGAAAATTAAAAAGAAAAAGAAGAAAAAGAGTGTCATTATCGTCTATATTAGTTTTAGTACATTTCACTGAGAATCACCCATATATACTACATTATTTAGATTAGTTATAGGAGGAACCATAAAGGAGTTTTTTCTGTATGATCTTGCTATGGTTATAATCAAAAATATTTGAATTAGAATTTACTTCTTTCAACATTCTAGTAACTGGTTCATTTCTGCAATAGTCAGTTCTGTGAGGGGTAGATGGAACTGGGGTACTGATCTACATCTAACTGATGTTAATACTCATTACCTCAAGGAGGGCAGAAGAATCAGTAACACCAGACAGAATTTGATGAACAAAAATTACATCAGCTACTTCACGACGTTTTTCGAGAGATTGTAAATAATTGAGCCGCAGCCGATCTTGATACGGAGGTAAGTTGTAGTTGTCAACCCATGGGAGTCCCCTAAGAGCAAAGCAGAGGAATCTACGCTGTATTGCTTCAATTCTTTTTATATGCACAAGGTGAAAGGGGGACCATACTTGGCTAGCATACTCAGGTAAAGGTTAAATAAATTAAAGATTTTACGTGAACGGACGTGGTTATTGGTTTGCTCTTGGAAAATAAATAAAATAAACAAAATAAACAAAAAAAAAAACATAAAATACGTAAGATTAATTAAATAAAATTAATAAATTAATACATAAAAATGGATAAATATAAATAAAAACAAATTAAGCAAATAAAATAGATAAAATAAATAAATAAATAAAATAAAATAAATAAAATAATAATAACAAATATATATAAAAAAAAGAGCATGGCGGACAAAAGAGGAGAGTGTAGCGAGGAAGAAATGAAGAGGAGAGGAAGGCCGACAAACCTCGAAAGATTGTCGAGGAATATGAACACGGAATCGATGAGAGATATTAGTGATTTATGGAAGAGGAAGAGAGAGCAGGCTAACGGAGTCGGGCAAGAGAATGAGGAAGGAATCGAGGTATACCAAGCCAGCAAGAAAATCCCACGGTCGCCGCAGAAGAAAGAGCAAGAGGAGTCGAAATTAGAGAGGATATTGAAGGAGATGAGTTATGAATTCAAACAGGAGATGCAAGAGGTGAAGCAAGAGGTGAAAGAGTTGAGAATGGAAATGAAGGAAGAACTGGGAAAGATGAGAGAAGAGATAAGAAGAGGGGAAAAGGAGAGAGAAGAATTGAAAGCGAGAATAAAAAATAGTAGAGCGGAAATTGAAGAAGGAACAAGCACAATGATTGGTGGAGTTGGGAAAGAAAACCTAGCGGATGAAAGAGATGGAAGCCAAGATAGAAAGACAAGAAAAAGAAAAATGAAGGAGGAATATAATGATTAAAAACGTGCATATACGAGGCACAAAAAAAGAAACGGTAGGAAGAATTTTCGAAAGGATAGGAGTCAAAGCAAGGATCGGGGAAGCAAGGGAGGTCGGAAGGAGAGGTGCAGACAGGAAAGAAGGTATGATAGAAGTAAAGATGGAAACACTAGACGGTAAAACAGAGGTGATGAGAAGGAAAGCCAACCTTAGAGGAAGGAGGGAAAGAATTGAAGAGGACTTAACGTGGACAAGACAGGGAGCAAAAAAGAAGAACAAGACGGGAAGAGCTATGGGGAGATGATAATGGGAGTTAGAGAAGAAATGGCAATAGAGGGTGATGAGATTCAGGAACAAGAAGAAGGACTAATGAGCAGGAAAGTTAAAGCAGGTACGGACGAATGGGTTATAGTAGCAACGTACGTAAATGGTGACATTGATAAGAAGTTGGAAAGCTTAAGAAGATGGATGGAGAGGCAGTCAGAGGAAGAAAGAGTGATAATAGGGGGAGACTTCAAAGCGAGAACAGGACTGGAGGGTGGGAGAGTGAGGGATACGGAAGACGAAGAGAGTGGGAGGAGATCGAAAGATAAAAAAGTGAACGCCGAAGGAAAGAAACTAACGCAGATGATAGGAGAATTAGGGTGGGAAATTTTTAACGGGAATATAGAGGGGGATGAGGAGGCAGAGTTCACGTTTACAGGAGGCAGAGGGGAGACAGTAATAGATTATGTACTAGGTGAACTAAGAACGAGAAGAGGAGCAGAAAGGATGGAAGTAACAGATAGAGTAGAATTGGATCATCACCCATTGGTGATCACAATAAAAAGAGGAAGAAGGAGAAAGGGGGATAAAGCAAATGAAGTAAAACGAACAAAAACGGGAAGGTGATCGGAGGAGATGAAACGGGAATTCGAGAGAAGAATGCGGAGAGTGAGCTTGGAGGAGGGAGCAGAGGATTCAGATTAAGAGAGAGATTGAACGAAGTGAGGAGGGGAAAGGGAAAGGAAACAGAAAAGGAGAGGATGGTAGGATGAAGAATGTAGGAAGAAGAAAGAAGAAGTAAGAAAGGAGTTAAGGAGGTGGAGCAAGAGTATCGGGACGAAGGAAAAATACAGAGAGCGAAAAATAGAATATCAAACGTTGATTGAGAGAAAGAAAAGAGAGGAGCAGGATGAGATGATAAGAGAAATTGCAGAGGCCAATATCGAAAACAAAGTGTGGGAAATTATAAATAGAGACAGAAAGAAGAGAAATACGAGGGGGGAAGGAATTGAAGAAGAGGAATGGAAAAAATACTTTATGAGTCTTAATGGAGGGGTGGAAGAAAGAGTGAGAATGGGAGATCAGGTAAAAAGAAGAGCGGAAGACGAGACCGAAATTAGTAAAGAGGAGATCAGATAGGTGGTTAGAAAACTCAAAGAAGGAAAAGCAATAGGAATAGACGGTATACCTGATGAGGCGTGGAGATATGGAGGAGAACAAGCGATAGAGGTAGCATGGGGGATCTGCAGGAAGGTGTGGAGGGGAGACGGATGGCCGGAAGGGTGGAAAGAGGGAGTGATTGCCCCGATAGTAAAGAAAGGCCCAGGAACAAAGGTAGAGGAATACAGAGGAGTAACGCTCATGCCATCGCTATATAAAATATATACGACGGTTTAAGCGAAGAGGTTAGAAGAAGAAGCGGAGGAGAAAGGGATGATACCAACAAATCAAACGGGTTTCAGAAGAGTAGTAGAAACGATAGACAATGTATATGTGCTGAACTATTTGGTGAACAAAGAGGTTGCAGAGGAGAGGGGCAAGCTAGTGGCACTGTTTATAGATTTAAAAGCTGCGTTTGACTCATTAGACAGGAAAATTATGATGGAGGCGTTGGAGGAGTGAGAGAAGGGCTCAGGGAAAGAGTAGGGGAGGTCTATGGAGAAACAACGAATAAAGTGAAATCGGCAGGAGTGATGGGGAAAACATTTTGGACGGGAAAGGGGGTAAGGCAGGAGTGCCCGATGAGCCCAATACTGTTCAACTTGTTGACGGCGGATATAGAAGAAGAACTGGCAAAGGGAGCTGGGGAGGGGTAAAAGTGAGAGGAAAAAGAATTTGCTCGCTGGCATACGCAGACGATTTGGTGGTAATGGCGAAAAATGAAGAAGAGATGCAAGGCATGATAAGAAGACTGGAGAAGTACTTCGAGAGGAAACGACTGGAAGTAAATGTGGGAAAGACGAAAATGATGAGGTTCAGGATAGGAGGAGGGAGGAACACAACAGTAGACTGGAGATGGAGGGGAAAGAAGATCGTAGAAGTAAAAGAATTTAAATACCTGGGGTATGTGTTCAAAAAGAATGGAGGGCAGGAAGCACATATAAAAGACAGAATAAAAAAGGCAGCAGCGGCCATGAAGGAAGCATGGGGGATTGGAAGGAGGAAATTCGAGAAGGATTGGGAGATGAAGATGTGGCCTTTCGACACTCTGGTGTGAACGGTGATGGGATATGGGGCGGAAGTATGGGGATGGGAGGAGAACAAGAAATGGAAAAGGTGCAAGAAAGGTACCTCAAGTGGACGCTAGGGGTAGAATGGCAAACTCCAGGATACATGGTAAGAGAGGAAACAAAACGAGATAAGATAATGATTCGAGCACGAAAAAGGGCATGGAATTATGAACAGAAATTAACAGATGGAAAAGGAAGAGAAATAGCAAGGGAATGTTTAGAGGAGATGAAAGAGAGACAGAGAGATGGACGGGGAAGAGGGTCACTATGGGAACAAGGGAGAGAAAAAATAAAGGGAATAGAAGACTGTGTGAATCGATACGACGCACAGTGGTCGGAAATCAACATTTAGCGCGAACTAAATAAAAAACTGAAGGTGCAAATCACCATGACAAATGTTATCTATCGTACGTAGAATACATCCGCGTACCCACTGATGACCTTGGTTTTTTATTAAAGGTCGAAGATGTTACTAAAAGATCCGTTAGTTGAACGATGCAACCATTATTCGCAGTATGTTATGCCAATTTTGAATTGTTTATCATTTGTAATGGGTGCGAAAATTCAACTTAAAATTATTTTAATAATTTAAAACCAAAGATAAGGTATATAACGGTAAATATTTTTTTAATAAATTTAAGAAGCTGTAAAGTGAGGACCAAATTAAAAAGGATTTTTTGGTTGTAATTTTTTTAAGTTAAGCATAGAAAAATCGCAAGTGTTTGCAAGTGTTAAGACTGCTCTAATATCTTTAGGGAGTCGCTTCTTTTCAAGATAGTACAAAAACAAAGTGCATTTACGTGCTAATTCATCTTTTACAATAAATTTTAGAATCGTCACAAAAGGCCACAATTTTTGACATTTTTGGGATTTCATGCTGCGAATATTGGTTGAATCGTTCAAGTAACGGGTCTTTTAGTATTATTTTCGACCTTTAATAAAAACCAAGGTCATCAGTGGGTACGCGGATGTATTCCCACCTACGATAGATAACATTAGTCATGGTGATTTGGACCTTCAATTTTTGATTTAGTTCGCGCTAAATGTTGATTTCCGACCACTGTGCGACGGAGTAGAAAGAGAAGACAAGAAAGAGCAAGAGAAAGAAAGAAGTGAACGAATAAGAGAATCCAGTAACAGCAGGTGGTATAAAGAAGTAATGACAGAAGGGATTCCACAATATTTAAAAGCGGGTTGGAAGACAGAAAGAACAAGGAGAATTGCAAAAGTCAGGCTAGGGAATGAGGTGAGAGAAAGATGGAACTGTAAACGGGAAGAGGAGAGAATGTGCAGAATATGTGAGGGTGAACAAGAGACATGGGAACATGTATTAGAAAGATGCAGATCTGGTAGAGATGAAGGATGAAGGGGAAAGGATGAGGGAAATAATGGACGAAACGGGGAAGGGGGAAGAGTGGATAAAGGAACTAGAGGCAGTGAGAAAAGATAAGGTGATAGAGAGGGGAGGAGACTGAGCAGAGTAGTGAAGCGGGAGCCTTGTAACCCTTAGGGCCAGTTTTTCAGTGCGAGATCATCCTAGTCTCGGGGTTAAACCGGAGTGAACTCCAAAAATGTGTTTTTCAGTCAATTGAAATCGAAAGTTAACTCCGAGTAAACTCGTCTAATTTGGTGAGTTAACTCAGGCACCAAATTGAGGGTCTTTTAAGCTGTGGCGCCATCTCGAATTCGATATTGAAAGTTATTTTCAGTGCAATTCGTTGTGGCGCCATCTCTATTCCTATATGTAAAAGGCGTAGAGGGGTGATATCCATAGTGTCGCACATCGTTGGCCTCAGAATTTTGACAGTCGAAACATAAAGTTAATCCTCAACTGAAAAACTGTTCCTGAGTTAACTCAGGGTTAATTTATTTTCAGGATTAGCTAACTCTGATTTAACTCAGAGTAAGGCCTGAACTGAAAAACTGGCCCTTAGGGGAGTCAATACAAATCAATGTAATGTATTATATTATATTATATTATATTATATTATATTATATTATATTATATTATATTATATTATATTATATTATATTATATTATATTATATTATATTATATTATATTATATTATATTATATTATATTATATTATATTATATTATATTATATTATATTATATTATATTATATTATATTATATTATATTATATTATATTATATTATATTATATTATATTATATTATATTATATTATATTATATATTATATTATATTATATTATATTATATTATATTATATTATATTATATTATATTATATTATATTATATTATATTATATTATATTATATTATATTATAATATATTATATTATATTATATTATATCATATTATATTATATTATATTATATTATATTATATTATATTATATTATATTATATTATATTATATTATATTATATTATATTATATTATATTATATTATATTATATTATATTATATTATATTATATTATATTATATTATATTATATTATATTATATTATATTATATTATATTATATTATATTATATTATATTATATTATATTATATTATATTATATTATATTATATTATATTATATTATATTATATTATATTATATTATATTATATTATATTATATTATATTATATTATATTATATTATATTATATTATATTATATTATATTATATTATATTATATTATATTATATTATATTATATTATATTATATTATATTATATTATATTATATTATATTATATTATATTATATTATATTATATTATATTATATTATATTATATTATATTATATTATATTATATTATATTATATTATATTATATTATATTATATTATATTATATTATATTATATTATATTATATTATATTATATTATATGATTTTATATTATATTATACTGTATAACATTACATTATATTTTTTGAATGGATTCATGTTGACTTGGTGGACAAACGAACCCAATCAGCCCCAACCTCCTATGACTTCATTTGGGGATGCTAAATGACTTTTTTGTTCTTCGATGTTTGCTATAAAAAAAAAGAAAAGTCGAGTATTTTTTATCCTGGGGGTGAACAAACGAATTTTTTCTTTAGATTCTCTTATTGAGCTGGTGGACAAACAAACACACTTGACTGCACTTCCCTATAATTTCATTTAGGGGTTTTAGAGCCCTTTTGGGTTTTTCAGTGGAAAAAAAAGTTGAATAACTTTTTTCCTGAGAGTGGATTATTTTTTATGGATTTTCATATTGAGCCGGTGGACAAACGAGCACAATTGACGCCACCCCCCTAAGATATCATTTGGGGGCATTGGAGCACATTTTGTTTTTCAGTGCAAAAAAGAAAAGTTAATATTTTGTTTCCTGGGGGTGGACAAACAAATTTTTTCAATGGATTTTCATATTGAGCTGGTGGACAAACGAACCCAATCAACCCCCAACCCCCTATGACTTCATTTGGGGATGCTAGAGGACTTTTTTGTTTTTCGAGGTTTGCTATAAAAAAAAAGTCGAATATCTTTTATCCTGGGTTGAAGTCGGGGTTCTAACTTCACACAGCTTTGCAATCGGGAAGTGGAGGTGGTTTTAGTGCGGTAAGAACCTCACACACCTATGAGCACGCCTACTTCAGTCCTTTTAGAGCCTTTTGAAGTTTTTGCACCTGCCCACAAGGGAAAAAAGGAAAAAAAGATGATCTGCAGGGGGTTACGTATGAATGACCGACAAAAAAAAATGTCGACTGGTTAAAATGTCGACTTTTATCGACTTTTTTGAAAGTTAAAATACCGACTTTGTTTTTACCGACTTATTAAAATGTCGACAGTTTGAAATGTCGATTTGACAAAAAGTCGACTGCCGTGATAGAAGTCGAGAAAAATATCGACTTGTCGGAATTTTTCCCATACAGAAAAGTCGATATAAAATATAAATCCACATTTTAGCCAGTCGACATTTTGACTTATCGATATTTTGTCTGTCGGTCATTTGAAAGTAACCTAAAGAACAAAGAAAGTAACCTAAAGAACAAAGCTCTGCCTTAAATGTTTGCACAGAATAACTATAAACTCAAGAATCATAAATTCTTGTCTGATTTTTTAACAAGAACTTAACAGTTTTTTGATGCTATGGAAAATTAGAGACTATGTTTAAGACACAAGTTCTTATTTGATTCTTATAATAATTAACTTATTTAGGTAGTTATTAATTTTATATTACCTTTTGTTTAGCTTCAAGAAAGTTCAATAGAATACATTTTTGTTGCCTACCTACATTATACCTTATATTTCGAACTTTAAACTGCCTCATTTTCTGGATGTTTTATTATTGTATTAATATTAAAACACATTACAGAATAATGGGCAATTAAGACGTCAAAATATATAGGCAACAAAAATTAAATTACAAAAAATGCGATTTATTGAACTATGACAATGCGAAAATCTCGATCACTGTCGATATTTTGAGAATCGACATTTTGAAAAATCGACATTTTAAAAAGTCGGTCAAATTTGTGTCTATATTTTGATCTGTCGGTCTTTTAACCAGTCGAGATTTTTTCTGTCGAGATTTTAAAAGTCGATCTTATGGAGTCGATATTTTAAAAGTCGACATATCGTACCCAATCCATCTGCAGGCTATCCTAAAAACCCCTCTCACTACTTATTATTGAAATGGTCCAAAACTATTAAATTAATCTAGGATTTTTTTACTTCAGTGAACCACAAGGAATGTCATTTATTGAAACAGCAAACTTGGATGGTGAAACAAATTTAAAAATTCGCCAAGGTGTATCATCAACGGCGAAACTTCTTGAAACAAAAGATCTCCTCTATTTTCATGGAGTTATCGAGTGTGAGCTCCCAAATCGTCACCTGTACGAATTCAATGGGGTTATTAAGGATCAAGAAATGCCGTAAGTCAAATCACTAATATTGTTAAAAAGAGGGAGTACACTTAATAATTTTTCAACATTAAATAAAGTGCTGTAGCTTTGGGGCCAGATCAAGTGCTTCAACGTGGGGCTGTTCTTCGTAATACATCTTGGGTATTTGGTATTGTAATTTATACTGGCCACGATACTAAACTCATGAGAAATTCTACCTCAGCACCATTGAAACGTTCAACCGTTGACAGACTGACAAACACACAGATCTTAATGTTATTTTTAATTTTAATATTTCTTTGCCTAACAAGTGCCCTTTTTAATGTTCTTTGGACAAGTAATCATTTCAAATCAGATTGGTATCTAGGAATTGATGGTTAGTTTGATTGATAAAATTTAATCTGCATACAGTTATATACTATAGTTCTTTTCAGATTTAAAAAGCAAAAATTTTGGATACAATCTTCTTACATTCATTATTTTGTACAATAATTTGATTCCAATATCATTGCAAGTCACTCTGGAACTAGTTCGCTTCTTACAGGTACCTATGATTTGCTAATGTCTGAGAACAATTAAGCTCAGTTTTCTATTTTTCCAGGCTATTTTCATCAATTTTGACATTGAAATGTATCACGAGGAATCAAATACTCCGGCAATGGCAAGAACTTCAAATCTTAATGAAGAACTTGGAATGGTTAAGTATATATTTTCTGATAAGACCGGTACGCTTACGCGGAATGTGATGGACTTTAAAAGATGTTCTATAGCGCGCTATATTTATATGACAGAAAGAACCCCCGAACAATCCCTTCTAGTGCAGGTAAGTTTCTTAAAAAATATATTTATATAAGTTATAATTAAAAATATTTATTTAAAATAATCTAAAAACACCTTAAAATAATTTCACTTGAGTCAGCAAAAGTTTGTTTTCTTTTTTTTTACTACTTTTTTATTTAAAAAAATAACATAAAAAACAAACTCGTTACTAGACTGAATGCACTTCGAACGAATCGAACCCACACCTTCGGCATGACAGTCCTACGCACTAACCATCAAGCCACGAGGTACTAATCCTGTAAACCTTTTATTCACTTTTAAATATATGTATAATAAATTATTATGCATACACAACTCATAAAATATTCTTATATAAAAATAAATAAAATATTTACATTTTTACAAACCAAAAATATACATTTATGGCCTATTGAATAGACCGGAAAAGAGTGGTATAAAGGAACAATTACGTGCAAGGGTTTTTATTATTGAATATGTTTGTTTGGCCCATAAGCATGCTTAAAACCGAAAATGTTACCAAATTCACCCATGCGTTTCTGAGAGAATGGTCACACTGGCCACTTTTCAATATTTTTGGTGTAACTTTAAAACTAAGCCGAATTTGATAATTTTGCATATAATACTTTTTGTTCAAAATACAATTTTTTATTGGAATGGATTGTTCAAAAAAATTTACAAACAAATTTAAGCCGGAAAAGTTAACAAAAACCAACCTAAAAAGATCAAAAAATCAAGGATATCTAATTTTTTTAGTAAATTGTGCATAACTTGTTTTGAAGCAAAGATAAGGTCAAGACATGCACGGACAAAAAGAAGTAGAGACTATAGGCTTTAATATGGCATGTTCAAAAATTAATATATGTTCAAAATTGACAGATTTATTACCATTCAAACTTTATCATTCCTTATAATTTTTCGCAGTTTTTGCCCGAAAGTCCCTTTTTCGGTACAATATGGCAAATTTCACTTTTGTAAAAATGTTCGAAATCAAAATTTTGATATAATATGACATTAGAACTATAGAGGATTTATAAAAAGGATGTAAAATCGCAATTTCGTTTTTCGGCTGTTTTTAAATGCTTTCAGACCTACAGACCGAAAGTCTGGTCCGATTAACATAAGATTTGGTACTAGGTGCTAGGAACGTTAAATTTGTCATAAAATCCCAAAAAAATAGGCTTTCGGGCAAAAACTGCGAAAAATGATAGGAAATGGTAAAGTTTTAATGGCTATATCTCTGTCAATTTTCAAATAACATTTAGGATTAATAAATCACTTAAAAATTATACACATATGTACATTAGGGTGGTCGTTAAAAAAAAGTTCATCACGGATGGGCCCAAATCGGCTCTAAATGAAGAAAAAAAAATTCCTTAATTTTTTCAGATTTTTATTTTCATCCCCTATAGTCTCCTGAAAAATTTAATAAAGGGGACTTAACCATTTTGCATAATAAACGATTCAATTTACCCCTACAGCGACTATAGGGATGAAAATAAAAATCTGAAAAAAATAAGGGAATTTTTTTTTTCTTCATTTAGAGCTGATTTTAGCCCATCCAAATAATAAAACTCAAAAAAACCATTATAACGACCACCCTTATGTACATGAATCCAAACAGCATTAAGTTATTTCTTACTTAGGTTTTCTGAAAAATATCTTTTCATTTGGTACTCCTGGCAATAGAAATTCACAAAATAAAATATTTAATTAGCACACGATTTTGTGCAACTCCATCAAACATCCGAGAATAATTAAAAAAAAAACAGTTCACATTCCAATTTCAAAACGGTACATTGTGAAACTAAAGTAGAAATGAGAAGAATATACATTTATTTTAGAAAGAGAAAACCAATATGATCTGTCAAACTTTGTATTCCATTCTGGAAGTGGATTGTGGAATTGAAGATGTTGTGTTCTGGGCTTACACAGAAAGTATTGGTTAAGATTTAAAGCTACAAACACGCTATTTCTGATGTAAAATAAGTGAAGTGTTTGGAGCGTGCGAAGTGTGTGCTTTTGAAAAAAAGAAAGTGAAGTAAAAACACTACAGTTGTAGTAGGAAGGCAACGCTGATCGTCAATGAAACTGACTTTTTTCATTGCAAATCCAAGTAAATAAATACATGCATACCTTAAATGTAATTATTTAATGGTGGATTTAAATTCACATTATACTTTGATAGGTTTGTACATACATATATATTTATGAACAATAATGAAATCTGAAACAGAATTTAAGTTTCTATAGCCTTTTCACACCGAGCCGAAATATCGATTTCAAGCAACAATATTTCAAAGAGAGACGAACATAATCCCGAAATTCCGAATCGAGAAAACCCAAAATCCCAAAAAAAAAAAACAGAATCCCGAAAACCAAGAACCCCGAAAAACTAAAATTCCGAAAATCCAGAATCTTGAAGACCCAGAATCACGAAAACCCGAACTCCAGAATAGCAAAAATCTGGTTGAAAAAATGTAAATTATAAAAAAGGGAGACAAAAGGGAACAAATTGACAGAATTTTGGAAAGCAGAATTACATCAGACAGAATTAAAAAAAAAACAGAATTTAGAAAAGAAAACAGAATTTTGAAATCAGAACTTGGACCTGTTCCCGATTTTGAATTTTCGGAATTTTAGTTTTCGGGATTTTGACAACAATCCTATAAAAAATATACAAAATTTGAAAAAAGGTTATTGTGACTTTTCTGTCGAAGTTTTAGGCCAATTTCTCATTAATATTCTGATATCGATGAATTCTCGATATGATAAAGTATTTTAAAACAGGAAACAATGAGTACCTACATATACACATAATCCATATATTATTGAATCGAAATCAAATAGTTTTAACAAATAAATAACTGTATTACCTCTTGGCATAATGGGTAGTGCTTTGGACTGTCATGCCGAAGGTATGGGTTCGATTTGCAGCCGTGCCACATAAAACTGAAATTTTTTATCCGAGGTACAGCCTTTTGCGAGAAACTGACAAATCCTCCAAGAGTACACTCGTCATGAATAAGTGCTTCTCATCTAGCCGTTCGGACTCGGCAAAAAACTATAGGTCCCCTCTGTTCCTGCCAACAACACGCACACTGGAATAGTTGAGAGTTGTAAGTTACTAGGCCCTGATTCTCCACGAGCTGTTGCGCCCCCCAATTTATTAAATTTAAGTCACATTTTTGGAAAGCTTAGATATTTAAGAATTAATAATTTTCGCTTTGATGACTTTTGATGTATAAATGTAGAATTACAAGATAAAAGTATCAATTTTTTTCAAAATATGGGTTACACCACTCATGGCCTTAAATATTATGAGGTTTTTCAATTCCATTACTTTAGAATGAAGAGAATTAAACAGTCATTTTAAAATTTGTTGACTCTAAAAATAATACCCCCAGACTTCACCCCAGACATTTCTTCGCCCGAGATTTCCCCCCAAGGATGAAAAAACCCTACATCTGGGGGAAAAACCTCCAAACTGGCAACCTTGAATTTAAATGGAAATTCTCAAAAATATGCATTATCGATGAAATATGTATTAGCCCAGGAAAATTAGTCAATATACGGGACCTATTACGGAAAAAAATTTTATAAAGCTGAATTTTGGTATATACCTTAATAAATCCTGAAAAGTCAACATCGATTGGTTGGGTGCTAAATTTTTTATAACGGTTATTTTCAAAAGAATACGGTTAAAAGAAAACGATTTTTCTCCATTTCTAGCGGGTTCCCGTCCAAAAACCCAAATCCAAAATTTAAGTAAATTAAATTTCCAATAAAACATTAATTTTACTTTTTCTGATAGAAGTAACGGAAGCCGAGTTATTGACTGTTAAAGATTTTTGTTTTTCCTATACTTGTTAGTAAAAACGTAATTCTCCTATTTTTTTTTTCTTGTTCAAGGTTCTTGGTTTTGCTCCGATAAATGATAATATTAATATATCAGTCTCCTTCATTTTTGAACCAAAATACAAAATTATGTTATTATAGTCTAAGAGCTACCAGCCACTTTGACTAACCTACTAGACACAAGGCTACAACTTTGTGTATGCTTGATTTGGGACTAGTTAAGTATGAAAACCACGATCTGGCAGGGTTGCCGCGGTCGAAAGGTTGCCATCTGATTTTTTCAAAATGCAAAAAAAGGGTCAAAATTAACCTACTCGCACAAGGCTGACACTTATTTATAATTTAGTTTATACATTCTTATGCATGAAAAAAATTATGCCAGACGGGTTTGGCGGTCGAAAGTGCTTGCCAGACGAGCCTAAAGCTCTTAAAGATTAATAAAAGATATTGGATAACTTGAGAAATTTGTTACGTACAAGGCTAAAACTTAGTGTATTCTTTATTCGTGAACAGATTAGTCAAAAATAAAGATCTGAGAAAATTTCCGCAATTCTAGGGTTGCCACCTATTTTTTTCAAAATGTAAAATAACTTCCAAATGCAACATATCTACTTTTAGAATGCTGATTTTTGATATTATAATAACTTATGTCTTTTTGTACATGAAAAAAAAAGATGCCAGACCAGTTCTGGTGGACGAAAATAGCTTGCCAGACGTGTTTTTAAAGTTGGTATTAGAAAATGTCATTGATTAGTCAGATGTAGGTAGGTATTAAATATAACACGTTAACTGCGTATAGTCCTAATACATATTAAATCAAGTCAACACATTATGATATGGTTATTTTACTGTAGACGCAGGCGGGTTGCCATATATTTTTTTTCAAAATTTTATAAAATTGACAAAACTGAAACACCAACCTACCTAAAGTTTTCACACATATGTAAGCTTATGCCATATTGTATATAAAAGCAAAATATTGAGAGACGGTCGAAAGCTTCTGTCAGACAAGCCTAAGATTTAAAAATTGGTATTATAAGAAATATCCTTTCTTGATTTTTTCTTAAATTAAAAAAAAAAACGGTCAAAATTTCAAACCTAACCGCACAAAGCTGATTTTTACATATATGTTAGCTGATATCTTCTTAAATATGAAAAAAAATATGTCAGACCGGACGGACGGTCGAAAGGTCCTGCCAGACGGGCCTAAAGTCATAAAATATGGTATTGTAAGAAATATTCTTTTTTTATTTTTTCTTAAATTTAAAAAAACTGTCAAAATTGCAAACCTACTCCCAAAAAGCTGATTTTTACATATATGTTAGCTGATATCTTTTTAAATATGAAAAAAAATATATCACACCGGACGGACGGGCGAAAGTTCCTGCCAGACGGGTCTAAAGTCTTAAAAGATGGTATTACAAGAAATATCCTTTTTTTATTAAATTTCAAAAAACTGTCAAAATAGCAAACCTACTCGAACAAAGCTGATTTTTACATATATGTTAGCTGATATCTTCTTAAATATGAAAAAAAAATATATCACACCGGACGGACGGTCGAAAGTTCCTGCCAGACGGGTCTAAAGTCTTAAAAGATGGTATTACAAGAAATATCCTTTTTTTATTAAATTTCAAAAAACTGTCAAAATAGCAAACCTACTCGCACAAAGTTGATTTTTACATATATGTTAGCTGATATCTTCTTAAATATGAAAAAAAAATATATCACACCGGACGGACGGTCGAAAGTTCCTGCCAGACGGGTCTAAAGTCTTAAAAGATGGTATTACAAGAAATATCCTTTTTTTATTAAATTTCAAAAAACTGTCAAAATTGGAAACCTACTCAAACAAAGCTAATTTTTACATATATGTTAGCTGATATCTTTTTAAATATGAAAAAAAATATGTCAGACCGGACGGACGGTCGAAAAGTCCTGCCAGACGGGCCTAAAATCATAAAATATGGTATTGTAAGAAATATTCTTTTTTTTTATTTTTTCTTAAATTTCAAAAAGCTGTCAAAATTGCAAACCTGCTCGCAAAAAGCTGATTTTTACATATATATTAGCTGATATTTTCCTAAATATGAAAAAAAATATTTCAGACCGGACGGACGGTCGAAAAGTCCTGCCAGACGGGCCTAAAGTCATAAAATATGGTATTGTAAGAAATATTTTTTTTATATGAATATTTTTTTTTTAGATAATATGTAAAAATTTGCTTTGTCATAATTTGAAAAAATAAAAAAAGGATATTTCTTACACTACCATCTTTAAAGACTTGAGGCCCGTCTGGCAGGACCTTTCGACCGTCTGTCTGGTATGACATATTTTTTTTTTTCATATTCAAGAATATATCAGCTAACATATATGTAAAAATCAGCTATGTGCGAGTAGGTTTGCAATTTTGACAGTTTTTTGAAACTTAATAAAAAAAGGATATTTCTTGTAACACCATCTTTTAAGACTTTAGACCCGTCTGGCAGGAACTTTCGACCGTCCGTCCGGTGTGATATATTTTTGTTCATATTTAAGAAGATATCAGCTAACATATATGTAAAAATCAGCTTTGTGCGAGTAGGTTTGCTATTTTGACAGTTTTTTTAAATTTAATAAAAAAAGGATATTTCTTGTAATACCATCTTTTAAGACTTTAGACCCGCCTAGCAGGAACTTTCGGCCGTCCGTCCGGTGTGATATATTTTTTTTCATATTTAAAAAGATATCAGCTAACATATATGTAAAAATCAGCTTTTTGCGAGTAGGTTTGCAATTTTGACAGTTTTTTGAAATTTAATAAAAAAAGAATATTTCTTGTAATACCATCTTTTAAGACTTTAGACCCGTCTGGCAGGAACTTTTGACCGTCCGTCCAGTGTGATATATTTTTTTTTCATATTTAGGAAAATATCAGCTAACATATATGTAAAAATCAGCTTTGTGCGAGTAGGTTTGCTATTTTGACAGTTTTTTGAAATTTAATAAAAAAAAGGATATTTCTTGTAATACCATCTTTTAAGACTTTAGACCCGTCTGGCAGGAACTTTCGACCGTCCGTCCGGTGTGATATATTTTTTTTTCATATTTAAGAAGATATCAGCTAACATATAAGTAAAAATCAGCTTTGTGCGAGTAGGTTTGCTATTTTGACAGCTTTTTGAAATTTAATAAAAAAAGAATATTTCTTGTAATACCATCTTTCAAGACTTTAGACCCGTCTGGCAGGAACTTTCGACCGTCCGTCCAGTGTGATATATTTTTTTTCATATTTAGGAAAATATCAGCTAACATATATGTAAAAATCAGCTTTGTAAGAGTAGGTTTGCTATTTTGACAGTTTTTTGAAATTTAATAAAAAAAAGGATATTTCTTGTAATACCATCTTTTAAGACTTTAGACCCGTCTGGCAGGAACTTTCGCCCGTCCGTCCGGTGTGATATATTTTTTTTTCATATTTAAAAAGATATCAGCTAACATATATGTAAAAATCAGCTTTTTGCGAGTAGGTTTGCAATTTTGACAGTTTTTTTAAATTTAAGAAAAAATAAAAAACGAATATTTCTTACTGACCTTAGGCCTGTCTGGCAGGACCTTTCGACCGTCCGTCCGGTCTGACATATTTTTTTTCATATTTAAGAAGATATCAGCTAACATATATGTAAAAATCAGCTTTGTGCGGTTAGGTTTGAAATTTTGAACGTTTTTTTTTTTAATTTAAGAAAGAATCAAGAAAGGATATTTCTTATAATACCAATTTTTTAAATCTTAGGCTTGTCTGACAGAAGCTTTCGACCGTCTCTCAATATTTTGCTTTTATATACAATATGGCATAAGCTTACATATGTGTGAAAACTTTAGGTAGGTTGGTGTTTCAGTTTTGTCAATTTTATAAAATTTTGAAAAAAATATGTGGCAACCCGCCTGCGTCTACAGTAAAATAACCATATCATAATGTGTTGACTTGATTTAATATGTATTAGGACTATACGCAGTTAACGTGTTATATTTAATACCTACCTACATCTGACTAATCAATGACATTTTCTAATACCAACTTTAAAAACACGTCTGGCAAGCTATTTTCGTCCACCAGAACTGGTCTGGCATCTTTTTTTTCATGTACAAAAAGACATAAGTTATTATAGTATCAAAAATCAGCATTCTAAAAGTAGATATGTTGCATTTGGAAGTTATTTTACATTTTGAAAAAAATAGGTGACAACCCTAGAATTGCGGAAATTTTCTCAGATCTTTATTTTTGACTAATCTGTTCACGAATAAAGAATACACTAAGTTTTAGCCTTGTACGTAACAAATTTCTCAAGTTATCCAATATCTTTTATTAATCTTTAAGAGCTTTAGGCTCGTCTGGCAAGCACTTTCGACCGCCAAACCCGTCTGGCATAATTTTTTTCATGCATAAGAATGTATAAACTAAATTATAAATAAGTGTCAGCCTTGTGCGAGTAGGTTAATTTTGACCCTTTTTTTGCATTTTGAAAAAATCAGATGGCAACCTTTCGACCGCGGCAACCCTGCCAGACCGTGGTTTTCATACTTAACTAGTCCCAAATCAAGCATACACAAAGTTGAAGCCTTGTGTCTAGTAGGTTAGTCAAAGTGGCTGGTAGCTCTCCGACTATTAGTTTGTTAGTTGGATGGCTTAAAACAAATGGGTTCTAACATTCGCTCTAAAAAAGAAGTTAATAATATTATCATGTCCGCTATCTCTATTTAAACACACCCAAAATGTCATTCCCCTGACGCACAGTGGGGCACCTTGTATGGGAGAGTGGAAAAAATTCCCTAAAAGCTTAACCACTAGACCGATTTTGATGAAATTTGCAGGCATGATAGTTATTAAGCCGAGAAACCAATACAATAAATTTCCGCCCACTGCCACGCCTACTTTTTAAAAAAAGTAATTTTTCGTTAAAATTGTTACAAATTTGGATGTTAACTAAACCTTGAACAACTATTTTTTGGAAATTGGGCTAGCAAAGTTCTTACAACGCCCATTTTGTAGGCCTTTTTTGACTTTTTTTGTATGGAACTAGTCTAAGTTCGATAAAATCTGAACTACATTATTCATTTCCATTAAATTCTAAGACATGACAAAGAACAGTATAAGGAATTATTACAGAAAACTTCCACTGACTGACACGCCCTTACAAAATATCATATAAATAACCTTGGGGAAATCTTTGAATCCGTTTGTGCATTGCTTTCTGAAGAACCTTGATTGCTCTTTACTAGATATAGAGTTTTTTTTTAATTTCAAGTTAGAAAATAAATAAAAATAGAATAAGTATCTTGCTGGGATCACAGCATTCTTCAAAGTCGTTAACTGTGCTTCCACTATGTCTAGTACACGGTACCTCAGCGTCAACATTATCATTACTTACCAGTTTCACTTGGAATGTCCCCTTTTATCAATTACGGTACTTATGACGAAAAATAAATTTTTTTTTGTAAGACATATCACGGTACCTATCGTGAATTGAATTTCAATAAAAAATGTTTGGTATAATCACTAAAAATATATTGAAGCTTTTTTCTGCTTGAATGTGAATATTGTAATTTAAAAACATTGAAATGGCTCTTCTTTTCTAAAATTAAATCCACTAAAACTGAATAAGCTATTGAAATAACAGCTGATAGCGTGACTTTGTGGAGTAACTAACAAACGCTGAATGAAACTGACACTTAAGTTGACCTTTGAAATTGTAATTATCAAGTTATTAAGGGCTAACGTTAAAACAGTTGTTTTTACAAAAGCGAACCAGTCAGATGATCACTACATTATATTTTAGATCAAACTGCAAAATTATTGCAGTTTAAATTGCGATGTCAACATACATGTATTTATCGTAATTTTAACTTCCAAACATTGTAAAATTAAATTTTCACGATGTGACAGTGAGTTTTAATGAAGAAATATTACTGATTATCATATTACACCATTATTATATTTTTGAATAAAAACTACGATTTGACATAGTAACTTTTCAAATTGTTCTCAGGCGCCAGTTATAGCTATCATTGAAACTCGTCCTTGAAAATTTTAATGATTGATTTTGAGACGTTTAGAAAGCAAATTCTATTATTATTTAGATAGACGATTAAAGCTCAAGACTTAATTAATATTTCTAGTAAAAAAAAATTTCAAATAGGCCCAACTTTTCACAAAAATTGATTTTTCAATGATCATTGGTAAGGTAGTTCAATCATTGAAATAAGAAAAGTCTGTAAAGTTGGGCCTATCTGAATAATTGTTTTGGCTAGAAATATTAATTAGGGGTTAACCTTTATTTGTCCATCAAAATAATAATTGATTTTACTTCCTAAACGACTCAAAATCAATCATTAAAATTTTCAATGATGAGTTTCAATCATAGCTATAACTGGCACCATATAAAACCCTTGTTATTATTATTATGATGTTAAATCGTTAAAAATGGATTCTAAATAGTAAAATATAAAATAAAATATTTCATATTCACCAACATTGTCGGGCCCGTAGCTTACGATATCAATATCGTAATTTTTACTCTAATTTTTTTGTTTTAGTGTATGATTTTCCCGCACTTCAAATTGCCCTGAAAATCGAATCCGGACGGTTCCGGATGCGTTCTTTGCTGAAAATTGTTCCTTACACTCTGCACTATTCGCCAAAAACAACGGGACACTGGCGGCAAATGGCGCTAGTACTTAAAACTTTATGAGACTAAAAATAATCGCTAATTTTGAGTATTTTTCTCTTCAAATATTTCCTATATAATTTTTCCCGCTCAATAAATGTATTGGTATTACTTATTGGTATATCTTAATCCCATAAATAGAAGAATCATTAAAAAAATTTCAGAATTTAGCGTAAACGGATCGTTCGAAAACCACCCCTGATTTTACCTATTTCTCCTCATTTTCTTGTTTGGATGATAAACTCCGGGCTTACATATATTTTATCTGCAAACGGTTATCATTTCTTGATTTAACAACTATTTTACTATAAGAAACGAAAAATGAAACATAAAAATTGAACTTTTTGAAAATTGAATTTTTTCCACGTTTTCCCCACTGTGTGACGTGTCCCCAGGCCTACTTACCAGACCACACTGCAATTAATTTTAGCAACGAAACTAAAAACGATACAAAAAATCTAATGATGCATCGTTTTTATAATACATTTATGCAACCTCACTAAAGAATGGTTAGTTTATTTTTAGTTGCTTTACTTTGATAAATAGGAGCTATTAAGTAAGTGTCCCCCATAAAGTGATCATTCTATCCCACCAATGGAAATTAAATAGACTGGAAAATGAGGGGTATAAAAGAATAATTACGTGCAAGGGTTTTTATTATTCAATATGTTTGTTTGGCCCATAAGCATGCTTGAAACCGAAAATTCTACTAAATTCACCCATGCGTGTCTGAAAGAATGGTCCTACTGGCAACTTTTCAATATTTTTGGTATAACTCGAAACCTGAGCCGAATTTGACAATTTTATAGCCAAAACTTTTTGTTCAAAATTTAATTTTCTATTCAAATGGATAGTTCAAAACATTTTATAAAAAAATTAAAGCAGCAAAAGTAATTAAAAACCAACCTAAAATAAATAAAAAATCTTAGGTTTCTAAATTTTTTGATAAATTGTGCATAACTTTTCTTGAAGCAAAGATAGGGTCAAGACATGCGTGGACAAAATAAAGTAGAGACTATAAGCCTTAATATGACAAAAAGTAATATATGTATGTTTAAAATTGACAGAGGTATACCCTTTTAAACTTCTTATAATTTTTCGCAGTTTTGGCCCGAAAGCCCTTTTTTCGGTACAAAATGGCAAATTTCACATTCGTAAAAATGATAGATTGATATAATATGAAATCATGACTATAAATAATATTTAAAAAGTATGTAAGTTCGCAATTTTGTTTTTCGGCTGTTATTAAATACTTTTAGACCTACAGACCAAACGACTCGGCTGGTCCGATTAATACAAGACTTTGTACTGATATAGAGATATTAAATTTGTCATAAAGTACAAACAAATATGCTTTCGGGCAAAAACTGCGAAAACTGATAAGAAATGGTGAAGTTTGAATGGCTCTGTGTCAGTTTTCAAATAATATGGCTTTTTTAGTATGTCATATTAAGGCCTTTTAAAAAAATCAGCTTAATATGTATTTGTATATTGCTCTTCAATATTTAGTTATCCATTCATTATTTTACAGTAAATTGAATTCTCTTATATTCTTGAATTCTTTATTTTCTGAATTACAGTTATTCATAGAATGTATAAATTGCGCCTTAAAAAGGCCAAAGTGCCAGTCATTTTTTTGCACTTAACATTTTCATATTATATTGTAACTTTTATTCGCTTTAATTTTTGTTAATAAATCACCCATTGAATTTATTTCGGTGTCGTCTTTTAATTATCGAGAACATTTTTTAATGTTGGTACCGAAACCCGGGAAGAAAGACGGGAAATAATAGTAACAATGGAGGTGATAACGCGATAACGAAAATTGAAAAAGCCGGCGTCGGAGTATCTGGATGCGCAGTGTCAGTTAAATGAAGAAGGTTGACAGCGGTCCACACGAAGCTTCAGGATGCGGGTAAGCAAATGGTGGCCAAGAATTTAATAAAGGCCGAAGATCAAGAGAGATAATTCGATAAAATGGCCGATTATGAGGACACAGCGGTTACCCATTTAGCCAAGCTAAATAATCGCCTGCGTAAGCTTCGAGCTTAACAAGCCCCACTAAACAATCCACCTGATAACATGAATCTCAACAATTTTAACACCCTAGTTATGC
The DNA here is from genome assembly GCA_963921185.1 of Dasysyrphus tricinctus. NCBI lineage: Eukaryota > Metazoa > Arthropoda > Insecta > Diptera > Syrphidae > Dasysyrphus > Dasysyrphus tricinctus. The sequence continues at coordinate 139,526,213 of OY992531.1, forward strand.
CATCTCATTAAAGCAACATTAGTTTGCCCAAACTGGAATTGAAAAAATTCGCCGGCAATATGCGGGATTGGATGCCCTTTTGGGACCAGTTTAATAGTGCCGTTTATTGAAATGATCAATTGTCGGTAGCAGAAGAATTTAATTATATTGAGGATGTGCTGAGCGGGGCGGCCGGCGGCGCGTCTGTTGGTCATCATAGGAGAATTGATAACTACTGCTGTGGGTACACTTAGGTCGTGTGTGCGATGTTTTTGGACTTGGAATTTATAAACGATTGCTAGGCATATAATGGTGATCGTCAATGTAATTGAACCTATAGCTGCATGTTGGCTTATTGTTCTCCATTTGTGCGGGTTAATGTGTAGTATCTTATGTTGTTGGATGAGTGACCTCAAATGCATCCGACCATTTTGAGTATGGTTTCCTCGGTCAACAATGTTGAATGAAACTCTTCTTCTTTGACTTCAGGGACATTCCAGTTTATTGGGTGGGTATATGTACACTTGATTGGTATTGTATCCACTTGCTCAGAAATGATGATGTTTTGGGATGTTCGGAGAGTGCATCCATCATTAATTTGAATGAGTCCAATGCTGTTCAGCTCAACGTCTTCGTGAATACCATTACAGATAACTGCTGTTGAGATAGGTCTGCTCGCTATAAAGAACCATGTGTTTCTTTGATAGACATGCTTAAATGCTACATTTGGAACAGATAGCGTTTCATAGTTGCATCTTTTCTTATCTCGCCTGTTATATATTTCATCGCTAGTGCAATTTGGATTGGTATCGATCTTACTTACAACTGATGGGTAGCACAGGTACATATGTTTTTCTTCCGGCGTGCAGTGACTGAAATCCCGTTCTGAGAGTTCGAAGTACGTCTGGCTGTTGTAGTCTGAGGCGATAATGGACTTTTGAATGACTGATATTGAGTACGATTCATTCATAACATTGTATTTTGTGGCAGTACTAAGGTGAAGGTACCAATGAATGAGGACTGATGTGAGTGTCATTTCGTTGGACATCCATCTTTTGTTCAGGTCTTGCGCTGATACTTATATCCTGTGGTAGTCGTCTCAAGGCATCCTGAATTATAACCATCAGTTCTCCTGGTGTTATACTTTCAAACAAATCGGCCTTCTTTAACGAAATCCTTAGCAAGTTACTGTAACGATTGTTTAGTTCTTCTTGTACTCCCAGTGCCAGATTATAAGCCGCAAGTAAACGTATATCTACTCGACTCAGGTAATTTTTGTACAAATTTTTCTCTATTTTATTGATTTTCGCAGTCGCTTGATTCGACTTCTGCGTCAAAGAATTCAATTTATCCTTGGTTTGCTTTTCTAATTCTCCTATTTCACCTGTTGTTGCCAACATAAAGTTCGTTTGATGTTGATTGGCTTGTATATATAAGCTTGATTTGGTCATCTCGTAGTGTATTGATGTTGGTGTACACTTAGTCATTCACACCAAATATATTTTGAAGCATAGTGCCGAGCAATCCTCGCCTTTTCCTAATCTGAGTGGAGTTTATTACGTTTATATCTCTCAACAGTAATGATTGCTTGTCTTTGAGATGGTGGACGAATTCCGACATTTATGATCTCGATATCTTTTGTGGTGTTGAGCGGATAGCTCAATTCTATCTTGAGAGTGCCTCGCCTTATTTGGGCCTTTCATTTCTGGTACTGTTATATATGCTAAAACATCCTCTATATTTTTATATCTGCAATTATTTATAAAACATCTACAGCGTGTTAGTACTCGTAGACATTGATTGCGAGAACTGCTGAACTATTGAATTCTCTTGGAAAGATACATTTGCCAATAACAGATGAACCGGTTCTTCCTTCTCTTCTGCTGGCTTGATTGTATTCTTGACAGGCCATAGATTTTTATTTAATTTTAGCCAAGCGGGTCCATACCACCAAAGTTTGTGTTTGGCTAAATATGAAGCATCGATACTTCGTGATGCACAATCGGCTGGATTATCTCCTGTTTTTACGTAGTTCCATTTACTTTGATTGGTTACTTTTTGGATTCTTTGATTTCGGTTTCTTTCAAAAGCATCATGTTTACTATTAGACCCTTGTGTTCTGGCTAAAGTTAAAGTTATCGCTGAACAGTCTTCGTACAAATAAATATTGTTTTGCTGAACACGACCACACTTGGCAATCGACAACTTAACGAAAGACCGTGAACTAAAAAAACAAAATAAATGTATTTTCGCACCAGTTTCGGTCGGGTTTTTATTTATAATTAATTAAACTTTATTTAATATACAAATATTAAAAAGTTATTGCTAACCCGATCGCGGAATTAGCTTAAAATAACGTAAAGTTTTATAAATTTGTTTAATACCTCTGATTCTTCTTACGAAGCAACTTCCCTGATGCACTGTTTGCAAATACAGTGTTCGTGCGTGGGGTGGTTCTGGGGCTTCGTGGTGATGGTGATGTCCAACGACGCGAGGGTTGCCGCTACGACTGCGGCGACACGGGTGTAGAATTTTCTGTTGTTTGTGGTTGTTGAATAGTTCCTTTTTTGGGCTCGATTTTGTTGTTATCGCGAACTAATTTAACGATTCCACCGATTTTAATGATTAATAGCGTCGTGAATTTAAATATACATATGTATATATATTTTTTATATTTGTTTATAAAAATGTGTACTTAGTGCAATTTAAGTTAAAATTCGCGAACTTGAACCAAATTAATTAATTTTAATTTTTCCCTGTTCGGGCGCCATGAAATTTTGTAAGATTTTTTATAAATAAGCTTATTCAAAGCTAAAGAAAATTGTAACGTTTTTGAAACCAAAAACGAAGCGGAAAAAGCGATAAACCCATTTTTAAATAAAGAGCGTGCGGATAACTTGAAGTTTCGGTTTGGAATGTAGTTTTATTCTTCTTATTCTTCTTTTTCTTTTTTTTTACAATTTAATATGGCCGGAAGGGCGGGAAATTCAAATTTTATACCAAATTTTAATAATTATTCACAATAGTAATTTTATTTGTTTTAGTTTCATTGGGGCATATTCATAGATGTTGTATAAGCTGTTGCTAACCAAATCTGGAGTTTATCATATTGAAACTTCATCAGGTAAACCCCAGTTTAGTCTAGCAACAGCTTAATCAACATCTATGAATATGCCTCATTATATTTACTATTTTTAAATGCTCACTCTCATTGGTGGCGCTTACTAACAAATAATCTACGAATGCCTTAACGCCCTTAATACCTGACTGACAACCAACTGTTCTATAATTGTTTGGAATAATGCGGGCGCAGGAGCTTAACCAAAAACCAGCCTACTATAACGAAATAAACCCTTTGTGGTTGAAATTGTTGTTAGGTCTTTTGAGGCATCCTCCAACTGCATCTGTTGGTATGCCATAAACAGATCTATTTTAGAAAACACCTTGGCCCCACGAACTTCAGCAAAAACGTCTTCTTTGGTGGGAAGACAATATTGATCTACACAAAGTTGGGAATTCAGCGTGACTTTAAAATCGCCACAGGTCCTTACCAGTGTTGCCGCAACCTGAAAATATAAGTCGCTAGACCAACCTCCGAAAGATGCTAGATTGGCTTAAATTTTCAAGCCAAAAAGTCACTAGAAGTTGCCAGCAACGAAAGCTTAAATAATTTTACTTTTTTAATAACTTTTTACTTTTTTTAATTAGAAAGATATCGAAGTCCATAACTCTTCGATTATTTAAGAAAAAACAAATCAAATTATTAAAAACAGTAAAGTAATTCAGTCGCATAAGACTTTAGGGGCATATTTTCATTATTCATAGACATTATTTAAGCTGTTGCTAGGAAAAACTAGACTTTATCTTATTGTAATTCCCATCGTTCTTCAACTAGATGGAACTATTACATTAAACAATTAAACAATTGAAATTGTCCATACTGTTAATAAAAAGTGAACTTAAATGCCGAATATTAACGCAGAAGGAATTCATAGGTCTTAATAAATCAGAATCTTCTGGAATTTGGAATTTAAATCAGAACAAAAAGCTAAGTCACAATTTCTATATAGTTTGCTGTTCGGTGAGCTTAAGTTTCCAATGATTGCAATAGCAACTGTTAGATTATTATTCAAATGTTATGGATTTAATACTACGAGGGCCATAATATGAAACAAAGAGTATTATTTTCATGTCTTAACTAACAAATTCATGTCTTCAAAAGTCGCTAGAAAAGTCGTTAGAAATAATCTAGCGACATCAAAATATTTGTTGTCGCTAACTATGTGGAAATGTCGCTAGAAATAGCGACAAAGTCGCTTAAACGGCAACCATGGTCCTTACATCACCATTCTTTTTTAATATTGTTACAATTTTGCCCCAAACTGAATATTCTAAAAGCTCTAATATAGACCAGGAAAAATAGCACAAATCGTATAGGGAACCTTGAAAACATTAATTCATGAAATATTAAAACTGGAGCCTATTTCTGCGCTACTACATCAATTACATCAACAACATTTTACAACTTTATCTTACAATTACATCAGTTACATTTATAATTTGTTAAACTTTTTTGTCTTTTATTTCATAACTTCAGTTGTATGTTTAAATCAAACACATTTAACTGCTCTAGTTGTAGGATTTAGATGTACGATGTAGTTGATGTAGCTGATGTAGCTCTGTTGTAGTAGCGCTGAAATAGGCCCCTGGAATCGATGCAGAATTGCAACCTCTATAACATAACATATCCAAAGTTCCCCAAAATCCCCTTATTGGCTTTTTGTGAAGATGCATTTGGAGAGGTGCAGACGGGCAGAACTTGGAGGTCTATCAAACTAAAATATTTGTTTTGGTACAACCTCACCATATGATACATGCTTTAAGTGTAGTTTTAACGCTGAATCTAATGCAACCAAATTCAAAATGATACAACCACGCAAAAAAAAAGTTATAGTCCTTTTTATGTAATGATGACATTTTTTCAGGTACAGCATATTGTATTCTTAAAGATCAATTTAAGGAAAACGAGGTATTTTATACAAGATATAATTGGTAATTCATTTATTTAAAAATCAGACTAAAGCTAGATATTTTAAGTGTATTCACTAAGACGACAATTGAACAACAGGATGATCTTTCAAGTTCAAACTGTTCTCTTAGAAACTACATAATATTATATACAATATTCCAGTGAAAGATTACATAGTATCATTATTGTTTTTATCGTCAAGTTCTGTTCGATTGTAAATGTGGTACAAGGACGACATTTGATGCTTACACGACATCTCCCTTCTTTAAGCTAAATATCCATATATTTGCCTGAGACTTCTCTGGACACATCGAGACGCTTAGGTGGTATGCGATTTCTAATAGGTCGCTGACGTTGCTCTTCTGGGATAATAAGCTCATCTATGGGACATGGACTCGTTATTTCTTTTTGTTGATCTGGAGTGTTAGGGTGAACTTCAGTGGAAGATGGAGTACAAATCACTTCCTGAAAATCAAACAAATTATTAAAAGTCGTATTTGATAAAGTACTGTTTCTTGGTTTTAATTGATTAAGATGTCGACGCCATGTTTTGGTGCCTACTTGAACAGCATACATAACCGAACCAATTTTCTGTAACACTAGGCCTGGAACCCAAGATTGACGACCGTTGCTGTAGTTACGGGCATAAATAGGCTCATTGGGTTGAAACTCTTTTGGTCTGGCTCCATGTCTGCTGTTAAACTGCTGCTCCATTTTTAAGTTAGGTTGTTGTTCCTCGTATGATGGTGCTTGAAGTAAATCAAGGTGAATCTTCATCTTACGACCGAGCATGGCTTCTGCTGGAGTGATGTTGTTTTTCAATTGTGCATTTGGAGTTGATCGATAACACCGAAGAAATGTTTGAAGATTACAGGAGGTTACTTCTTCCCCCTTCAATTTGTTCATACCTCGCTTAAAAATATCAACAAACTTCTCCGCCTGTCCATTTGATTGCGGATGAAATGGTGCAGTTCGGATGTGTTGAATGCCTCCCGTATCGCAAAAATTAGAAAATTCTCTAGAAGTGAACTGACTTCCATTGTCCGACACTATTATGTCTGGCAATCCAAATCTGGCGAATACTTCTCTCAAGACGGAAATTGTCGCCGATGTTGTTGTTGACTGCATGCTGAAAATCTCTGGCCACTTGGAGTAAGCATCAACAATAATAAGAAACATTCGCTGTTGAAACGGTCCAGCGAAGTCAATATGTATTCGGGACCACGGCTTGGTTGAAATTGGCCACGTTGCCAATGGAGCCTTAATCGGGTTCGCTGCAGCTGTTGCACAGGCAGGGCACTCTCGAACTACTTGCGCTATATGATTGTCAATGTTGGGCCAGTAGACATAGCTGCGTGAAAGTGCTTTCATACGCACAATACCCGGATGACCCACATGAAGCTGCTTTAAAACCTTTTTCTGTAATTTCATTGGAATGACTATTCTATTTTGAAACATTATACACCCTTTTGTTTCGCTAATACTGTCTCGTCTGTTATAAAATAGTCTCAAGTTTCCATCTGCAATTTTGGTGGGCCACGAGGAGCGTACAAATTGGAGAACCTGCTTCAGTAAGGGATCGATCGATGTTTCTGCCTGTACAGCCTTGAATGTAACAGGTAGATATTGTATGCTGTCAGATAATACTTGATTTATATCTGCTTCCAGTTGAGTTGTAGCGATAACAATATCTTCTTCTTTATTCTTTGTTTGTCGATTAATTAATCGAGAAAGAACATCAGCATAACCAAATTTAGATGTATTGACATATTCGATATTGAAATCGTATGCAATTAATGTCAAAGCCCATCGCTGCAAACGTTGCGCAGTATAAACCGGTATGCCTTTTTTTGATCCAAAAATAGATAAAAGTGGTTGGTGGTCTGTTAGGAGTGAAAATCTTCTGCCATAGATAAGCCTGTGAAACTTTCTCACACAAAAAACTAGAGCTAAGGCCTCCTTTTCAGACTGGCTATAATTTTGCTCAGTAGGTGTCAATGACCTTGATGCATGTGCTATTGGTTTTCTTGAACCATCTGGGAACTGATGCATGATAACGCCCCCAATTCCATTCTTCGAGGCATCTCCAGCCACTATAATTTTTTTCGTAGGGTCAAAATGCACTAGCAACAGTTCGGAATTAAGAACTTCTTTTGCTTTATCAAAAGCAATCTGACATTCTTTTACCCAAAGGAACTTTGAATCTTTTTTTACAAGATTATCTAAAGGGCCTCGAATTTCACGTATGTTTTTAATAAAAGGTGAATAAAAGTTCAACATACCCAAAAATGACCGTACTTCAGTTGTATCTTTTGGCTCGGGCATATTCCTGATTGCGGCTGTCCTACTTGTATCGGGTCTTCGTCCATGTCTGTCGATTACAAATCGAAGGTAATTGACTTCAGTCTGCAGGAACGAACATTTTTCATATTTTATGCGGAATCCCCATTCACTTAAGCGCTGTAAGGCCTGGTGCAAGTGCATACGATGCTGTTCTAGAGATTTGGCTACTACAACTACGTCATCGAGATAACACACTACTCCATCAAGGTCAGCTAACATGGTGTTCATTATTTGTTGGAAGATGCCTGGGGCAGACTTAACACCAAATGGTAAGCGCTGATACTGGAAAAGCCCTCGGTGTGTGTTGATGGTTAGTAGTTGTTGTGATTCTTTGCTTACTTTAACCTGGAGGTAGGCATCAGATAAGTCAATTGTTGAAAAAAACTTACCTCCAGAAAGTGTCACAAATATATCATCTGGAAGTGGAAGTGGATATTGGTTCGGCTCCAGAGCGTTGTTGAGACCAGTTGAGAAGTCACCACATATTCGTACACCTCCCTTTGCCTTCTTTACAGCCACAATAGGTGCTGCCCATTGCGAGTAGTCAACTCTCTTGATTACATCAAGCTGTTCAAGACGGATAATTTCGTTATCAATCTCGGGCAATGAAGCATATGGTACAGGTCGCTTTGGTTTGAAGACCGGTGTCACTCCAGGTTTTAAATGAAGAACCGCTTCTGCTTTTGTGCACATTCCCATAGATCCATCAAATAAGTTTTGATATTCTGCTTTAATCGCCGCAATTTCTTTCTGCAAAAGAGAGAGTGGGATTTCAATTTGATTAGACTCTAACTTTGCACAAATTGAATTAATAGGGACGTCGAATAATCGTAATGCTTCGATCCAATCGATTCCCAAAATGTTTAGGTTTGGCACATTTGTTATGTAACACGTGTTTTGCATGTCCTTATCTCTGAAGGTTACTTGACACCGTAGTTCTGCTGATAATGGTAAAGACTGCCCACTAGCATTCCGCGCTGAGTGATTTGTTGGAGTTACGTCTGGACTTCCCAAGCGCCTCCAGTTGTCTTCTGATATAATTGTTATATCTGATGCTGTATCAATTTGTAGTCTAACGGGATGATTGTTAATCTCGACCATGATAAATTTTCGGTGAGCTGCATAGTCCACTTTTGATACTGAAAATATAATATTAGTTGTTGTGTCAGATTTAATATATGTGTTTACGCGTTTTCTGCCTCTAAATTTAGATTTATTTTTGCTGCTGCTGTTGTTGTTGTTAGTGATGTTGATGTCGTTTCGCTTCCCTTTGTCACAATACCCCTCTTTGTGGCCAACACCTCCACAATCAGCACATTTGTGGGTTTTATACCAACATTTCTCTGAGAAATGCATTCCTCAACAAAACCAACATGCGCTTTTTGGTTTTTGATTATGCTGTTTGTTCTGTTTTCGCACAACTCGTACACCGCTATCAGCAGCAGTACGATTCTCCACCAGCGATGAGTCATATTTTAGCATTAAGATTCGTTCGCATTCACTTGATAGATCTGAAAGCTTTAGTTTGTGATCTTTTTCATCTGCTTCTAGCAGAATATCGACATCATGCGCGCTGGTTAATCCACAAACAAACATAACACATTTAAATTCATCGGGAGTGATGGAATTTAGTTTGAAATTTTCACACTGCTTATTGATTATACCCGCGTATGTCTGGAAATCATCGCATGTATTTTTCTCAATCTTGAGGCAATTGTATCGGGTTGCAAACAGCGAAGTTTTACGTGCAAAAATTTCTTTTAACTTAGCTGTCGTCTCATCGAATTTTATGTCACGTGGTCTTTTTGGAAGTATCAAGTTTGCATAGCGATTGTATGCATTTTCGTCCAGCTTTCTCAATAGCAACCTTACCTTGGATGAATCGTCCAATTCTTGGCCATCAACTAAGAATATATCCTCGTGCCTACTAAACCACTCTTCAAAAGTGAACCCATTATCCGTGTCATAGACAAACGTGGTGATGCTGTGGGATAACGTTTCCATTATCTTCTCTGCAGAAGATTTGAGTGTCGTAGAACCAACAACTGATGTTGCATTTAGGGAAGAATCCATAAGTGCTCTCATAAGTTCTTCCTGCTGCTTATATAAAGCCTGCTGCTGCTTTAAGAACGAGTTTAATTGTTCTGAATTCATTTCAGTTTTTTTTTTATTAATTATGAAGGAATATAGAATTAACTTGGGTACTCAAACCTCACTCGTCGCCACAATATGTTGTATTCTTAAAGATCAATTTAAGGAAAACGAGGTATTTTATACAAGATATAATTGGTAATTCATTTATTTAAAAATCAGACTAAAGCTAGATATTTTAAGTGTATTCACTAAGACGACAATTGAACAACAGGATGATCTTTCAAGTTCAAACTGTTCTCTTAGAAACTACATAATATTATATACAATATTCCAGTGAAAGATTACATAGTATCATTATTGTTTTTATCGTCAAGTTCTGTTCGATTGTAAATGTGGTACAAGGACGACATTTGATGCTTACACGACACAGCAGGTAAAATATTACCGAAAATCCTTTAAAAATAAATAGTCCAGTAAATAGAGGTAAAAATAGGGGGGTTACCCTAAAAAAGGTCGTGTAGTTCGAAATTTTTGATATGTTATATGGTATGGTTGGTAGATGAAAATTTCAAAATTCCACAACCACGCCCCCTCCGCCCCCTTCAAAATCCTACAAAACTATAAAAATCGGCACTTTTTTCAGTTGTTTGCTTAAAACTTCTTTGCGGTATATTTTAATGGAAAAAGGTATAAGAAACATTTGTAGATAATAAAGTTTCCTAAAAATATAATCCCAAAAGTATTTTTGTACAACCACTGCAAACGGCGCTATGGAGCTCCAAACAAAGGCTAAAATTTCGAATTTTGTAAGATTTTCAGTTTCTTCTCTCTTTACAGCACAATAACTCCTTAACCGTAAAGTTTAGGGCAACATTTTTCACAATCAATCTTGTAGATAATTTAATTGGCTACCAATTCCATTTGGCTACCGTCGACGCCCTTTATGTAAAAACCCCCCTAATTCGAATTTCCCTCTAACAAGAATTTTTTCACAATGTTTGTTGTATACTCCTCTCAAATTTCCAAACTTATTCATTTCTCTCTAAATCGAATTTTCGCAAAACTCCCTTTAACTCGAAATAATTTTGATATCTCGTGAGAGTTCGAATTAGAGGGAGTCGAAACAATTCCAAATCATGACAGAAATTTGGTAATTAATTATTTCTGATTAAAATTTTGGTGGATTTTCTCTTAAATACTTACTTAATCACAAATTTAAAATGTATGAAAACTTGACCAGTGAACCCACCAAATTTCAATCAGTAATCACTAATTACCAAATTTCTGTCATGATTTGGAATTGTTTCGATATTACTCTACTTAAGATATTTGATATTAAACTTCATGAATTTAAAACTTGGCATATATTTTAGATCTCATTACTTTTTTTGGCTGACTTTTTACGCACAGATTTCTTGTACACATAAGAACTTGGCTCCTTTTTTAACATTTATGTTTTTGTTGTGACGCTTTTTTCTTGACAACAGTTATTTGGACTTTTACTCGTTTACTTCAAAACCAATATCTTTCACTTGTTCTTCAATCACCATGAAGAAGTCTATAAAGACGCAATGGAACATAAGATAGGGTATTCTGTGTTAACAGCTGCTCTATGCACTATCTGTTTCTAAGCTACTTCGAAGAGAGATTAAAAAAGACAAAAATGTTATCGCATTTCCTCGACGAGTGCACTGTACATGTTTTGAACAGTTTGGTGAAGCTATTCTCTTGTTGCAAATTGCATAGAGCTATATGAATATTCTTCCTTAAGCGGCCTTGAAGCCAATGCAGAAACTTTGTGTCTCGACTTGAATCTCACTGGTCATTTCCAGAATTTCCCTCAGGGTTATAATTTTTGATCTTATACTGGCATTCGTTTTAATGTCCTTTATCATAACTATCTACAATTTTTATTCCAATGAGTATGATGGATGACAAGACTTGCTCCGTATACAAACAACGTGGACATAATTTTCATAAATTTATTGATTGTATTGGTCACAAAATGAAAATACAGTCGACTCCCTCTAAGTTGAATTCTCACGGGATATCAAAATTATTTCAAGTAAGAGAGTTTTGCAAAAAGTCGTTTTAGAAAGAAATAAATAAGTTTGGAAATTTGAGAGGAGTACGAGTATACAACAAACATAGTGAAAAAAATTTTGTTAGAGTGAAATTCGACTTGTGGAATTTTGGAATTTTCATCTACCAACCATACTATATAACATATCAAAAATTTAGAATTTTGTATGGTAAAACCTCTCTATTTACTGGACTATAAAGGTATGTTATTGAAACTTGGAATAAATGTACCATTTGTCATACGAACTAAGAATCAATAGAGTCCCTAAAACTATCCATGGTGAAAGGGTGTTTTTTAAGAGAAAAGGGCAAGAGTAGAATGTTTACCATAGCACCCACGAAAAAACTCTTACACTCATGAAACTCGCCAAAAATATTAAATTTGTCATGGCAATCAAAAATCAATATAGTGCACATAAGTATATCTGTTCTGGGGGTTTTTCTTATTAAAAAGAGGGAAAATCTGGGAAGAAGTTGGAAGATTTGAGCCAAAATTCCGATTTGGCGTAATTAAGGCATATACACTAGGGGTGTCGGAATTTTTTTTATTTAAAATGGGTATTGTGGATCTTGTTAAGGGATTAGAAAGAAATAATTTTTGTTCTGGGACATTTTCCAAAATGGAATTTTGAGACCCCGCGGTCGTTTTTAGGTTAAAAAACCTCAATTCGAATAAGCGGCCCTAAAAACCAATATTATATGAGGTCACAGTAACTTACAATGATTTTATTTTGCTTTTGTAACCTTTCGATAAGAAGATAGCGTTAAAATCTCCTTGTCAAAATATCATGACATAACTTTTTACATTAAATCTCCCCGAAGAATAGATCGATTTTCTATACGTTTTGGATTATTTCTTCTAAATGGAATGCGAATTGGTTGAAACTTGCTTTCTTAACACTATACAGCATTTTTAAATTATTGTTCGGTCAATACAAATGAGAAAAGGAAGCCATAATAAAACATTATAAGTAATTTTGACAACATATCGACGAAAATTTAATTGGTTTTCCTGACCATTTTTTCGAAATGTGCTGTTTTTTACCTTAAAACGGCCGCGGGGTCTCAAAATTCGATTTTGGAAAATGTCCCAGAATAAAAATTTCATCTTTCTAAACCCTTTACAAGATCCACCATACCCATTTTGAATATAAAAAATAAAAAAAAATTATGGTAAAAAAAAAGTATGGTATATGACTTAAGGGTATTTTTGGCGCTGAATCCAATAAAAGCAAAAGTCAAATGGTATAACCACCCTTAACAAAGTTATGGTCCTTTTCAAGCAAAATTCAGTTCTTGAAATTGTATTTTCCGTAGAACAGGTCAAAATGTAACTGTCACAAAAACACTATTAGACCAAAGATAATAGTATGGACCATTTTGATTCTTGATAGCCATGACAAATTTAACATTTTTGGCGAGTTTCATGAGTTTAAGAGTTTTTTTCGTGGGTGTTATGGGAAACATTCTACACTTGCCCCTCCCTCTTAAAAAACACTCTTTCACCATGGATATTTTTAGGGACTATCTTGATACTTAGTTCGTACTACAAATGGTACATTTATGTATTTAAAATTTCATTAACATACCTTTATTTTGAAAGGGTTTTCGGTAATATTTTACCTGTTGTACCTGAAAAAAGTCATCATTACATAAAAAGGACTATAACATTTGTTTGGGTGATTGTATCATTTTGAATTTGGTTTCATTAGACTCAGCGTTAAAAACTACCCTTAAAGCATGTATCATATGATTAGGTTTTACCCATACGATTTGTGCTAGTTTTCCTGGTCTATAATGACTGTCAAGTTAGCAAAGCAACTTTGCCAAATCGAAAAATCTCTACATTTTTGTAGAGAATCGTGAGGTTGCAACTCTGTTATGCCTGCTATTACATGTTGAAGCAAGCATGTTGACTGAGTTTGAAAGAAGTGGAAATAAATAAATGAGGCGATGAGAACCAAAATTCGTCATATCTAGAAAAACTCGTCATAATTAAATGAAATTGTTTAATAACTTTTTAACAGAACTTCAAATATAATTTTCCTTCAAACCATAAAAAATAGATTAAAAATATATAATTAGATACAAACAAGTACTCTCATTCAAAAGTTATTTACCAACTAAATTGAGGCCGTGAGAGCGAGCCATAGTAGCCTTACTGCATTTTTCATTATTTTCAATAGAGCAAAAATAAGGAACAGATTATTTTCAAATGCTTGTGGTTTAAAAAAAATTCGAGTAATTGCCGTTTTAATATAAAAAAATCACAGTTTTGATTTTTGTTGCAATATGATCAAAAAATAAATAATGTTTGATTTTGTATAAATAATTTCTCTAAATACCGCTATAACTGATCAGATAGGCCACTTTTACACTCAATTTTTGTTGTCCTATAACTATGGCCTGGAGCCGTCAAGTCAAAAAAATTTAATGCAGGAATATTGGGGTGCCTTTTGTTTCGTCATTTTAATTTCGCTTACTGTTATTTCGTTTTGGTCGAAATAATTTCCGTTCATTTCGCTCGCAAAAGCTTTGTTTGTTTTTTTATTACTTAGTTTTGGGATCATTTATTCTCACGATTACTTCGATTTTGTTGTTTTATTTTTTATTTGTTTCGCATTTTCATTGAAACATCCATGGATTATTTAAGCTAAGGTTATTTCGTCAAAGATTGTTTCGCATTTTGTCTCTATATATTTCTTTTGTTTTGCAATTCGATATTTTGTATTCAGTTACTTAGTTTATGATTGATTCTGAGTCACCTCGTTTGGTTGATAATAAAAGAATAAATTTAAATAGTAATTAAAAAAAAAATTAAGTGTGGAATTGGAAAAATGTTGAAAAGGTTAACAATTTCCAGATATAGAAGAGACAATTTGGTAATGATTCCAGAATCAAGACTTTTCTGGACAAAAAAGACGTATATTCCGAAAAAGGGCTAAAAAAGACCCTTCATATAAGCATGCGATTATACAAAATTATGCGAAAACATAGCATTCGTTTCATTTGAATTAGTTGTTTGCTTTCAATTATTTATCAGATATTAATTTTTAAAACATTTGCCTACATATTTTATATAAAGTTTTTTTTTTTAAAGTAACATTTTGCAGTTAAAATAAGCATTAAAATACATAGTACCTACAGGTAGTTCAGAGTTTTTTTTTATCACTAGGTACCTAAATGCGTGACAAAAAAAGGGCAAGACCGTATAAAATTATTATGTTTGTATTAATTTCCAACAAATGTTAATGAATTTAAGGCGTATGACAGCTTGTGAAAATTGAAAATTTAGTTCAGTTCGACTTTCAATTACCTTGCCATCGTTTGTTGGGCTTTTTGATTTTTGTGCATGTAAAGAACATAAAGGCGTTAAAATTCGCTCGAACAACACTAAACACTAGAACTTTATTATTAAATTGCAATCATTGGGAGGAGGATTTTATCAAATTATACGACATACTGGAGCACAGCAGCTACGACAATATAATGATCATTGGAGATCTCAATGCCAGAATGGGAAAAGAAGAAGGAAGAGAGAATCGATTTGCAGGAAAAGTGAGAATGTCGAAGGATGTCATATTAAATTCAAGAGGAATAAAGTTGCAAGAAATGTGTGATTCATTTGGCTTTTGGATTATGAATGGCGCAAGTGGCTTGGATAAATATGGAGAGTACACATTCGTAGCTCAACAAGGCTGCTCTGTTATTGACTACTGTCTGATAAAGGGCGAATGGATATCCATTTTTGCGGATTTTGAAGTTTTGTGTGTGTTTACTCCAATTCAACGCGATGAAACAGTGAGCCTATTAATCCCCCCTAAGGTGTTATGGAATGACTCAAATGCAATTGCGTAAAGGAACAATCTGGAGCGCAACTTGAACACTGAAGAAATTTGAGTGAGATCATTGATGTAGTCAGAAAATCTTATCCAGCATGCAAAAAAGTTCATAAAAATAAGTTGATGTATAAAGAAAAGTGGTTCGATGCAAAGTGTGAAGCAGCGAGGCAAAAATCTTTTGGGTGGCTCAAAGCTCTGAGAAAGTTTGGAAATAATCAATTCAAAGATCTTTATATTAAAACAAACACTGCTTTCAAGAGATTATGTTAAGAAAAAAAGCGAATTCATATGCAAAATGAAGCTCTCAAACTTACATGCTGCAAAAATACTAAGGAGTTTTGTCTTGTTATAAACAAATTTAACGGAACAGTACCACAAATAAGTACCCAAATATCTTACTCGCCCCCAATTCACTACGCTACACCATTCAATTCAAATGAGATACTGGATAGGCCCTTCACCAATGAAGAAGTTAATGTAGTCATGGAAAAACTTAAGGAATAAAAATCACCAGGTCCAGATGGTATCCCTATAGAATTATTTAAGTATGCAACGAATTCACTCATAGGAAATATGTCCAACTGCTTGAATGAAATATTTCAGACAGGCATTATACCGCAACAATTTAAGGAAGCAATTATATTCCCCATACATAAAAAGGGAAACATAGCTGAGCCAGCTAATTACAGAGGAATATCTCTTCTGAATGCATCATACAAAGTGTTCACAAAACTTTTGAATAATCGAATGGCACAATGGATTGAGAGTAAAAATCTTATCCATGAAAACCAAGCTGGTTTCCGTAGTGGATATTCAACCGTAGACAACATTTTTGTACTGCAGAACATTGCTGGCATGTTCCTTGACCAAAAAAAGAAGTTATATGCCTTTTTCGTGGATTTCAAGGCAGCCTTTGATACCATCGATCGAAAAGCGCTTTTCTATAAGCTGTACAATATTGGATTGAGCTATAAGTTTGGAAAGGTACTCGAAAATATGTACGAAGGGAACCGAGCAGCTGTTTGCAGTGGAATTGATACTTCGGAATGGTTCGAAATAAACATGGGAGTAAGACAAGGATGTTCATTAAGTCCCAATCTCTTTTCCTTGTACATCAACTACCTCAAAGAAATTCTCCCAGGAGGAATAGAGATTGCTGGGGTACTGATCAAAGCTTTACTTTTTGCGGACGACGTTGTATTATTTGCATATTCGCCTGACACTTTGCAACTTATGATAAACCGCCTTCATTTGTACTGCATGTCATGGAATCTTACAATCAGTTTAGTAAAATCAAAAGTGATGATCTTCAAAAAAGGAACTGATAGATTGTGCAGAAATGAGAAATGGCATTTGAATGGAGAGAATATTGAAGTTGTGAAAAGTTACAAATATCTTGGAATGACAATTACAAGTAATCTTAACATGGAAGTTCATCTAAAGGATAAACTGGTAAAAGCAAAGAGTGAAATATGTGCCACCTGGCCACGGTGTTTCTTAAATAAACTTGTTGACCAGAGCGTAAAATATAAAGTCTTTGTTGGGGTGGCTGAATCGGTGATGCTGTATGCAGCACAATCTTGGGGTTATAGACAGCATGAAGCCGTGGAAAAATTACTAAATTATTAAGATACTACATTAAAAGATGCTTTGGTTTGCCAAGTACAACTCCCAATTATATGCTGATAATTGAGACAGGACTTTCTCCATTATTTGTGAAATCTTTGAAACTGCATATAGACTACATACTTAAAGTGCTTGTGATGCCCGACCAAAGACTCCCAAAAATTGTAGCTCTTGAAACTTTGCGAAGAAAAAATCTGTGGTATGAACAACTGGAGGAGCTTGCGAGCTACTGTGGAATTGAGTTCAACTTTGTGGCAGCAAACGTAAGGCAACTAAAAGATTTTCTCTATGAACTCATTTCCAAAGTAGACGAGCAATACAGGACAGGAAAAATTACTAAATTATTAAGATACTACATTAAAAGATGCTTTGGTTTGCCAAGTACAACTCCCAATTATATGCTGATAATTGAGACAGGACTTTCTCCATTATTTGTGAAATCTTTGAAACTGCATATAGACTACATACTTAAAGTGCTTGTGATGCCCGACCAACGACTCCCAAAAATGGTAGCTCTTGAAACTTTGCGAAGAAAAAATCTGTGGTATGAACAACTGGAGGAGCTTGCGAGCTACTGTGAAATTGAGTTCAACTTTGTGGCAGCAAACGTAAGGCAACTAAAAGATTTTCTCTATGAACTCATTTCCAAAGTAGACGAGCAATACAGGATAGATTGTATAAACTTAACTACATCCTCCGCACATCGATCGATTTACAGCTCTCTGAACCACAATTTGTGTGAAAAAATTATTTTAATAACTCCAACAGTCAAGAAGTTATATCCGGATGAGAGGTGAGCTCATTAAACTCAACTACATTCCACATCGCTCTGATTTGCCGATCTATTGTAGCCTTTGCAACCTCTCAGAGCGCGAAGATGTTATACACTTTATTGGTAGATGTCCTGTTCTTAAGAGTGTTCCGGACTGAAATGGTGATTTCATGAAAAAGATTGTGAAGCGTGTACTTGTCCGATCAAAACGATTAAGGTGTCTATGGACAGATAAACTTATTCTCTATGCCATCATTGAAAAAAAATTTAATTTTGTGCTCCAGATTTTGGTAAAAGCCTCTAAGAAATCGAGAAAATGGCTAAAATGGCCGTTTTTCAAAGAAAATGTAGCCTACACTATGACATTTTTTGCAAAAAAAAGTTTAATAACATAAAATTTCATATTTTTAAAATGCCACTATTGGAGAAAATTTTTAATTTTGTACCTAATAAAAATTTTAGTAGTGCAAAATAAAAATGCTTGTGAATTTTGAAAAAACGCCTTTTTGACAGTCAATTTTTTATACCTAACGGTATTTTTTTCATATTTGTTTTTGCAGTGAATATAAATTCAATATATTTTTCACGATTTTCATTAATTATATGATCATAATTGTATCATTTGATATTGAAATTTTTAATTCTTAAAAGGCAGTTTTTCACAGAAAATTTATGTAAATTTGGAACTTAAAATCAGTTACTTTTAGAAAAAAATTTTTTTAGTACCATAATACGCCTACTAGTGACCAATTAGTAAAAATGCAAAGTTTTATAAAACAAAGTATCTGATGAAAGTGAAAAAAACCGGTCTTATATATGCAAAAAAAAAGTTAGCAAATGACTGGTTTTGTTCAGTTCGGAACACTCTTAAGGAAACCTGTAGACATTATTTAAGCAGCGATGTAAAATCAGAATCCGAAGTTATAGCTCTCCTTAACTGTGAAACAGAGCTGAAGCTACTTTTTAACTTTTATTAAACAGCATTATCTTACAGATATAATATTATAAATGAAAGTTTTTAGAATGTTTACAAAATTATTACTATGTAAATTAATAACAAACAAACAATTCATTTTTGCAATCCTTACTTAATGTCAATCAGGCAGACGGCATGAGCCATGCTTTAAAGATTTGTGTAAATATATATTTTTTAATTTATGGATGAAGAAATAATAAATCAACTATCTATCTATCTTATTATCCGAAGAAAAATGTATATAACTTAAAAATGCCCTCTCGAAGATTCACTGGCATGTTAAAGGTCTAGCTGAAGTGAGAAGACATGGAGAAAACATTACAAAACTTAGCAATGGCAACATTTTTACATACTTCGGTACCAAAAAGGATCCTTTGGCGTTGGTTTCCTGATAAACAAAAATCTAAAAAAAACATCCTCGAAATGAAAGGATTCAACGACAGAGTAATAGGTGTAAAATTTAAAATTGAAAAATGTAATATATCAATAATTCAAGTTTATGCACCTACTAAAAAGGCAACAGAAGATGAAATAGATACATTCTATGATACACTTGATAGAGCAACAAACCATTTCAAGGCTTGAATTCTTTTAACAATTGGCGACTTCAATGCAAAAATTGGACTAAGGGAGAGAGGAGAAGGAAAAATAAAGGGCAAATTTGGATATGGAGAAAGACAAGCACGAGGAAGCCTGAGAATTCTCAGGAAAAACATTAAGGAAAAATCTCAAGAAGAAATACAAAATTTTAACGAAAACTGTTTAAAAAATATAATAGAAGAAACAAAATCAATTTAAAAAGCAAATGCGTCATTACAACCTCATAAAGATTGGATTGTTGCCTTATCCGATAATGTTAGAAGGATCCATAATAGAAAATATATCAACAAGATAGCAACAAACTTTTATAGCAATCGATACAAAACACAACTAAACAGTTCTGATGTTCATTCACTTCTAGATGCTGGGACCAGAACTGAATGGCAAGAAGAAGAGCAACAGTTTCCAAACTTACTTAAAAGCGAAGTCGAGAATGCGATTCAAAATTTTAAAAAACGAGAAATGTTATGGAAGTGATGGAATTGCTGCAGAGTATTTAAAATACGCAAATGTTCATTGGCCAACTGGTTGAAAGATGTTTTCGTCGAAATAATCCTCATCCACAAAAAGGCAAGATAGATGATATTTATAACTATAGGCCCATTTGCATATTATCGTGCGTTTACAAAGTCTTTGCAAAATGCCTATTTAATCGAATAAAAGCAAGTTTAGAATTCAATCAACCTTTTGAGCAAGCTGGATTCAGGTCTGGGTTCTCAACAATGGACCATCTTCAGACAATTAGCCAAATTATAGAAAAATCTAAAGAGTATACAATAACTCTTTATTTAGCATTTATTGATTTTGCCAAAGCGTTTGATACAGTTGAACAAATATTTATCTGGCAAGCGCTAATTAAATAAGGTGTGGAGAACAATTGACCATCTTCAGACAATTAGCCAAATTATAGAAAAATCTAAAGAGTATAAAATAACTCTTTATTAAGCATTTATTGATTTTGCCAAAGCGTTTGATACAGTTGAACAAATATTTATTTGGCAAGCGATAATTAAATAAGGTGTGGAGCCGAAAATTGTTCGTATCCTTCAAAATATGTACAATCATAATATTGCATGTATTAAAACCGAAAGTATTGGGCCAATATTTCAGACGACGCGTAGAGTAAGGCAAGGAGACCCACTTTCGCCAGCACTTTTTTCCGCAACATTAGAAGAAATTTTCCGAAAATTGAAATGGGAGAACAATGGCCTGAATATAAACGGTAAATACTTATCGAATATAAGATTTGCAGATGATATTGTTTTAATCGCCACAACCAAAAGTGAATTACAAACTATGTCTAATGAGCTAACCTTAGAATGTAAAAAGGTAGGTTTATCCACAAATCGACAAACAAACAAAATAATGTCTAATGGCAATCATTCCGAAATTAAAATTGATGGTACCGTTTAAGAGTATGTAGAAGACTACACTTACTTGGGTCAAATAATATCATTCGCCGATAAAGATAGGAAAATTGTTAACCAAAGAATAACAAACGCTTGGCGACAATTTTGGCATGTGAAGAATCTGCTGGATCTTATGGAGTTTTCTTTTGGTAACAAAAATTGATTTTTTTCCCCTTCAGATCTATCAAAACACAGATTTTGACAATTAAAGCCTTCCAATGGGCATAAAAATCAATTTTTTTATATGATCGAAAATCAATTTTGCGGATCTGGATTTTTCGGCAGATTTACCCCTCTTTTACTAACACCATTACACGCCAAAACAATTGAAAGTCATCAGTTTGACATGTCTGGATCGCTATAGCTTCACAGACACACATTATTTACCAATACACTGAAAAAGAAAAATCAATCTGAAATCGTATACCATTCGCGACGAAAAAAATCAATTTTCGGATCAAAATCTGAATTTACCAAAAGAAAACCCCATTAATATCTCGACACAAACACGGAAATGCATTTTTGACTCGACAATTCTTCCAGTTAAACATGGCAATCCACAAGAATCCTTGAAAATAAACTTCAATCCTGTCAAAGAGCCATGGAACGATCGATTCTGAAGGTGAGATTATCTCAACGGATTAACCATGAAAATCTAAAATGTCAAACAAAATTTGAAGATGTTCTTCACAAAACAAGAAAATTGAAATAGGATTGGGCTGAACAAGTATTTCGTACGTCAGATAATCCATGGAACAAAACATCAACAGAGGTGGACTCCACTAGATATGAAAAGAAGCGTTGGAAGACAATTCAAGCGGTGGAGAGACGAAATCCAAACTTTTTGTCCAAACTACTGGAGAGAGGCCTTAGACCGACAAATGTGGAAGATGAAGGGGGAGGCTTATACTCCTCAAACTTATTAAATAACCGTTTTATATTTATACAAAAAAAAATTGTTAACTTTTACGAGTGAATAAAGCTTTAATAATAAAAATAATAATAAATATATTGATATTTTTTCAATAAAGGCATTGATAACCCTCAAAAAAAAAAAAAACAATTTAAATTGACTTATTAAATTTTAATATATTTTCATTTAATTTATCTTCATTTTTTTTATTTGAAAGGTATATCCAATCGCTTAGGCAGAATCTAATTTTTATATTTATATGTTGCCGTTAAGACATAAATAGAGTCAGGTCGAATTTCGGCTATTTATACTAGATTTATATAAATACGTATTTATTTATTGCATTACGGCGATTATTGTCATTTGTCCTCTGTATTTAACATATATGTACCTGTACCTACATTAGACATTTGATAAGAATACAAATATTTGAATTTTAACTGCCAGTAGCATAGTTTCCCGTAGATATTCCAATGGAAAGACAAATCAAAACAGTTGTATCTCACATTGAGATACAGACACAGTTTATTTTTCCAGGTCGAGAAACGTTGCTATTTTGTGTTCCACGTTTTCTCGATGCGAGAAGTTCTCGCCTAAGTTACAGAAGAATAAGCAATGGCCCTTATTGCGAGTGTCGTTTGCTTTCGATAAACGACTTTTGTCGAAAGTCGATAATCGAAAAAAATTAATGTTGGTGTTGAAAATCTTAATTATTATTATTGTGAAATTTTTGTTTTGACTTGTTTACGAACAATTTGGTCCAAAAGATTAAAATTTTCAACATCAAAATAAATTTTTTCTATAATCGACTTTCGACAAAAGTCGTTTATCGAAAGCAAACGACACTCGCAATAAGGGCCAATACATATTATGTATGTAAGGAATAAGAAAATCATGTGCAGAGACAACATTTATTTTGAGCTATGTTATATCTTGTCTTAAACTAACCTACTCTCACCTTTTTCAGAACATTTTAAGTAAACACCAAACCTCTCCTATCATCAGGGAGTTTATGATCCTCCTTGCTGTTTGTCACACTGTTATACCAGAGAAAAATGATGACGGTTCAATTATTTACCATGCTGCAAGCCCTGACGAACGGGCTCTCGTCGATGGTGCCAAACGGTTTGGTTTTGTTTTTGATACCCGAACACCAAACTATGTTGAAATTGACGCACTAGGTCGCCGTGAACGGTATGAAATCCTCAATGTACTTGAATTCACCTCAACACGAAAACGAATGTCAGTCATAGTACGAACGCCTGAAGGTGAAATCAAATTATACTGCAAAGGTGCAGATACAGTCATTTATGAACGGCTATCCCCGGACGGTCAAGCGTACCGTGAAGTTACTCTTCGCCATTTGGAAGAGTTTGCTTCTGAAGGTTTGAGAACTCTGTGTTGTGCCGTTTCTGTGATCCCCGATGAAGCCTACAACGAGTGGAAAGAAACCTATCACAAGGCATCTACTTCCATGCAGTATAGGGAGAGGAAAGTTGAAGACGCAGCCAATTTGATCGAAAATAATTTAATGCTTCTGGGAGCAACTGCTATTGAAGATAAATTGCAAGAAGGTGTTCCGGAGACAATAGCTGCCCTTCTCGAATCTGGCATTTTCATCTGGGTGTTAACTGGAGATAAACAAGAGACAGCTATTAACATTGGCTACTCTTGCAAGCTGATATCACATTCTATGGATCTCATTATTTTGAATGAAGATAGTTTAGATGTTAGTTCTGATTCTAAGAGATGGCAAGACTTATAATAAATGATTATTTACAGAACACTCGGGATGTCATCCATCGGCACTGTGGAGACTTAAAAAACTCCGATGTAAAGGGCTGCAATGTAGCATTGATAGTGGACGGAAAAACATTGAAATACGCTTTAAGTTGTGACCTACGTCGAGACTTCTTAGAGCTCTGCATAGCATGTCGTGTCGTTATATGTTGTCGTGTTTCACCAATTCAAAAGGCTGAAGTAAGTTAACGAAGCATCAGGTATATTCCGAATTAGGTTAATGTTCAAATACTTCCAGGTAGTCGATCTAGTTACAATAAATACAAACTCAGTCACATTGGCCATAGGTGATGGAGCAAATGATGTGGCTATGATACAAAAAGCTCACGTTGGAGTAGGAATATCTGGTGTTGAAGGCTTACAAGCAGCCTGTGCTTCAGACTATTCCATAGCGCAGTTTAGGTATTTGCTGCGGTTGTTACTGGTTCATGGAGCATGGAACTACAGCCGAATGTGTAAACTAATTCTATATAGCTTCTACAAGAATGTTTGTCTCTATGTGATTGAGCTTTGGTTTGCTATGTATTCGGGATGGTGAGTTCTCAAAATGATACCCCTTTTTTCTATACTTACACTTTTTAAAAGGTCTGGTCAGATTCTCTTTGAGCGCTGGACAATCGGTTTGTATAATGTTGTTTTCACAGCTTTACCACCTTTTGCTATGGGACTTTTTGAAAAAGTATGTTCGTCGGAAACTATGCTTAAATACCCTGCACTATATAAGCCCTCTCAAAATGCCAAACTCTTCAATGTCAAAGTGTTTTGGGTGTGGATCTTCAATGCCCTTCTGCATTCGGTGATGCTTTTTTGGTTGCCAATGCTGGCTTATCGCTCAGAGTTGATATGGAGCGATGGGAAAACTGGTGGATACCTCGTGCTTGGAAACATAGTCTACACGGTGAACTATAGATTTTTCATAATAGTTAACATATAAATGAAAATGTTTCTATTTAGTACGTCGTTGTAACTGTATGCCTTAAAGCTGGACTATCAACTAATTCATGGACTTGGTTAACGCACTGTTCTATTTGGGGATCTATTGTATTGTGGTTTATTTTCATTGTTGCGTATAGTAACATTTGGCCCACGTTGCCGTTTGCTGCGGTTTTCCGTGGAATGGACAGAATTCTATTTACATCACCGGTGTTCTGGATGGGATTGTTCTTAATTCCAGTTGCAACATTGTTAGCCGATGTTGTTTTCAAACTGTATGTTACTCAACACTTTGTACTTAGAATAGTTTCAATAATATTGTTATTTAATATTTCAGAGTTCATAACACAGTGTTTAAATCATTAACAGAAGCGGTAAGAGAATCAGAAATCAAACAACGTGACCCAGGACATGTTATGCAAGAATCAAGATCATCGTGAGTAAAGACATTTCTTTTCTTTCGAGTGAAGTTTTCCATGTTTTATTTTTTCTTACTATATTTTTGTTCAAATTTATATTCCTTTTAATAAAGTAAAGTACTCATCGTCATTTTTTCGTATATGTTTAAAAGTTGCAAGTTATTTATTTAAATTTCAAATAAACTAGCCTACCGGTGCGAGACCTATCGCACAAGTAAAAATAAAAAGTGCTCAAGTTTTGTATTTATATAGAATTCATTCAGTTATAATTTTGAAAATTAAATTGCAAGAAGCATTTGGTTTGTTTTCTTTTCCATAATTTGTTTAATAGCTGCGTTTTATTATCTCCGGTCGAGGCTATCTAGATATAATACTTATTACAAAAATATGATATCAAGGCTTCTATCGAAGTTAATTTCAATAACATAGATATAAGTTTTCACTCTGACCAGCAGGTGGCTATTTACCATTGTTAATCATGTCACCGATCTGTCAGGAGTGTAAGGAAAAGAGACAGGCCGTACACCGTACATAAAAAATAAGTAAACAAAAGATAAAAAGAGACTGTTTTCGCACTAACCCACATCGTTTTATTTTCATGAGGATGATGGTTGATTTCCATAGATGTGTGGTGAATTTGCATGCTTCTGCATCTGCAAACTTGAAGAAAAGTGGAGTTGGACAAACCACAATGCCAAAAAATGAATCCCTCAAAAGTATATTAGTGCGTGTCTACACTTTCATTTTACTGAAATTCCCGTATCTACACTATGCAGAAAAAATGCTTTCAGTTCCAGAATATCCTTCCTTATCTCAGGCAATACATACACCTGTCACTTGCACTATAAAAAAATCATCATGCCCGGCGCTCATGCCAAAGTTTTATTGTTGAAATTGGTGCATAGGTGGATTTTGGGTGAAATCTTCGTTCTCTTTCTTTCACACATAACATCTATGTTTCTCACCGGATGCGCCTTTCACAACAACATTTATAGAGGCATTTTGCTCCGTCAGTAATTTGACAGAAAAACTGAAAAATTTTGTTGAGGAGAAGGTTGCTGAGGTCTCCGAGATCTCATTTTTCTGAACATGCCTAATGTGTTAGTTTTAGAGCACCTTTATGAACAGACCTGAGTATGGAATGGAAAATAAATTGTCAAAATAAACACTTCCACTTTCCAATAATTTTGGACTATTTGATGGGAAATTAGGTCCGTTCTGTTAACCTGAATAGGTGGATGAAAATAAAGCTAGGACCGACTTAACATGGGAGGAATTACAAAATGCAAATGATTAATATCTGATCTTCATAACAGCTTAATGCAAATATTTTGAGCGTAAATATATATATGCAAAATATCAAAACTCACATGCATTGTAAATGTGTCGGTAAATATAACAGTACGATTTTTCGTGTGGAGGGAATACGATCGAATTCCAACTTAGTGAACAGCTGTAAAGTTTGTTTGTTCTTTGATCCTGACGTCCGGGGGGAAATTGCCAAATTGCAAATTACCACAAGTAAACAAAGCAACCATGCATTTTTAACTACGTTAACATAGGGTATTGGAGTGAGATTGAAGCTCGCTTCGGATCTTGTAAACCTGAATCGATTTGAAATGGGCTTGTTTCGACTCATTCGCGCTCGAGGAGTGAAGTCGCGTCAAAATTTGTGACGAATAACCTGGATCGAAGAGTTGGTCTTACAGATAATGCATTATCAACCGTTTAGTTGCATGTTTGTGAATAAATGGTACTCGTGTTTATTCAATTTTAATTGTTTTGCACTGAAATTAAAACCTAAGTGCCATTAATTTTTTCTTCTGTAATTTTAAAATATCGTCGCCGTTCAATCAAAACTCCTTAACTCCATTTTTTTCAGAACTGAAATACCTCTCGTAAATACGATATATTTAGTAAAACATAGAACTTTTAGTTCTGTAAAAGATCTCTAGACCTTATGTTGGTCTATTTCTAAAGGAAAAAATACCCGAACTCAAACATTTTCAAATTTTGGTCACTAAAAATCGATAAAAAGTACAGATATCTCAAAATAAATCAAGTTTTCATTGAACGACGACGATACATGTATAACTATATGTAAATTCTATATATATAAATAAACACTTTTTGTTCATCTCTTACTTTTATACTGAAGTGTAGTTCCGTCAACGTCAAGTGCTTTCTAACCTTTATTTTCATGCACCCCATATACTGAACAGACCTAATTTCCCAAGACTATTGGAACGTGGAATTGTTTGTTTTAAAGATTCATTTTCATTGGAATTCGAAGTGTTCATTTCCATTGGAATAATATTTAATTTTTGAGTCGAGTTTTTGTTAAAATTATAAATATTTATAAAATAAAAATATAACTCGCTTAATTCTCGGAAAATTTCGAATCTTTTGACACCTCATTCATTAAAATCGGTTCAGTGTGTGGGCTTAAAAAGGGAGACATACTACAGAAATAATATATATGATTGCACACTACTTTAAAGATAATTTAATACTGGGTATAAGGGTGATCCTCAAAAAGGTCATTGTTCAATTTGAAAAGATGCACCCCCTTATTTCTTCTAAATAAATACAAAAATGTTAATACAATAAAAAAAAGCTCATTATTTTACTGTTACCCAGCCCCCAAACGAAAAGAGTTTTATATGGGAAAACACATTTAAAATATTTCTTTGTGGTTTAGTAGTTGCGTGTATATTTGAATCTAATTTTTAACAATAAAAGTAAAGAGAATTAAAGAAAAAATATAACTTAAAATATTTTATTTTGTATTTAAAAAAGATTATTTAACACAACATTAAATTAAATTTTCCTAAGCGACGCGTTTCGGATTATAAATACATCCATCTTCAGGCTTTTTTGGATGACTGTGTGGATGTATAATCCGAAACTCGTCGCTTAGGAAAATGAAATTAAATTTTTCTTTTATCCGATGGAAATCTTCAAAAGTACCAAGTATCAAAGCAGGGTGGAACTCTTACCGCACTAGAACCACCGGTGAATCAGGACCAATCTATGAAAGATCGAAAAATGATTTTTCTTTCTTAATTCATATATCACATTGGGGGAAGTATAAAGTTATAACACTTTCCCATAGCTTTAAACCGTCAGCTCATGAGCCTTGGTTCTTCTTTATCTCCGAACATTTTTTTGTACATTTGAGATGGTCTCCATTTCCTTATTTGTATGATTTTGCAGTCGCTGATTGTACAGCGTGTTTTTTAACCACTTTTGTAACCATTTCAATTTGAAGGTCACGGTGTAGATCGCTATTTCTTTTTTACCAAGTGGCATTAATAATTCGACAAAGGACCTTGCTTTGGAATTTTTGGATGGCCTTAGCATTTGTTTTCTTTGTACAGCCCCATAGTATGTCCCATATGTCCAAACGGGTTTCGATACTTGCTTATTATTAGTTTGTTCTGGATAGATAGGTCAGAGTTCTTTCCTAGTAACCAGTGCATTTCTGTATTTCAAGTTTAGTTCTTCTCTTTTCTTTTTGATGTGATCTTTCCATTTAAGCTTTGCATTTAAAGTCATTCCAAGGTATTTGGCAGTAATGGAGTAAGGTTCTTATGTACTGTTTATAAAAGTTGGAACGTCGCTTATGTTTTTGTTTGTTAGGTTTATATGCCTCGATTTTGTTTCGTTTAATTTGATGAGCCATTTCTGCGTCCAATCACTTACTTTATCGACTGCATTTTGCAATTTCTATGTAGCTTTCGTAACGGATTTATCTGGCACCAATATTGCAGTATCATCAGCAAAGGTGGCAATGATAGCGTTGATGTCCACTTGAATATCCCTTGTATATAAAAGATACAGGGTTGGGCCTAGGACACTTCCTTGTGGAACACTGGCTTAAATTTTCTTTAGTTCCGAGTAATTTTGGTCGTACCGTTCTCTGAAGAAGCGATTCGAAACGTAGGATTTCAGTATTTCGTAGTACTGTCTGCGGAGGCTTAAATGCAGTTTGTACTCAAGTCCCAAATGCCAAACCTTGTCAAAGGCTTGAGCAACATCTAAAAATAGCCGAGCATACTTGTTTTTCTTCAAGTGCCTTTTCCACAACATCCGCAATTCTATGCACTTGGTCTATCGTGGAATGTTAGTTTCTAAAACCAAACTGTTGGCTTGGAATTAATCTTCTTTCTTATATTATTTATTTAGCCTATTCAGGAGCAGTTTTTCGAAAACTTTTGCTTTGATTGGTATAAGCGATATTGGTCTGTAGGATGTAACTTCTGTTCGTGGCTAACCTTGTTTAGGTATAACAAGGACTTCTGCAATTTTCCAATGATGTGGCACATATCTTAATTATTAAAGAGTGTTCCGGACTGAAATGGTGATTTCATAAATAAGATGGCGAAGCATGTACTTGTCCGATCAAAACGATTAAGGTGTCTATGGACCGACAAACTTGTTCTCTTCTAGGACATCATTGAAAACAACAACTTTAATTTTGTGCTCTTTTATTTGGTAAAATAAAATATGGCGAAAATTACTATTTTTCATTTTGTAACTAATAAAAATCTTATGGCCAATTTCATACACAAACGCTAAAATTACTTTTGTCTAAACTCCTTCTAAATTTTATCAGACATTTAAAAATGTTCAGTTTCACCAATGTAGAAAAGGGATATTTTAGGGATATTTTAAATCTTGAAAGTCTTTTTTGTTAAGCCATTCCAGTCAACAATAACTGATATTAAGCTGTCAGAATAATTGTCCCTCATCCATAATGCTTTTTCACTTTTTCTCATAGACTTCGCATGTGCGAGGGAAAGAACCTGTTTTTTTAAATCCAGGGATGTGAGCAAACTCAGTCATATTAATGAGACAAAAACGAGCTCTTAGTTTACAAGAGCATTTAAAATCTTCTTAAATAAGCATTTGGTGAAACCAAAAACATCATTTAAAGGCTAAAAGGTTTTTTAAATAGTTAAAAGCCTTTCGTGAAATCGGCAATTAGTGATAGAAAATAAAAAAGCTTGTAAATTTTGAAGAAAAAAAAAAATTGAAAGTCAATTTTTTATACCTTACGGTATAAATATATAATGGATATAAATTCAATTTATTAATCACGATTCTTATTTATTATAGAAATTGAAATTTTTAATTCTTAAAAGGCACTTTTTGACTTAAATTTAAAATGGGCTCATTTTCGGCCCAGAGTGAACACTAATGAATTTGGTATCAAATGAAAGGTTATGTTGAGCTTGTTATATGAGTGAAATATTTTCAAAATCTGTCATGGGAGGTCTGAGATATTTGAGCTTGAAGTTGGCAACTGCAAATAGAGCTTTTTTAGCTGTTTTTCGATATCTTCTGATCTAGGATATTAAAGAAAATGATATTGGTGTTAAATGAAAGCCACATTTCTAGTCTTTTCAATATACCCAAAATTATTTTGCTACTATAAACACATTTTGAGATATTTAAAAAAAAAAATACTTTTTTTGCACTGCCTTTTGCACAACGATATCTCTAAAAATTCTGTGATGACATACACTTTTTTAAGCACCATTGAAAAGCTTAATTTCGAACGTTTAATTTAATATATTAAGTGGCCTTGCTCAAATAAATACTTTCATATAAACAAAACTTAAAAAGCCACTTCACAAAGAAAAGTGCTTAAAATATGTGAAAATAAACAGATTTCGAGGAAACATTGTTTTAATCAGGCATGATAAGTTAAGTTTCTATATGATAAATGTTATTTTTCTCTGGTGTTTCTATTTTTTTATTTGCATTTCTTCTTTTATTTACAGTGTTAATAAAACTTATTAATTTCTTATAAAACTTCTTTTTAATTATTTTGTAAATCTGTTTTCTTTATTCATATACATATTTGATTTATTAGCAAGAAAATAAAACGAAAACTAATCCAGATTAAAGACAGTTAGAATATTGGGCCATGTGCATAAACGGTAGTAAGTGCTTTTATTGGTAAATTTTGATAGTATTTACTAATTGTCATATGCATTAAACCGAAGTAAATACTGAACAACAAGTATTTACTGGAGGTAAAAGTATTTACTAGTTTCCGATGAATTTAGCCAGTAAATACTTTTAATGGTATGCATAAAAACTAGTAAGTACTTTTTATTTCCAGTATTTACTGCAAATTGTTCAAGTTTGTAAAAACCAACTTGAACATTTTATAGTAAATACTTTTGTATGCTGAATGCAAAAATTCACAGCCGTGAGTCACGTCTTAAAGCAATCGGATCACTTTATTTCTCAGAAAAAGTGGTTCAGAAAAGTAGAAAAAGGAGACATACCAAACGAATGGCTTACAGGTAATTGTTCTATTAAAAGTAAAAGTAATAATTCTGCAAGCTGCTCTCGAGACCGAAAATCACATGAGAACACAGTTATGAGAATAGCTAACAAAGTGGTAGACAGATACGCGAGAGAACCTCTCAAGAGTTTTCTAATGAAATTATTCTCAAACACAGAAACACACCTTTAGCCCATTAGTACAAAACAAAAGTGTTTACAAAAGAAGAATTGATAGAACGGTAAACTATGAAAGAAATTCATAACAACAGATTCCAATTCAATACAATACAAATACAATACTACCAATTTTGGGTGAATCATTAGTATTTACTTGGATGAATTCAGTATTTACTACTAGTATGTGATTACTAGTATAAACTTTATTTTATGCATACCAAACACAGTAAATACTATAAGTTTCAGCTTCTGCTAGTAGTACCAGTATTTACTTTATCCTTTCACTACTAGTAAGTACTTCATTTTTATGCATATTCCCCAAAAAAACCAGACAGGTGACGAAACATTATTTTCGTGTCCTACCCAGCTTAGATACCAAACTATGAGAAAAATGGGAGTGATTTGAGCAAAGCAAACCACCGTTCTTCGACCTACAAGGCAATCGCAAAAAAAGGTTCTTAAATATTGGCATCCGTTGTCGGGTAGGGAGAGGCAAGAAGGTTCATTTTCCACCCTGCTGGAAAATACACGCTACCAACATATTTTTAATTTTGAAAAAATCCTGTGGGTCCCTATATGTGCTCAACGATGGCTTATCGGTCTGTTGATGGTAAATATGTACAAATATTCACCACCATTTATAACTCCAAAGTGTTCAAAACTATCTTTACCAATTAGTACTTACTAGGGCTCTTGATTGTACCAGGGTAGTACCTGGTTTCTCAACTACCCGGGTACTCGGGTAGAAAAATACCCGGGTATTACCCGGGTACCCGACTACCCGAGTGGCAAGTCCTCGGGTACCCGGGTACCCGACATAGGCGCCCGCAGGATTTTGTCCAGGGGGGGGGGGCAGACACCAAACCAATTTTGAAAAAATGGGTACTCAAAAATTTTTTTTTTTTAATTTTAATATGCAATATAAATTGAGCTTCTTGGAAGTTTTTATAAATAATTTCTTTTAAATGTTTCAGTCAATAATGAACTGTTAATAGTTATCTAGCGTAAAATTTTTTTATATTTAATAGTAGACCGTACTTATTTAACCACACAGACATTTTTTTGGAAGTTTTTTTATAGAACAATAAAATATCATTCGTTCACTCGTGAAAAAATCAAAAGGGAATGTTATTTTTGATTCGATTAAAACAAAATTCATTTTCACGATCGAACCAAAAATGCTAGGATGTGGGATCTATAAAATATAGTTCGTTCCAAATTTATTATGCGAGAACAATTGAAATCGTACGGGAGTACAAATACCTGCGAGTTTTAATAACGTCGAATCTGAACATGAATAAGCACCTAGATTGGAAATTAGCAGAGGCAAAACAAGCGATCTCGTCGTTATGGGAACGGTGTATAAAGAGCAAATACATTCAGCACAGCGCAAAGCAAAAGATATTCCGCTCCACATCAGCAGCAGTTCTTCTCTATGGTGCTCAAGTTTGGGGATATCATTCTTTTGAAGCCGTGGAAAAATGTCTACGATATTCTATTAAAAGGATTTTTCGACTGCCAAGGAGTGCACCTAACTATATGATCTATCTGGAGACAGGGGCACCGCCAATGATTATTCATACTCTTCAAATGCATTTAAACTATATCATCAAAATTATGGATATGGAGGAATAAATTATAGGCGTTTTCCTTTGGAGGTGGCGAAGTACTTGCAAGTACTTTGCCAGCTTTTTTCAATGGAACACATCAAACTGCTTTCCCATGTAAAATGTATCTACTCGCGCATGAGAGCATGTGCAGTTGGTAGTACTAGATTAGGTAATTCAAAGTTAAAAGTTCAAGTGAGCTCAACTCACTCCACTTAAACAGAAGAATTTCTTTTCAAATTTTCTTCATATTCAATTAGTACTAGATTAGGGTTTTCATCTGCTCGTAAGTACTTTGCCACCTCCAAAGGAAAACAGCTTACATCAAAAATAGTTTTAACTGCGGCAGTTCAAATAAGAGGAGCTAAGATGGTTGAGTGGAAGAATCTTGCCGCAACATGTGGCATTGATTTAGTCATAGTACCAAACGAGCAGCCGTCTCTATTAAAAAGTAAGTTCAATGCGATATTGGAAAAGTTTGGAAGTGTTCTCTATGAAAGATTTGCAGCTGAAGCCAGTTCGTCAGAGTTAAGGAGCTACTATAGCCGTTTGAGTTTCAATCTGCAGAACAAAACGTAGGTATCTACTGAATACAACCCCAGTGGATAAAATAAACATTATTTTTAAGACGAGAGGTGAATTGCTTGATCTATATTATATAACATCGTCCATATCTGCCCTTACAATGTAGTCTCTGCAATATAAAAGAGCACGAGGATACATATCACTTTATTGCAGTATGCCCGGTTTTAAGAGAATTCCGGATGAGGTACTTCAATATACTCAGCCTTTGTGAATTGGAGTTTCTGAGCATACTATGGATGGGGAAGAAGGATGGGATGCGCTTTATAACTTTACTGTCACTGCACTACGATATAAGATGTACTATAGAAGAAGAATTTTAATTTTTATATTAATACAGTTTTATATTTCTTAAAATTTTCTACTTTTTGCCATTTAAATGTATTTATATTCGAAAATGTCAGTCTGGTAGACGGCCATAGGCCATACCAATAAGACTTAAGATTCAATATTCAAATAATTTATAATTATTTATATTTAATGAAATAAAAGGAGTCAATAAAACTAACAAACTATTGAAGATCCATCCACGAACCTTTGAAATAAGAAATAAAAATGTAATTTTACTAAAGGAAAAAGGACAGTTTCGAAATCTTTTGACCTTGATAGATTTCAATGAAATCGAATTGAGTGATTTCAATGAAATTGCCACGGGTCATGGTGATGATGGTGCCATTTTTTGAAACACCGTTTTGAAAATATTCGTTTCTGTTATAATTCTGTCTCAGCTATCCTGTCATTTTACTGAAATCACTCAAGGAACAACGAAGTTGAATTTTTTTTTAAAGCATCCTGTTTTGAAAATATTTTTTCTTTTTTAATTCTGTATAAGCTATCACCTGTTTCAATTTCATTGAAATCTTTCAAGGAACAACGAAGTTGCAAAATGTTGACATGTTTTTGAAACACCCTGTTTTGAAAATGTCAACGAATTTCCCTAATGTCCTTTTTGATTGGCAATCCGGAAGACCGATTCGATACGTGTGATCGATTCTGAAATCAAATCCTGAACAATTTTCTCTCCTTTTCAGAACAAGAACTGCCATTCTATACCCATTCGAAAAGGCCATAAAATCACCTTTCTGTAAAAAACGTGAAAATTTCCGATTTTTTAGAAGTTTTCATAAAGCATCGACACCGTAGCTATTTTTCAACAGACTTTGAAAATTAATGGCTTGACAGATGGGGACCATGTATTTTTTTAATAAATAGCTTCACAGCTTCAGTGAATGGATACTTGAAGAAGAAATATTTATTTTAAGGACCTTTTCAGATCCTTATTTAAATCCGTTCAGCCAATGACAAAATCCAAAACAACTTTGGACGTACTGTTTACAAATTGTTCAGCTTTAAATTATTTTCTACTAATATATAAAACTAACTCCGGATAATAGACTGTAATATAATTTTTTTATTTTTATTTTTCAGATCAAAATTTGATAATTATTCAAACTCAATTGATTTATTATTTTGCATATATAAAACAGGTACCCAAAGTGCATATAATTTTTTCTGTGAATTTTCCCGATATTTTATTAGTTATTCTACTATTCGAGACGGTTCCAAGCCGTTCTTGAGTTATAAATGGTGTAGCTACCCCGACTTTGTTTTACATATTAAAAAAAAATAAGAAATAAATAAGATTTGAAAATTCAAAACAAAAATTCCGAATTCCGAATCAAACCTTTTCTTTAAAATAAGAAAATCTCCACTTTTTATTTTAAAACAAAATTTAAACATTTACTTTAACTTCATTATTCAGCCCCATCATGAACGTCGGACACTTGATTCGAATTCCAAAAAAAAAACTATCACAGAATCCATTGTAGTGCAAAACTTCACACAAAATACCATCAAGAAAACATTCGGTGATAATTTTTTTCGGGATTGTTAAACAAATCTGATTACCATGGAATTCGTGATAGGGCTGATGATCAATTAAAAATATTAATATCAGTTTAAACAACTGACCCAAGGCAGAAAAGCTTTAAATTAGAATTTTATGCTTACACAATAAAAATTTTATACATATCAACGTTTATTTCCTAAAGACTACGGTGCATGTAAATATTGTACTTACTTACGTGTTAAACATACTTACGTTTTTGTGTCATAGATTATTCTTTATAGAAAAGGAATTGCATACGCCTTGGCTCTCTACCAAAACGATCAATTACTTAATTAAATAAGTTTTTTTTGTTCTTTTACAAGATTTTTATGTAAATACATCATTGGGCTATATGCATAAACGGTAGTAAGTGCTTTTACTGGTAAATTTGTATAGTATTAACTTTTTGTCATATGCATAAAACCAAAGTAAATACTGAACAACAAGTATTTACTGGAGGCAAAAGTATTTACTAGTTTCCGATGAATTAGTCAGTAAAAACTTTTAATGGTATGCATAAAACCTAGTAAGTACTTTTTATTTCCAGTATTTACTGCAAATTGTTCAAGTTTGTAAAAACCAACTTGAAAATTTTATAGTAAATACTTTTGTATGCTGAATGCAAAAATTCGCAGTCGTGAGTCAAGTCAAAGCAATCGAATCACTTTATTTCTCAGAAAAAGTGGCTCACAAAAGTAGAAAAAGGGGACATACCAAACGAATGGCTTACAGGTGTTTGTTCTATTAAAAGTAATAATTTATTTTCCAAGTGCATAATTCTGCAAGCTGCTCTCAAGATCGAAAATCACATGTGAACACAGTTATGAGAATAGCTAGCAAAATGGTAGACATCTCCGCGAGAAAACCTCTCAAAAGTTTCCTAATGTAATTATTCCCAAACAGAAACACACATTAAATTCAAAGTAAAAAATGCAAGTTGCGTGGTAATGCCAGGGGGGGCAAACCATGAACTCAATAAAGAAGCTGTAAAGAAAATATCCATATGTTCCAACAATATCGAAACAAAGGATATTTTCAGATACATTTGGCATGATCCAGAGCCAGGGGGGGCCAAATCATGGAGAGAAGGCAAAGTATTTGTTAAAATTCAAAGAAAAAAATGAAAAATTTCTTAGTGGTGTGGTATTGTCCAGAGCCAGGGGGGCAATTGCCCCCCCCTTGCCCCCCCCCCTCCGGACGCCTATGGTACCCGAGTACTCATGTGTCTCGGGTACCCGAGTACCCGGGTACCTGTGTGTCTCGGTTACCCAAGTACCTGGGTACCCATGTATCTCGGGTACCCGAGGACCGGCAGCACTGGACTATAAAAAAGGATTTTCAGAAATGTAAAAATTCGACTGTAGCACAAAAATAAAATCAACCTAGACCAAAGAAAGTGAATTTGTGCAGTAATAAAGTGTATATTTTTAAATTTTCGCGTACCCGGGTACTCGAATTACCCGGGTACCCGAGTACTCTAGATCTCGGGTATTTCGGGTACTCGGGTACCCGGGTAATTCGAGAACCCGGGCACCCGGGTAATACCCGGGTATTCGGGTACCCGGGCGGGTCTTCGGATACCCGGGTTTCAAGAGCTCTAGTACTTACATACTCCTTGCACAAGTATACATACGAACCTAGGGAAGCCATTCCTAATGTTAATGCAAAGTTTTTGCGCTCACGCATCTAAGCAAGCTGGGTGGGACACGAAAATAATGTTATGTCACCTGTCTAGTTTTTAGGCAACATTTTAATTATCTATGATCTGGACTAGTTTGCGCTTTATTTTCTTGCTATCAAATCAAATATATGAATAAAGAAAACGGATTAATAAGTTCTATGTAACACTGTAAATAAAAGAAGAAATGAAAATAAAAAATAGAAAAAACCAGAGAAAAATAACATTTATCATATAGAAACTTCACTTATCATGCCTGATTCAAACAATGTTTCCTCGAAATCTGTTTATTTTTTCACAAGTTTTAAGCACTTTGCTAAGTTAAGTGCCTTCTTAAGTAAGGTTTGTTTATATGTAAGTTTTATTTGAGCATGGCCACTTAATTATAAATTAAATTAAAGGTTTGAAACTAAGCTTTACAATGGTGCCAAAAAAGTGTATGTCATAACTGAATTTATAGAGACACCATTGTGCAAAGGGCAGTGCAAAAAAAGTATTTTTTTTTTTTAATATCTCAAAATGTGTTTATGGTAGCAAAATAATTTAAGGTATATTGAAAAACCTGGAAGTGTAGCTTTCATTTGACACCAATATCATTTTCTTACAGATGGGAAGATATCGAAAAAAAGCTGAAAAATCTCGATTTGCAGTTGCCAACATCAAGCTTAAATATCTCAGATCTCCCATGACAGATTTTGAAAATATTTCACTCATATAACAAGCTCATCATAAGATTTTATTTGATACCAAATTCTTTAGTGTTCACTCTGGGCCGGCACCATACAGAAGTGAGCAATTCCCTTTGAAAGTTAAAGTTAGTTACTTTTACAAAAGGCTTTTTTAGTACAATTATATGCCTACAACTGACTAATTAATAAAAAAGACAAAATTTTATAAACCAAAGTATCCGGTGAAAGTGAAAAAACCCGGTCTTAAATATGCAAAAACGTTGGCAAATGACTGGTTTTGTCCACTCCGGAACACTCTTAAGACATGCGTTTATTATAAATTGGAGATTTTTGAAGGCTATTGAAGGCATTTCTATCAAAACCTGAACAGATTGTAATCTGGTGATTTTTTGCTAGACAACTTGTAACGTACGCCTCGAGATGTTATTCGAGTTAGAGGTATATAGTTGAATAGACCACCCATTAGCCCCTAATTACCCTAATTAACCACCCACTCTCCATACTATTACTGTGTCTCTGTTCATTCGCTAACTCATATAAAGATGGTTTCCGATAATTTTAACGATTTAAGACTTTATAAATTTAGGCAACAACTTTGCATTCCTCTTTTTAAACGCATCACTGAGCACGAAATTTCTCTTGAAGACAACATCTCCTACTTTGAAATCAGCTGTCTTACTTCTGGTATTGTATCTATTTTCGTATTGTTGGTGAGCTTTTTCGAGTGCTTCCCTTATGTTTGCATGTAGAATATTTATCTTTGAACTTTTTGGGATCATATTCAATTCAGAGGTGTTTACCTTTCCCAGTTTTCTTAAAAATTTGAAATCAGACCCATGCTCCATCATTTTCATACCAAATAATGCTTCAAAAGGTGATACTCCAATTGCCGAATGTACTGCCGTGCGCAATGCGCAACCAATGGCCGGAAGATGGATATACCAATCCCTTTGGTCCTCAATTATATACGACCTAATGGCTGCTAAAATGGAGCGATTAACCCTTTCAGAAGCATTAGCTTGGGGTGCATAGGAAGCAGTTTTAATGTGTTGAGTACCAATGGAATTCAAAAATGTTTTGAAACAAGAACTTGTAAATTGTTTTCCGTTGTCTGTCATTAACGACTCCGGAACGCCGAATAAGCAAAATACTTGTTCATGTAGAAACCGAATTACAGTTTCAGATGTGGCTTTTCTAAGAGCTTTAATTATTACAAATTTAGTAAGTTAATCAAGAGCAACTATGATATGAATGTTTCCTTTCTTTGACCGCGGATATGGCCCAAGAAAGTCCACATATAAATGTTCAAAAGGGTAGTCTACTATAAAAGGTTTTCCCGTCTGTTCGCGCAGTATTTGATTCGATGCCTTGGATGTTTTGCATGTATCGCAATTCCCTATGAAATTTTTAACTTGACTAGCCATATTAGGCCAAAAAAAAATGTTTTCCTGAGTCGGTAAAGGGTTTTCGTAATCCCACCATGCGAAGCCTTGGCTGGCTGATGAGCCAGAGAGATCAGCTTACTAGTGAGCACCGATGGAACCCACAATTTCCATACCAAATCGTCCTCGAGTGGATTACCTGTGCTGCGATTGACCTTCTTGTACACGAAACCGTCGGAGACAAGAAGGTCAGTTAGCTGATGTTTTTGCTTTTCGATGCCATCAATGATCTTAAGATATTCATCCGATTGGAAAGCGACATCTGTAAGATCTATGTGCAGCACATCGGTAGGGTCTTCAATTGAAATGGCATCAAAATTTACTGAATCCGATTCATATACTCTGCATCAGACACTACATGCAATGAACCTTTCCGATGCTCAATTTCAAAATCATACCCTTGAAGTTTGAGGCTCCAACGGGCTAAACTTCCACTTAGGTTCTGTTGTCCCATCAGCCATTTAAGACTCGCATGGTCTGTAATTATTTTGAATCTATAACCCTTCACATAGGAGCGGAATTTTTCGACTCCCATCACTGCAGCTAGATATTCCCGTTCTGTAACACTTTAATTTCTCTGTGCACCATTCAGTTTATGGGAGTAATAATAGATTGGACGCTCTACACCTTCCTCGTCTAATTGACACAACACACATCCAATTCCTGAATCAGGATTAACCAGAACGGGTGCTGTCGTCAACATATCTTTTATTGTAAAGGGTCCGCCAAATAACTTTTTTTTTTTTTGAAAATGCTATAAAAAAAACTATTGAATAATTTCTCAAATTTCTTTTTTTATTTGAAAGGACAATCCTTCCGGTTAATAATGGAAAATAATTTCATTCAAATGGCTGCCTCGCTAAGTGGGCCTGCGATCGACTTAGAGAAGATGCCGATTTTGCCAAAAAAATCATCTTTTCAGATGAAGCTCATTTTGATCTTGGCGGGTATGTAAACAAGCAAAATTGTCGCATTTGGGGCACAGAAAACCCGCACGCATACATTGAAAAGCCGATACACCCAAAAAGAGTCACTGTTTGTAGACCAGGAAAAATAGCACAAATCGTATGGGGAGCCTTGAAGAAATTAATTCATGAAATATTAAAATTGGAATCGACGCAGAATTGCAACCTCTATAACACATCCAAAGTCCCCCAAAATCCCCGCATTGGCTTTTTGTTTGATAGACTTCCAAGTTCTCCCCGTCTGCACCTCTTCAAATGCATCTACTCAAGATCATAGATACTTGTCATATTGTTAGAAAGTTTATGCAATAATTTTATACCAAAGATTAGTTTGTAGTTAGTTTAAGTATATAATTTAAAATTGGACCCACGGTCTCTTAAATTGTATTAACACCAAAAAATGAGAAATAAAGGGAATAATAATAATAATAATAATAATAATAATAATAATAATAATAATAATAATAATAATAATAATAATAATAATAATAATAATAATAATAATAATAATAATAATAATAATAATAATAATAATAATAATAATAATAATAATAATAATAATAATAATAATAATAATAATAATAATAATAATAATAATAATAATAATAATAATAATAATAATAATAATAATAATAATAATAATAATAATAATAATAATAATAATAATAATAATAATAATAATAATAATAATAATAATAATAATAATAATAATAATAATAATAATAATAATAATAATATTTTTCAAAGAAATTCATATAAAAACAATATAAATAAGAATATATATATATGTACATTAGGGTGTCCGTTATTTCCCAAAATCGTTTTTAAATAGCAGACACCCCCCAAATCAAAAGCTTATGCCCTTAAAAACAAAAATTTGGCCAAACAAAGTTTTGTCCGACGCCATTTACACGTGGCTCTAAGCCCATACTTTTCCCATACAAATTTGTATGGGATTTTCACTCATTTCACGTTTTATTTTTTTTCTCTCGAATCACTGCAGCTATTCTAATTTTTTTTGCTGATTTTTATTCTTAAATCATCCCATTAAAAGATCTCATTCAAAAAATTTATTAACAAAAATTTAAAATTAAATATTAAGACGTTCAGTTTTATGATGTTTTTATATGGGAGTTCCCATAGTAATAATCGATGCAAAAAGTTCGATGTTTTTTTTTTTTTTAAATAAATTTTTGAATGAGGTCTTTTAAAGGGATGCCTA
The DNA here is from genome assembly GCA_963921185.1 of Dasysyrphus tricinctus. Lineage (NCBI taxonomy): Eukaryota > Metazoa > Arthropoda > Insecta > Diptera > Syrphidae > Dasysyrphus > Dasysyrphus tricinctus. The sequence continues at coordinate 139,567,583 of OY992531.1, forward strand.
AAGAACGAAAATCAATAAAAAAATTTAGAATAGCTGCAGTAACTCGAGAGAAAAAAATAAAACGTGAAAAGAGCGAAAATCCTATACAAATTTGTATGGGAAAAGTATGGGCTTAGAGCCACGTGTAAATGGCGCCGGACAAATTTTTTTTGGCCAAAGTTTTGTTTTTAGGGCATAAACTTTTGATATGGGGGGTGTCTGCTATTTAAAAACGATTTTGAGAAATAACGGACACCCTAATGTACATACATATAGGATAAGTAATATAACAAATTTTAAATGTATAAGTTTTATATTGATTTATAATAATAAATAACAAATATAATATATAATTTACAAAATAATATGACATTAACAATAACGTTGTCTGTCAGATTGGCAAATGCGATTTAAAAATTTAGTTGTTTATGTGTTTCCAATTTTTTTTTTTCATTTTTTTTTTCTGTAACATAATAGGTATGTATTTCTATTTAATTCAATTTATATTATTTAATTTTTAGCTATTTATCAAAAATATTCATTAATAATCAAGTTTCTATACTTCAAAACTTCCTTAAGAAATAAATAAAGGATCTTGTAGTTCTGGCCATTCATTTTAAAGTTAAATTTTTCTTTCGTTAAAATTTCTTTTCCAAAGTAGAAAAATCTAATTTTTTTATAAATTGGACACATTGCTACAAGGTGGAAAGTATTTTCAGCTTGATCCAAGTTACAAATTGAGCAAATTCCATTTGCATTTGCTTTAAATGCACCAGCATTGATATCAAGAAGATATAATACTAGCCTGCAGTTCGTCATTGAAATATTTTGTGGTTCTTGAATATTCAAGGTGGCAATATTCATCATGAAATTGTGACATTCGAGCCATTTCTACATTTTTTTCCCAAGAAATATTTATTAATTTTTCAATTAAGATTTTATGTTGTACATTCCAATCAATATTTTGAGAGTAAAAGTTCAATTCCATTCCAGCGCACAGTGGGCTCAAAAGCAAATCTAGCGGGTCAAAAATCCAAATCTTTGTAAACCAGTGGTGTGTGTGTCCTAATGTTATTTCAATACCTAAATAGCCTAGCAAGTGCCAAATAAAGAGAAAAGTCATTTCATGGTTATGTGGACAATTAATTAATTTTTCTAAGGCAATTAAGACACAGAAATAATGAAGAAATGATGTCTTAATGCCCGTTTTTGGACTAAATTATGGTTTTAACATAGGTTAAACTATATCAGCTAATATTATGTTGACCTCTGAGATGTTTGCCACTGATAATTTTAAACTTTTTAGCCGAACAATTTGGGCCACTGTCGTCAAATAACCTGTAAGATGTAATGTTTTACTTTTCCCAAACGGGCAAAAACGGGCAGATGAAAAATAAAAATATGTTATCTATATTAATCCTGGAACTCAATTTTGGTTCAATCTTTTTGCACAGATTTGTACAGAAAAAGTTGCAGTCTACAGAATAAATTTTTCCATTTTTTTCTTACTAATCAAGAAAATGCCAAGGTTCGTTTAGCTAAAACACCGTCAGTCATAAATAAATAAAATTACTAACCTTCTTAAATATAGTCCATTTGGGAATAATAGCAAAAAAGTTCATAACTTATTTGAAACAAATAAGTTTTATACAAAATCCTACCATCATAAATATTGAACGAACAATGGCTGAACGATCTGTCTGCAATTAACGGTATTATTGCTTAAAAAATAAAGTCTTCTGTCAGTGAATTTGACTCTATTCATTGTCTCTGACATGTTTACAATCAACCTATGTACCACCTGCCCAAATATAAAATGCATAGTTTTTGGACTTTTGACCCGCTAAATTCGCTTTTGAGACCACTGTGCAGCGTCTCCGAACATTTTAACGCAATCATTTTCCCAGAATGTTGACTCTTGTATTGTTTCTTTTGCAAGTATTCTTGGAAGACGATTACTTGGGTAGCTAAATACTTTACGCATAAAATCAAAATGTAGGTTTAGAGTAAAAATAAACATTTTATTGATACCTGTTTCGAGGTGAAGCATATAATTGGGGGTGTTTTTGGGAAGAATTAGCATTTTTAGAAAAAAACGCAAAAGTTTTTCTACTTCTTCATGTTCAGATTGACCCCAAATAGGTGCTGCGTAGCACATGATAGATCTCGAAGCAGCTTCAAAAATGTTCTGTTTATTACTTTGAGAAATATTTTGGTTATAAATAAAAGATGACCATGTGGAATTGATTGCATTTTTCGAACTTACCAGCTTTTGTTGGAGATGTTTTTTGTGTTTGAGATTGTAAGTTAAAAGTACACCGAGGTACTGGTATTCATTCAGTGCGTCAATTTCAGAATCGTATAAGTACCGTTTTTGTCCTAGCGGGCGACGTGCACCCTTTCGGAAAACCATGCATTTCGATTTAGAGAGATTAATAATTAATTTCCAAAATGTGCAATATTCTGCCAGTTTATCAATCATACTCTGAAGTTCTTGTGGGGTTTGTGCCAATAGAACCAAGTCATCAGCATAAAGTAATACTTTTACTCTAGTACCACAGATTTCAACCCTAGCAGATAGCTCACTGCTTAAATCGTTTAAGTACAATGCGAACAAAATTGGACTCATCTTACAACCTTGCTTTACACCTTGACGCACATTAAAAAAGTCAGAAAGAGCGGCCCCGTCCCATACTGCTGACTCAGTATCAGTGTAAAGAATTTTTAAAAGCCTTATTATTTTATTTGACATACCAATGGATCTCAGTTGAAAAGCGCATTCATAGAAATCCGATTTAAAATCAACGAAAAAAGTGAAAACTCTCTTATTTTGTTTAAATTTAAAATGAACAATACTGTTAAGATTGAAAACATTATCAACCGTTGAATAACCTTTACGAAACCCTGCTTGGTACTCGTTGAGCACATCGTTATCCTCCAGCCACCCATTGATGCGATTTAACACACAACACACTTGTAAATATCTTATAAAGGGTATCCGATAAAGATAAACCTCGATAGTTTGATACCTCACTTGTGTCGCCTTTTTTAAAAATGGGCACTATAACCGATTGACGAAATGAAGTTGGTATAAGTTCTTTTTCAAAAATACGTTAAAAAATAGTAGTAACTCATTCATAAAACTTAAGGGCACGTTTTTATAAACTTGAAAGATATTCGGTCTAAACCTGGAGCCTTGTTATCTTTTAAATCAGATAACACAATGCATAATTCAGTTAATGAAATGTTTGAATCAAGAGCTGCATTTATCACGACCGGAAGATGTTGCTCATGCAAATATGCATTATTTTCTGAAGACAGAAATCTATAAAAGTAATCTTTGAAACAGTCTACCGATAAGTTTGTACCTACAAGAATTTTCTTCTTTTTTATTGTGTTAGCTAAAGTCCACCAATCCTTTGAATTTCGTACACTTTAATCTTAATTATATTATCATTCCAAAAAATTTTATGACTGAAAGAAAATATCTTGCGAATACAATTTTTGACCATATTAAATTTCATTTGAATAGGATGAGCTGAATAAAAATTTAACAAACGATTTGATGCAATTGGTTTATGAAACCAATTTGTCATAATTTCACCATCACAATTTCTTCTGACTGTAACATCCAAATAATTTATTTCGTTAGGCGATTCGTCTTCAGATTCATATGTAAAAGTTATCTTTTTGTCAAAAGATTCTAGAGCTGTTTTTAACAAATCAATTTTGTTTTTTGGAATGGCTGTTAGGTGATCATCAACGTATCCAATCCAAAATTGTGGAGTAAAATTAAGTTTATTAAAAGCGTTAAGTATTACTTCATCCAAAACCCATTCAACAAGAATAGGTGCTAAAGATGATCCCATGAAAAGGCCAGTTTTCATTCTTATATATTGATTTTTAAAACAAAAATAATTACAGTCAGAAAGACAAAATTTGAGTAAGTTCATAAATGTTGATTTTGGAATTTTGGTATTAGGCTTCATACGTAAATCAAAGTGATGTTCAACAATTTCTAGTGCCAATTCAGTTGAAATGTTATTAAAACAATTTGAAACATCGAAAGACACAAAAATATTTCCAGATAGAATTTTAGTTTTAGAAATGGTTTTAACAAATTGTTTTGAATTTTTAATTGTGAATTTTGATTTGTATGATTTTTTAAGAATATCTGCTAAATATTTTGATAATTTGTAACTTGGAGAATTGATTGTTGAAATAATAGGTCTAACTGGTAAATTTTCTTTATGATATTTGTATTGTCCAAACGCACGAGGTGAAATAGCAATATAGGTTCGCAGGTGTTTTGACTCTTGTTGACTTATTAATTTTTTATTTTTATTAAATAGAGTACTTATTAAACGATTATTTTTAGCTTGTAAAGATGATGTAGGATCTGATGTTAAAGTTTCAAATTTTTCCGTTTCATTAAATAAGTTTTCTAGTTTGAGATCAAAATCTGTTCGATTAGCAATAATAGTTATCACTAGATGATACAAAAATTTGTTTATTGTCTTTTAGAAATTTTGCTGTAACCTTAGCCGCTTTAGTTAAGAAATTTGTGATCCTGTTTGGTTTTCTTTGTGATTTGATGTGTTTGGTAATTAGATAAGTTAATTGGGCCCTCATAGCCTTCTTAATTGGTTCTGCAGCGAAACGTGAAATTATATATTCTAAATCAGCAATTAAGTCCAAAGTTGGGATTGTTTCAATTGGAAGTGGAAATTTAGGGCCAAGTCCCTGTAAAATTGACATTTCATATGGAATATTAATATCAGATAATTTTTTAATAAAAGTGTCATCGTATTTTATATCTTCGAAAGTATCTTGTTCATCTTTAAGTTTTTGGAATTTATTATTTAGTCTTTGGTTATTTATCTGAAGAAGTCGTCGAAAATGGTCATTCTCAAAAATTGGAGAGTTTGAAGAAGTTGATAAATGAGATGGAAATACATAAGAAATAGACAGTTGAGATAGTTCTTTCTTTAACGAATCAATATTAAAACAACAATCTGCAATTTCTGCGTTTAAAAGTTGTTTGTTAAATTCAAGAATTGCTGCTTTTAATATATTTTTTATTTTATCACAATTTGAATTTTTAAAATGACGTGAAGTATTTCGCTTGATAAAATTAGGAGAAATATTCCAGCGCCGACATTTAAGCAGAAATACAAGTCTTGATTTTTGTTTTGCATATTTAGCTTGTTTATTTCCGAATAGGGAATATGATGGATTATTGATTAAGCTATTATCATTTGATTACAATGAAGTTATGATTGTTTGAACACGACGTGCATATGTGTATTTAATTCTTTTTATATTGAACTTATTTATTTATTTAATGTTACCTTTTGTTTTGCTTCTTTGAAGTTCAATAAAACGCATTCTTTTATATTTTTATTTTTGCCTATATATTTCGAGTTCTATTGCCTCATCTTCAGGGTCTATAAATAGTTAATGCGTTTTTTAATATTACCTATTACAATATACATTTAATTTAAAATAAAATTATCATAACAGAGATGTCTATAGAATATATAAACAGATATACATACATTAATTGATAACAACAATTTGATAAATATTTGATATTAAGACATTTGTTTTTTAAATTGAAATAAAATTAACGAATTATTAAGCATAAAGTACTATAGAATTTAACTAAGTTATTATTTGAGATGAATTTTGTTTGTATTTTGGTTTTTTGCAAATTTGTGTTAGCTATTAATTAGATTAAAATAAGTGTTTGTGTAGTCTTTTATATCAATTTTGTAGTTACATATAATTTCTTCATTTTTAATAATTTGGTTCACTTCGTGTATTTGTAATTTAAATTTATTCTTTTCAAACTTTAAAATTTTGGTTTCATCAAAATTAAATGAATGTCCAGTTTCTTTAACATGATCAGCCAACGCAGCAATATTTTTATTATTTAAACCTGTAATCACTTTTTGACATTCAGATTTATGTTGTCCAATTCGTGAACCAAGCTTTTGAATTGTTTCTCCAATATATATTTTAGTGCAATCATTGCATTTAACAGAGTAAACTAGTCCGCTATTATCTTCTTTGTTAATCTTTTCTTTTGTATTAGCGAAGAATTTTGAATTTTGTTTTGTTGGTTTCATAGCTGTTTTAACTTCTGGTACAAAATATTTGCACATTTTAGCCAAAGATTCACTTAATTTGGTATATATGTCATAGCTGAATAAATTTTGTTGTTTGAATTTATTGTTAAATTTTGTGTACGATCATTGTTATTTGATAGAAAACTGTAATTATTTTGGTCAAATCTTTGTGGTGAATTAAATTTAGCTTGTAAATGTTCGCTTTTTACCGATGAAATAAGTTTATTGATTATTTTAATTGGATAATTATTTTTAGATAATATATTTTTAATCTTTATTATATTGTTATTCCAAAAAGTTTTATGACTGAAAGAAAATATCTTGCGAATAAAGTTTTTGACCATATTAAATTTCATTTGAATAGGATGAGCTGAATAAAAATTTAACAAACGATTTGATGCAATTGGTTTATGAAACCAATTTGTCATAATTTCACCATCACAATTTCTTCTGAATTTTATTTCGTTAGTTGATTCGTCTTCAGATTCATATGTAAAAGTTATCTTTTTGTCAAATGATTCTAGAGCTGTTTTTACCAAATCAATTTTGTTTTTTGGAATGGCTGTTAGGTGATCATCAACGTATCCAATCCAAAATTGTGGAGTAAAATTAAGTTTATTAAAAGCGTTAAGTATTACTTCATCCAAAACCCATTCAACAAGAATAGGTGCTAAAGATGATCCCATGAAAAGGCCAGTTTTCATTCTTATATATTGATTTTTAAAACAAAAATAATTACAGTCAGAAAGACAAAATTTGAGTAAGTTCATAAATGTTGATTTTGGAATTTTGGTATTAGGCTTTATACGTAAATCAAAGTGATGTTCAACAATTTCTAGTGCCATTTCAGTTGAAATGTTATTAAAACAATTTGAAACATCGAAAGACACAAGAATATTTCCAGATAGAATTTTAGTTTTAGTAATGGTTTTAACAAATTGTTTTGAATTTTTAATTGTGAATTTTGATTTGTATGATTTTTTAAGAAGATCTGCTAAATATTTTGATAATTTGTAACGTGGAGAATTGATTGTTGAAATAATAGGTTTAACTGGTAAATTTTCTTTATGATATTTATATTGTTCAAACGCACGAGGTGAAATAGCAATATAGGTTCGCAGGTGTTTTCACTCTTGTTGACTTATTAATTTTTTATTTTTATTAAATAGAGTACTTATTAAACGATTATTTTTAGCTTGTAAAGATGATGTAGGATCTGATGTTAAAGTTTCAAATTTTTCCGTTTCATTAAATAAGTTTTCTAGTTTGAGATCAAAATCTGTTCGATTAGCAATAATAGTTATCACTAGATGATACAAAAATTTGTTTATTGTCTTTTAGAAATTTTGCTGTAACCTTAGCCGCTTTAGTTAAGAAATTTGTGATCCTGTTTGGTTTTCTTTGTGATTTGATGTGTTTGGTAATTAGATAAGTTAATTGGGCTCTCATAGCCTTCTTAATTGGTTCTGCAGCGAAACGTGAAATTATATATTCTAAATCAGCAATTAAGTCCAAAGTTGGGATTGTTTCAATTGGAAGTGCAAATTTAGGGCCAAGTCCCAAATTTTAAAGTTTGAAAAGAATACATTTAAATTACAAATACACGAAGTGAACCAAATTATGAAAAATGAAGAAATTGTATGTAACTACAAAATTAATAAAAAAGACTACACAAATACTTATTTTAATCTAATTAATAGCTAACACAAATTTGCAAAAAAACAAAATACAAAATTCATCTCAAATAATAACTTAGTTAAATTCTATAGTACTTTATGCTTAATAATTCGTTAATTTTATTTCAATTTAAAAAAACAAATGTCTTAATATCAAATAGTTATCAAATTGTTGTTATCAATTTATGTATATCTGTTTATATTTTCTATAGACATTTCTGTTATGGTAATTTTATTTTAAATTAAATGTATATTGTAATAGATAATATTAAAAAACGCATTAACTATTTATAGACCCTGAAGATGAGGCAATAGAACTCGAAATATATAGGCACAAATAAAAATATAAAAGAATGCGTTTTATTGAACTTCAAAGAAGCAAAACAAAAGGTAACAATAAATATAATAAGGGTATTCATGCAACGTCGTAAGTTTACAAATTGTGTAAAATGATAAGTTTACGCAAAAGTTTGCATGAACGACCTTTTTATTAATTTGGTTAAATGCTGTGTAATTGAATCAGCTGTTCGTTAAACGTCAAATATTTGGGCGCGTTCGGCATGGCTCGAGGAGTTGGTTTTACAGATAATGCATTATGGTCTGTTTATTTGCATGTATGTGTACAAATATATATTTGTTTTGATAGATACGTGTAGTAAGTACTCCTGTTAATTCAATTATATTTGTTTTGCATTGAAATAAATACATCAATGCCATTCATTTTGCTGGAATCTAAATACCATTTCAACTCAACTCAAGTGACAAATAACCTGGAGCTCCCGATCCTTATTGTAAACGTAGTAATTTTTAAATAGAGAAGCTCTCCCGAACCCACGAGAAGTCGGAAACTCGGAAGGATAAAACAAAATGTAAGGCTAGAACTATTTAGGCTTTCTCAAACCAATGCGAAATATTCGGAACGACAACGAAACTTTTGCCTGTCAAAATCAATGGGTTAAAAACCCTCGAAAAGTTGCTTTCCAAACAGTCAAAAGAAGAAGTGTAGAATATTCCACTTAAGTAAAATGAATCGTCCCTCTCTTTTTTTCGTTCCAACTTCACCAAATATCAGTTTCACTCCCGTGAGATGAGTATGTTTTTCATGTATTCGCTCATTTTCAACCGACCACTTCAGTAAACTACCAACAATTATCATAGTTCTACCTTAATATACATGACAATAGTCGCGTTGTAAGGTAGAAGTATATTAGTCGCAAGCTCATGGCAGTGGGCGGATGAAAATTAGCGAATACAAACAAATCATATGTCACGCCCATAATGTACTTTTCTCCCAAACCAACACGAAATTAAAGTGAATGATATCAATACTAAAAAACAACAAAAAACTATCTTTGCGAATGCTTCGCTATAATTTCGCGTTGGTTTTGTAGAGCCTTTAATCGTTGAGTAAATGTAGACCTTGTAATTATTTTTTTTTTGTGTAAACTACGTTTTAGTTCACAACTTTTATCACCAACTAATTGCAATGCAATAATTATTTTTTTAGTTCTCCGAGATATCATTTGTATCATCTTTCTAAACACGCCTAATTCTAAAAGTCACAAACACGCCGAATTCAATCTCTAAAAGTCACAATGACGTTTGGATAAGTTTAACCAAATATTTGGTTAATTTTCCGCAGCTAAATCCTTGGATAAAATTAACCAAATTGCGTAAACCATTTCCCATACAAAATTTGACAGTTCATTAACCAAAAGATAAAATTAACCAAATCGTAAACTTATCTAGTGTTTTACGCAGTTGCATGAATACCCCTAATATTATTATCCAAATTAACAAAGTTAAGCTGAAATTTACTTTCAATGGTGCTAAAGTGATAAGTTCAGTTAAATATTGCTCTTGAGAAAATTTTGCATTTTAAATAAAATAAACAATATTAAATTATAGAACGTTACTAAAACAGATAAATATATTTGTTCTATTAAATTAAAAAGTTAAATAAACTCAGACAAGGTAATTAATTGGTAAATAACTAACTTATTTTGTGAATTAAAAATCGCAAAGCAAAGGAAACAAAGGAATGTCAACTGTCTTTGTTCACAAGAAATGAATAAACGTCCTTCGTCTGAACTTTCACCAATTAAAATGGAAGATTACATTAAAAAAGCTAAAGGTAATTCTAAAGTCTCCGATCTGACTGTAGAGCAACTGGGGTTTTTATTCTATTTTAATCAAAAGGACTTGGCCAAGAAATCCGATATCGATGAGCTACGCGATGACTTAGGCGCTCTAAAAAGAGAAAACAGTGAGCTCAAAAATCAACTAAATGCACTTCAATCTAAAGTTAATACTTTAGAGGTGGAATTGGAAAACATTCATAGATTAAACACAGATAAAAATCTCATCGTGAAAATAGAAGCAAATAACCAAATTTAAAAAAACAACAAGTCGTTGAAATTTGAAATAATATGTCTAATGGTATCGTCAAAGAAATAAAACACGAAGAAATAAAAGAAATTAAGTCTTGGAACACAAATTTTAAAAATTTTATTGTAAAATTTAACAACAAAGAAGAAGTTTTTTCTATTCTAAAGAACACACAGAAATTAAAAAACACTTCAATTTCAATTCAAAAAGACTTTCCTCCTAGTGTCAGAAGGCGAAGGGCAAACTTGCTGGGCATCCGACGAAAGCTTATAAAATGCGACCGCGTAAAAGGGAAAATAAGCGTCAAGAACGACAAACTTTTTGTGGATGAAACTCTGTTTACGTGGGATAATTTAGCTGGAGGGTTGAGATGTGGAAATGATTGTGGATTTACGAAATTGAAACTAATGTTTAATTTACCCGAGGAGTTCTTTTCGAGTTGTTTACCAACGTGCAACGAGACCGAAAATCAGAATGACAGAACGTTGACAGAAGCAGATGGTGTAGTTTCTGAATTGGAAGGTACTTCACGCCAATAGCACAGGGATGTTAGTGAGGATCAATCATCTAAGAAAATAAATATTTGTAATTTAAGTGTTGTCGCATATAATGTGGGAGGTCTAAATAATAAATTGATTTTCCCAAATTTTGTTAATTATTTGTTGAACTATAATATAATATTCCTTTTTGAAACACATATTGTTGAAGATAAATGTGTGGCCTTTGAAAGATACTTTAGTACCTATAACTGCGTTTGGTTACCAGCAAAAAAAACTTCAAAATGGGGAAGAGGAAGCGGATGAACAATGGTTGCTATAAAAAGGAGTCTATCTTGGAATTATAAAATACATCAATACAATGAATTTTACTTTTACATCGAAAATAAAGAAAATACTAGCAGCAAAATGTATATTATACCCATCTATATAAATTGTATGAAATGGACACTGGAATATAACAGTCTTTACGATATGTTAAGCATGTTAAGAACACACAACTTATTAATAATTGGAGATTTAAATGCTAGAACCGGTAATTTAGAACCCACGTTTAGCAATACGACACGTCAAAGAAATTCAAAAGACTTCAAAGTCAATTCTGAAGGAAAAATTATTTTGGAACTTTGCAATGATTTCGGACTTAATATTTTAAATGGATGCTGCTTTGGAGATTTGGAGGGCGAAATAACTTTTATTGGGAAGCAAGGTAGTTCCACAATAGACTATTGTCTTGCTGGTGGAGACTGGTGTTCCTCCATAAAAGATTTTCGTGTAGGGGACCTTAATCTATCCGATCATCTTCCAATTTCAATCGAAATTGAATTAGATATCATTAAATATTTCCCGAAAGATTTGAATAACAACTACCGAATTTTAAAATGGAATAATAAATATATCGATGAGATCCAGAGAAGAACAAATGATATTTTAATAGAAAAGGAATTATTGATAAGGATCAAATATTTTCCCCTCCTTGAGCTAGAAAAGATTATAATGGATGCAGCTAGCAGCCTAATGAAGAAAACCTCCTTCATTAAGAAAAAACACGATTGGTACGATTTTAGTTGTGAAAAACTTCGAAACAAATCATTAGCTTTATTGAACTTGGTGCGTAAATATAATACTTCGAGCTTATGAAATCAGCGTATGTGGAAGCTAATAAACACTATAAGAGTCATTGCCAAGACAAAAAAAGAAATTTTGATGAAAACTTGGCTAAATCCTTAGGTGAATGCAAGGATTCGAAGGAGTTTTGGGCGCTCACAAAAAAAATTAATGGCAGCAAAATTATGTAGCAGGATTCTCAGCTAAGCGTCGATGTTCTACGAAATCATTTCAATAATCTTTTGAGTGCACCGATGGAGGAAGATTGTAGTTTTAAATACGCCCATCCCTATCTGCAAAACAATTTTTTGGACGCAGATATAAGCAAAGAGGAAGTTGAATCTGTCTTGAATTGATGAAGGATGGCAAAGCGGCCGGTTTAAATAGCATTCCTGTAGAATACTTTAAATATAACTCACCCGAATTTAAAGAAAAACTAGCAGAAGCTTTGAACATAATTTTTAGTTTTGGTATACCCCCTGATCACTTTTACGAAGCCCTGATCTGGCCCATACTGAAAAAGGGAGATCCAACCGATCCTAGAAACTACAGAGGAATAGCGTTTCTAAATGCTTCGCTTAAGATATATACTTCAATTTTATGCAAAAGGCTCACTGATTGGGTAGAGACCAACCAAATTTTAAGTGAATACCAAGCTGGATTTAGAAAGGGTTACTCAACGGTAGACAATATTTTTGTTCTAAGTGGACTTGCAAGAATGAAACTCAGCAACAACAAAAAACTGTATGCGTTTTTTTGTAGATTTTAAGGCCGCCTTTGACACTATCGATAGAAACGCCTTGTTTTTTAAGCTGTATAACTTGGGAGTGTCAAGTAAGTTTGTTAAGGCCTTGGAAAAACTTTATCAACAATCTTTTGCACAAGTGTTTGACGGGAATGAAAAATCCGAAAAACTGGAAATGAACCGAGGGCTTAAGCAGGGTTGCAATCTTAGCCCGTTGCTTTTTGCACTTTATATGGACGACCTGGTGCAGTGGTTATCATGCGGAGTTAAAATTGGCACCACCACAGTTAAAGTTATAATGTATGCAGATGACATTGTCATATTAGCAGAGTCTTCAACTTCACTTCAGCTGATGATAAATAGACTGGCAGAGTATTATAAAATATGGAGTTTAGAAGTTAACATACACAAGTCAAAGGTTATGATATTTCTGAATGGAAGTGGAAGAGCATCAAGAGGTGAACAATGGAATATTGATGGAAGAGATCTGGATGTTGTTAAAGAATACACCTACTTAGGCATGGAGCTTACTTTCAATTTAAATATGGAAACACATTTTAAATCAAAAGCTAACAAGGCAAGAACAGCTATTTGTGCAAATTGGCAAAGAATTTTTTATAATAAAAATATTGCTTTAAGTTCAAAATACAGGGTTTTCAATGCAACTGCGCAATCGATCTTATTTGATGGAGCTCAAGTTTGGGGGACCATCAAATTTGATGCTGTGGAAAACATTCTTTGTTATTTTCTGAGAAAAATCTTCAACCTGCCCATAAGCACACCAAAATATATGTTTTACTTAGAAAGTGGTCTGTCAACGCTCTTCATTTCAACTCTTAAGCTGAATGCGGACTATCTTATTAAGATATCTAGCATGAATGAAACACGGCTACCCAAAATAATATGGCAGTATTCGGTACAATTCAAGAAAAGTTGGTACCAAGATTGGACAAAGCTAGCAGCGGACGCTGGAATCACTTTTAACCAAGCTGGAACAAATAATTTGGAGTTGAAGAAATCGCTCTACGAAATAATACAGCTAACAGATGAGAATGAAAGGTACGCTTTCAAAGAAAGGGCAAGAGCATCAGCCGAAAGGAGATTTTACTCGAGAGCTAATTACAATCTCAACGAACTTAACTACTTCTCCCCAAAATTTACAGTGGAAGCCATCAGCACTATTTTTAAAGTAAGAGGCGAGATGTTGCGTCTCAATTTTGTACCTCATCGCAGTGATTTAGCAGTTATTTGTAGTCTCTGCAACTTAAACGAAAAGGAAGATGTTGGCCACTTTCTCGGAGTTTGTCCAGTCTTGAAGGAAATAAGAAGAGCTGTTTTTGGTAAAAATATTTTGCAAGACAACGAAATACATAGAATCCTTAATGGTGGTAATTGGATGCAGCTAGTGGCGTACTGTAGAGAGGCGACATCATACCGAACTAGAATTATTAGTGAAAGCTTCTAAATTTTTGTTTTAACTAAACTAAAAGTCAAACAAATAATTGAATAATTGAATATAAGCGTTGCGCACATTTTGTTCGTTTTAGCTAAACTAAAAGTCTTTTTAAATGTTTTAATTTTGAAATTAAAAACACTATTAAATTTATTATATAAAAAAAAAAAAAATTATTTCAACTACATATGTAATCATTACTTATCTTTTTAAACGCATAATTAATTTATTTAAATTAAATTAACTTTAGAACTTGTAAACAATACTAAAAGCCATTCAGGCAGACGACATAATTGTCATGTCTTTAACTATTCATTTTTTTTTTTTTTTTTTTTTTTTTTTTTTTTTTTTTTTTTGACCGTGGGTAGGCGCAGAACCTGCATCAGGCTCTATGAGGACCGGAAAACGCGTGCTCATAGAAGTGTGAGATTCTTACTACACTAAAACCACCTCCACTTCCCGATTGCAACTAAGTTGAAACTTATCTAGCAATTTATTTTTAACGAAGTTAAGTAACGTGTTGCAGGTAACTTTCCAGTGAAAGTTTCTGCTTATTCCGCGATTTTAAAGCGGTTTTGTGTTCACCGCACCAAGTCGGAAGGTTTTGTTCTTTGCAGACGGCGTACTAAATTCGACTCGTCAAGAATGTCAATAATCGTTGGATTAGCGTGATCTAATAGCCGATTTCTATGTTTTCGCGCGAAACTCTTAATTTCGTCTCGAACCGTAGGAATCCCGAGATCCCTGTGAAGATCTTCGTTTCTTATATACCATGGTGCATTTACAAATGACCTAAGCAATTTATTTTCAAACGTTTGTAATTTATTTAAATTTGTATCGCAGGTACAACCCCAGAGTTGTATACCGTAAGTCCAGACAGGTTTAAGTACCTGCCTGTATAAAATCAACTTATTATCAATACTAAGCTTGGAATATTTACCGAGTAGCCAGTTCATATCTCTTAATTTACTTTTTAGTTCTTCGCATTTCTTTTTTACGTGCGGCTTCCATTTTAATTTCGCGTCTAGAGTCATTCCCAGATATTTTGCTTCATTCGCAAATGGTACACGACCGGTATTAAGAAAGACGGGCAATCTATTTATTTTTTTATACGTAAAGTCCACGTGGACTGACTTTTGTTCATTTAGCGCTATTCGCCATGTTTTTGTCCACTCATTAACATTATTAAGAGCATTTTGTAATTTAATCGTAGCTTCGTTAATCGTTTTGCCTACTGCTAGTATTGCAGTATCATCAGCAAACGTTGCTACGAAAGTGTCTTCTGTTTGAGGTATATCACGTGTAAATAGAAGGTACAGAACTGGACCTAAAACACTACCTTGTGGTACCCCAGCCACTATTTCTTTGAAATTAGAATATTCATTTCCGTGTCTTACACGAAAAAGTCTGTTTTCTAGATATTCGTTAAGAATTTTATAAAGTCCTTCAGGCAGAACTTGTCGTAATTTGAATTTGAGGCCTTCGTGCCACACCTTGTCAAACGCTTGCGACACATCCAAAAAGACCGTCGAACAAATTTTCTTTTCTTCAAGAGCTCTCTCAATTACGTCAGTTATTCTATGCACTTGATCAATTGTTGAATGCTTGCTTCTAAATCCGAACTGATGTTCAGGTATTAATCGTTTCTCTTCTATTATAGGCTGCAGGCGCAGGAGTAGTATTCTTTCAAAAACTTTCGATATTATTGGAAGAAGCGAAATCGGTCTGTAAGAATTCTTTTCGTGAGATGGTTTGCCAGGTTTCAAAACCATTATGACTTCCGCAACTTTCCATTGGCTTGGAACATATTCTAGCCTTAGAGCGGCATTTATTATATAAAGGAGGTTAATTAATCCTTTATTAGGAAGCATTTTTAATATTTCCGCTGTTATTAAGTCATACCCCGGAGCTTTATTAGACTTTAGCTTCTTTATTTCTCTGTTCAATTCAGCAAGCGTAGCATTTCTGGTTCTGTAATTTTCACTTGAGCTAAAACTCATATTAATATTTTCATTGAGTGCTTGCCCATCGGAAGGTTTAAATGTTTCTTCCAGGTAATCGGCGAATACCGCCGCTTTCTCTTTGTCACTTTTAGCCCATTCGTTTTGGCTTTTCTTAATCGGGGGTACTGGAAGCTTTGGTTTTTTCGTTGTTTTTATAGCTTTCCAAAGTGAGTAGTTGGATTCTTTCCCAGCTGACAAGCTTTCAAGGTAATTTTCAACTTCACGGTTTTTGAAATCTGATATCGCTGTTTTTAGCATATTACACAAGCGATTTAAATGAGCTTTGTGTTGAGGAGCACGGGTTCGCTGCCATTTCTTACGTGCTTTTCGTTTATCTTTTATTAAGTCTTTTATTTCCTGCGGATATTTTATATCTTTATAGCGCGGCGTAACCCTTTGATAAGGTGTGTTATTCCACGCTGCCTTTTGTATTATATCAACAAAGGTATCTACTGCGTCTTCAAGCTCAAGAGGCGTTTGTAATGATACCCTCAATTCAACGTTGTCCTCGATATCTTTCTTAAATCCTTCCCAGTTGGTTTTACCGTTTGTTAACCTGGGTGGTTTTTCAATTTTGACAAGGCTTTCGCTCATAGTGAGTATGACTGCAGAATGATCAGAGAACAGATCATGGCCTTCTGAAATTCCAATACGGTTGGAGGGTATTCCTTTTACCATAAACAAATCGATTAAATCAGGTATTTTTGACGGATCAGTTGGCCAGTAAGTTGGCTTTCCAGTCGAATGAAAATCGCAATTATTTTCCATTCCTGCCTCATAGAGCATTCGACCCTTTTGAGATATGCATCTTGAAGCCCAAAAGGTGTGCTTCGCATTAAAGTCGCCACCAACAATTAAGTTTGGGCTTAGCGACTTTATCAATGTCGTAAATTCACTCTTATCGATTTTGCAACGCGGAGGGCAATATATCGAAGAGACATTGAGAAGAATGTTTTTAGTTCTAACTTGAACACTACTCAATTGCATCGATTCTACCTCTATTTTCAGGCCTATTGAGTGTTCAATGCACTCTTTTATATATAACGATGATCCACCCCTTGCTTTATTTGAAGGATGAACAGCGTGGTAGTCAAGAAACCCGTGGATTTTAAGATTTGATTCATTTTTGGCATGCGTTTCTGATATCAAGCATATGTCGATATCATTTTCCTGCATATACATCTCTAATTCTCCAAGTTTTTGCCATAATCCGTTGGCATTCCACGTAAGAATTTTAAACTTTTCCATCATAATTTTTTTGAGAGAGATTTGGGTCGAAAACAATTTTCGAGCTTACTTAACCTATCAAAGATAAGTTTATTTGTGTCACATTGTTCCTCAAGTTTCGACAGAATTATTGAAAAGACTTTTGAAACCGGGTCTGTTTCAGTGTCGTTGTTTGCGGGTATATTTTTGGCCGCTATTTGGGCATATGTTTCTGCATTTCCTTGCTTTGATATATTCTCCGAAGGTATTGACACTGTTTTCTTTTCCTTACGGATACTAGGTTTTGGAGCTTTACTAGATTTGGAAGTCTTGGGAATTACGGTTTCTATTTGCCTTTGTGGGTTTCTTTGTGTTTTGGCAGATTTCGATCGCCGCTTTTGTAATTCTTTAGCTACTTCGCAGCCTCTATAGTTTGCCGGGTGATTTCCATTACAATTAATGCACGTCGGTGGGCTTTCACTTTTTCCGATGCAGTCAACGGTTAAATGCTTTCCGGCGCATTTTACACACCTTGGCTCTTTTTTGCAATAAGTTTGGGTGTGATTGAATTCTTGACAGCGTTTACACTGAGGGACTAACCTTGTGCTCTTTCTTAGAGGTTCGATCTTAACTACGATGTTTAGAATTGTTTTGATTTTATAAATTTCATCTAGTTTTTCAGTCTTATCGAACGAAAGTATAAATAGTGGAAGACCACGCTGTACCACTTTTGTTTCACCCTCTTTTGTCTGTTTCTCTCTTTTGACGATGTTAATTGCATCTAAGATTTTGAATTTGCGCTCTTTTAGATCACTAATGATATCGTCTTTTGAACATGATGCGTGTAAGCCTCTCGCCACAACACGTAAGGGTCTTTCCGACTTATTTTCATAGGTATACCACTCTACTTTTTCTTCGTTTAGTTTTCGCGACAGAAGGCGATAACTTTCGGGGTCTTTCACACATACTTTCCATTTGTTGTTATTGAGCGAAATAACTTTAAAAGCCGATGGTAGTAATGCCTTTAATATGGTTTGCAACTTGTTATACTCCTCAATACCGATAACATTTATCGGTGGCGGGGGCCGTTCCTTAACAGGTTTTTCTTTTACTGTCGCATGTTTTGGTGAAACTATTATTTCAAAAGACGAGGCTGCCTCAGGTGAAGAGCCAGCTTTACGCTTTTTACTTAATCTTTTCTTTGAGGACTTTTCCGTTTCACGTGCTAGCTCTTCTTCGTCTGTTTCATATCTAGAATTATTGACTTCTGGCAAGCTAGCTTTGGAGTTTATTTGAGAATTTTTGCCTTTCAACATCTCATTTTCTTTTCGAAGAAGATCGACTTCTTTCTTTAGCTCTTGATAAAGTTCCATTACTTCATCAAGTCTTCGTCGAAGTTCGTTATTATCTTTTTCAAGATTTTCTGTTTTATCTGAGTCTTTTTTGGCGCGCGCTGGCGTGACGGGTGGACTCTTTTGCCCGAATTTGGATGGTTTTATACTCGATTTAGATGGTGGTGATCGAGATACCCTTGCACTTTTTAGGAAGGGATTTATTAAATGCAATAATTGGCTCTCCCCAGAATCCATAGAGCCGACCTCCGAAGAGGGTGGATTTTCCAGTGAACCTGGACTGCCACCTGGGGTACTATATCTTATTGTTTTGCTCATTGCATAGTTATGTATACATCAATCTCAGTATACGGAGTTTGGATTTAGTCGCCTCTCACGACAGGCATGCCTACCTCGGGTATATTCTTGCCCCTTACCCGCAGGGGGTATTCATGATATAAGAAATGTAAATAGAATGTATATATATTGAAAATCCAATGAATAAATCTAGTCTAATCTAAAAATCTAATCTACTTTCAATAGCTTTCTTGTAAGCAAAAATACATCCACCTTTAGCTCGGCCATAGTTAGAAGTTTTGATGGCATCTACCCATCTTACAACATAATCTTTAAAATAAATGCTAAAACTACAACGGACTATTTATATGATTACAAATTGCATTTTACTATACCATACTTCGATTATTATTGACCCTATTCAGTGTCAGCATAATAAGATGCGGGCTAAGGGTGAACGACCCTGGCATGGTTTGCTAGGCTACAATGCTTAGTTGACATATTTTGTACCATCGACCCATTCGTACCTGCTATGCGCTCTGTATGCTTATAGACTAAGAGCCCACAGCAGATTTTGGGTGTGATCGATAGCAAAAAAAGAAGTATAGGCGTCGAAATCTTCATTAAAGGCTATTCAAAAAATCAAGGTCTTGCAGTCCACAACTGGGGCCTTTGCGAGAAACAGTGCATCGAAAAAAAAGAATGAATGCAACTTCGAGAATAATCGTGTTAGCCGAAATTGGTTTTCACCCCTCCCTAGATAAGCTCCGCGGATCCCATATTACGGAATCAGAGATCATTTGAGTGTTTAATGCACCCCGCCAGACTGTTTAGAAAACCGTTTTTCACTTAGAATTTTGAATTTTAAATGATCCGGTAGAGCGAACTATACACTCAAATAGTCTCAGATTCCGTGATATGTGATCCGAGGAGCTTATCTAGGTAGGAGTGCAAACCAATTTCGGCTAAAACGATTATTCTCGAAGTTGCATTCATATTTTTTTTCGATGCACTGTTTCTCGCAAAGGCCCCAGTTGTGGACTGCAAGACCTTGATTTTTTGAATGGCCTTTAATGAAGCTTTCGACGCCTATATTTCTTTTTCTGCTATCGATCACACCCAAAATCTGCTGTGGGCTCTCGGTCTATTAGGTATGCCGCTCGTGTTATCAAGGCAATATGATACTTTTGGTTTGTTCCTCGACTGCGAGTCGGATATCCAGTAAAATTAAATTAATAAATTCGAAATATCTACAAAAAATAATGCGTCGAATTTTTGTTTCTTAAAGAGTACCTATTGGAGAGTGTAAATCCAAAAAGTTCGAACAAAAAGCGCCCATGCGTTGTCCGCCATTTTGAAAAAGGCTTTGGAAAGCATGAACTCTATTTTCTCGGCTCCTATCATATATAGAGCTGTATTTTTTTTTTAGGTTTGTACGTTAAAATATCTTCTTTAACTTTTGTTGAGAAAAAAATTTGAAACCTCTTTCCAAAATAAAGTTATCGACGAAAAACTGTGGAGGTTTTGAAGTAAAAAATGGTTTTTAACGTTTATCTCGACTCATGTTTATCTGATCGAAAAAATACTTAAGTTGTTTTTTATAGATCACTTTATTTCCTACATTTTTGTATATTTAAATTTTATGTGCGACAAAAACTGTAGGAAATATAACCTGCCAAAATGGCCAATATCCTCCGAAAATTAAAAAAAAAGAAATTTACTCACGTTTGAAAATTTTCAAATATGATTTTGTTCATTATGAAATTTAAAGAAACAGTTCAAATTCTTTTCCATACCACCACTGAGGTAGAGTTACGGCGCATTTCTTTTAATGTGGTGTCCCCAGGAGGTATAATCCATGATTCAATCGTTTTCGTTTCTATATCAGCCTATCGATAGCTCAATGTGGCATAGTTTTTTCATGTCGTTCTCCTTTTTTTTTTTGGGCTAGGCGTGCGAACATCAATGATCATATTAACGTTGCTAGTACTGCTGGGACCGTCATTGGTAGTTTCTTGAATGTTTTCAGGTGAGGAAAAGTCTTCACATGCGTCTTCATCTTCCAGTAAATTTAGCAAGGAAGGAACATATAAACATGAGTCGAAACCATTTTTTACTTCAAAACCTCCACAGTTTTTCGTCGATAACTTTTTTTGGAAAGAGGTTTCAAATTTCTTTTCTCAAAAAAAATTAAAGAAGATGTTTTAACGTACAAACCTTAAAAAAAATACAGCTCTATATATTATAGGAGCCGAGAAAATAGAGCTCACGCTTTCCAAAGCCTTTTTCAAAATGGCGGACAACGCATGGGCGCTTTTTGTTCGAACTTTTTGGATTTACACTCTCCAATAGGTACTCTTTAAGAAACAAAAAAAAAATTGACGCAGTATTTTTTGTAGATATAAAATACTAATTTGACTGGACTATTAGTGCATGTGTATCTTTTATTACCATGACGTAGAGAGCAGGATAATGCTTTGCATTGTATTCTGAGTGTTAAGAATACATTGCGTAAGGCAATGCATTCTATGGGGAAGTACATTTCAAGTATCGAAGCATGGTTTAATATGAAACTATGAAACATTTATGAAATAAAGTGGTCGCTAGTGTGATCCCTTCACAAAAGAACTGATTATGTCAGAAATGAACTAAAATGTTGAGGGAAGCAAATCCAATTAAAATATTTTTGATTATAATCACAGCAAGATCACACAGAAAAAACTACTTCGTTGCTCTTATAACTACATAGTCTAAATAATGAAGTATAGTAATGAATACTTAACAACAATGTACAAAGAGAAATTTTTAATTTAACAAATGCCTTAGAACGCTATTTCATTTGAAAGGTTTTAATTCAATTTTCAGTATAATTTTAATTTATGTTAAATAATTTTTTTTCAATTTTTCCTTGTTTTGTTTGTTCTCTTTTCTGCCCTCTATGTTTTGCTTGAAAGTTCTCTTTTTTAAAGCTTTGGGAGGAAATTGTTTTATTTTTGTAACGGTCCCAGATACACACCCTACAAATCACGGAATCCTATAACCTAGATCATTTGAGTGTATAGTTCGCCCTGCCAGACTGTTCAAAAAATTCAAAATTCTAAGTGAAAAACGTTTTTTTTTTTAACAGTCTGGCAGGGTGAATTATATACATATACATCCAAATAATCTCAGATTCCGTGATATGGGATCCGAGGAGCTTATCTATGGTGGGTTGAAAACTAATTTCGGCTAACACAATTACCATCAAGCCTTCATCCATATAATTTTTTCCATCCACTGTTTAATTATACTAACGCACGCGTGTGGAGACTGCAAGCTTTCGACGCTTATACTTCTTTTTTTGCTATCACTCACTCACAAAATGTGCTGTGGGTTTTTAGTCTATTATTTTTATTTAAAAAAAATTCAATTCAAACACCAATTTAAAACCATGTGAGTCAATATTTAAATTTTTGTACCAATGTTTGCCTAAGTAATAAAAATTCAGAGTTTGATTTACCATTTTGCATGCAAAACTTCTTTCGACTGGGGGTCAGGTAGAATAATGTGCTAAAATTTTACAGCATTTTTTATTTATTTGGAAGAAATAAGGGGGTGCATCATTTTAAACAAAGCACTAATCTCTTTAAGTACCACCCTAGTAAACATTTTGAATTGGTTAATGGCTTCGAAACTTTGAGGTACAATGTAAAAGACTTGAAAGTAGAGTAAAATAACTGGAGTTTTGAAGCCATAAATAGAGTAACTTAAAGAATTTTTGCATGTCTATGAGCCCCACACACTACAAAAATAATTTTACAATCGTATCACTATACTGACTTCTTTAATTGATAACTCGATTTCTTAGCTTGGCTATAATTTTTTACCGAATAATTCGAACAAAACAAGAATGAATTATGTTAAACTATATACCCATTCTTTTTGTGTATGTTTCTATTATGCCAAATGAGATAATTCTGTTGAAAATTTCCAAAGTAGATACCAAATCACCTCATACCCCATACAAATTTATATTAGAAATTTTGAAAACCTAACGAATACACTCAATTGGAAACAGTGTTATGCTAAATTTCCACTTGTCATCAAGCAACCGAAGAAGACGCATTTTTGCGTCATTTCTCGAAACGACAAGAAGAAATACTACAAAATTGGTTGTCATTGAACTGAAAAACAGTGTTTTTAAATAGGTACGTTCAGAAGACCCAAGGACTTTCAGTCAACTGTATTCATTGAACGCAAACTTGACCTAGGAAACGCTTGCATGTAGTTGGCCCACCAACTATGGAGTTGAGCAAAACTGAAAATGGCAATCGTTTGCACATCGTTTGTACACGTTTGTACAACTTTTAGAATAATTTGTACACTCACCGTTTTTTTTATAGAGACACCTCAAAAAATAAAACGGAAGTTGGCCCACCAACTATAACGCTCGAAAAATCTGGAAATGCAGTTCAATTGATAATCGTTTGTACACGTTTGTCTTTTTTTTGTTTAGTTTTTACACTTCGCAAAAAATTTTTACCAACATTTTTTTTTTGAAAAAAATTTTTATAAAATTTTTGAAAAGTATGCAATCGTTTGTACATTTTTTATAAAAATTTTCCACCGTGTTAATTTTTTTAATTTTGCTTTATTTCTATTTTTAATTAATTATTCAAAATTTTGCGGCGAAAAAACATTTAGTTGGCCCACTATAACGCTCGAGGAAACCTGGAAATGCAGTTCGATATATAATCGTTTGTGCACGTTTGTTTCTTTTTTTTTTAGTTTGCCATCGTTTGTATACCTATTGTTTGTATTAATTATCCACCGTTCATATCAAGTCAAGTCAAAAATAATCATACTATGTAGATGGTCACTTCTCCCTATATATTTATAGGTACCTACCTTCATGGTATAAGTATATGTATAGTTAAAATAGAACAATTCGATTTCTTTTGGACAAAAGACTCATCCACCAAAGAATTCAGTAACTATCAAAGTCGGTTAAGTAATAAAATGTGTCTTATCCAAAAAATAATAAGTACATAAGTATTTATTTATTCTTCTAGTTTTGTTTTGCATTC
Source organism: Dasysyrphus tricinctus (assembly GCA_963921185.1). Classification (NCBI taxonomy): domain Eukaryota; kingdom Metazoa; phylum Arthropoda; class Insecta; order Diptera; family Syrphidae; genus Dasysyrphus; species Dasysyrphus tricinctus. Next base: position 139,591,462 of record OY992531.1, read on the forward strand.
GGCAAAACGCTTTTCATTATTGAACTACCTACCTACCTACAATAGATCAATTATTTTATTAGTTTCCAATCTATTTATGCAGAAAAAACATTGAATTGTCGGTGTGATCTGAGATCAAATGGTTCTTTATTGACCTTTATAAGGTTAGAGATCAAAGGACAAGGACTTTTTAAACAAAGAAAAAATGCATTAATTCTACCTATGTATGTAGGTATTGTAGAATGTAGGTACATACGAGTTTATTATTTATTAATAAATTAGATTTTTAAATAATTAGATTTTTTAACCTAGATAGGTATTAGTTTTGTGATCATTTGAACAAAATAATCAATATAATTATAATTATACTCATTTATGCAACCAGTTCTTGCAAAAATTCTTATAAATAAAGTTTAACTAATCTTAAATAGGTACCAAAGCCCAACTATTAAAACTTCATTATTATAAGAAGTCTTAAATAGAGATTTATTGGGAATTGTGTATACTTTCAAGGGTACTTTGATGTAATTTTCGAATAATTGGAAGATTTCGAGCCAGTAGTGAAAAACTCCCAAAAAAATGCATTTTTGCATTTTTTTGCATGTTGCGTCCCAAAATTTTGTAGGCAAACCTCAGATTCGGATTCAGCACCTAGTACAGTAAAACTAGAATTGCAAATGGAAAAAAATAGCGGCAGGCTGAAATTTTGCAGGTTGTTTTGGGGGTAGGTATACAACGTAAATCTAAATTGGCGACCACCTACCCCTTGCAGGGGCGGTGCCACGCCCACTTTTCTAAAACCCTGATTTCTGAAAAAGCGGCTGCACCGATACGGATGGAATTTTCTTATTTTTGTTAATATGGTCATAGAAAAAATTAAAAAAATTGTTAAAGTAAAATCCGCCCACTGCCACGCCCACTTTTCTCCTTTCTTTGTTTCTCGGAAATGGCTCCAAGGATTTGCATGAAATTTTCAGAGTTTATTCTTATGAACGAGAAAAAAATTAAAAAAAAACATTTCATTTAAGTCCACCCACTACCACGCCCACCTTTTTTATATCTTGATTTCTCAGAAGCTGATTTGGATAAAACTTTGAGAGTTTTTTCATATTAGCGATACAAAGATTTGCGAAGCACTTTTGGTTTTGTGAAACCCATAGGTAGTCCTCCTTCATGTATTTCATGTATATTTATTTATTTCTAGGAACTGTCCTAGCGAGTAACGATTTAGCTTTCAAATAAAAAATAAAAGCCCAAATCAGGCCTCGAAGTCTTATACATATCAGATTGATGAAAATTATTTATTTGAGTTCTTTCATAGCGTAAGGATTTGTTTTTAATTTCGCTGCTAAATTGACAATCATTGTACATATGTATTATATATTAATTAAAAAAGTACTTTTAGTAAGATCCGCCCACTAGCACTCCGACTTTTCTTCAATATTGTCTCTATAAGACGGCTATTTGGAGTGTTTAAAATTTTCAAATCTTGTTTTTTTCGAGCGAGACTTAGCATTATTCATCAGTGTTCATAGGAGGTGGGAAATCCAATTGTGTTGATAAAGCACATCACTCGTTTTCAAACCACTCTGGAGGTAGAGTTAAGAGCACAGTGGTGTCCACTATAGGCCAAATGAACATAATATCTTATTAATATTTCTATATTTTTTCGTTTTTGAGAAGGACCTGGTAGTTTATTCTCATTCTCAATCAAAGGCTTAGCGTCACGTTTTTCAATTGAAATTTAATCGCCAAAACAATCGTCCTTTTCGTTTAGTAGAGACATCTGACCACTATGGTCGCAAGTCTTCCCATTGCAATTCTTGCTAATTGGTGTACATTTCAGACCAGCTTTTCCGTAGCTACAAGCGTGTCCACAATTTTTTGTACATTTACATACCATAAGTCTAAGACGGGGTTTTAAATAAAACCACTTTTTTTTATGTTTTTCTCGTACATAAGGATTAACTATCAGAATTTCATACATATCGTAGGAGCAATTTCCGAGAAATAAAGAAATGATAAAAGTGGGCGTGACAGTGGGCGGATTTTACTAAAACCAATTTGACAATTTTTTTTCTCATCCTGTAGAACAAATCCTTAAAATTTCATGGAAATCCTTGGAGTAGTTTCTGAGAAACAAAGAAATAAGAAAAGTGGGCGTGGCAGTGGGCGGATTTTACTTTAACAATTTTTTTAATTTTTTCTTTGATCATATTAACAAATAATGAAAATTTCATTCGTATCGGTGCAGCCGCTTCTTCAGAAATCAGGGTTTTAGAAAAGTGGGCGTGGCACCGCCCCTGCAAGGGGTAGGTGGTCGCCAATTTAGATTTACGTTGTATACCTACCCCCGAAACAACCTGCAAAATTTCAGCCTGCCGCTATTTTTTTCCATTTGGTCAGTAGTAAAATTTCTCTATTTACTGGACTAACCCCCGAAAACATAAAGCAGCGAACAAATCAAAACTACCCCACAATTTGCATGGTAAAAATACAATCACCCCTATTACCGATGTCGTAAACGACAGAAAAATATACGACACGACACAATCTGCATTCCATTTGTCGTTTTCAACTTTTATCACTCATATCGTTGTCGTGAGTAAACGTCAAACGTCGTTGAAAGTTCTCAATCTGCATTCTGTAAAATAAATAATAAATAAGACGAAAAGAAGCGACGTCAACGAAAGAAAACGACGGTATCTGTCGGTCAAAAATTTGTTCACGACAGAGAGATGGAAGGCCGCAAAATGGTAAATATTCATGTTAAATAATATATTTTTATAAAATGTATTGTTATTTAATTCATCAAAAACAAAACAATAGAATATTTGCTTACATTGGCAATTAAAATTATCAAACCAAAATCAGTGCCAGACGCTTGTTGAGCTGAAGGAAAGGAACGAGCAGCTTGCAAGGGGTTTTCTGAAGGGCATACAAAAAAAATTGATATAAAAAAAGGAATGGAATAAGATTGTTTTGATAATCTAACTGCTTGAATCTGATAAAGCGTACAAAAGTTTCATTTAATTCAAATGGTTCTGAGTTATGCCTTATCTATGTGTTTTCTTTTTATACAAAATTTATTGTAAATTTTCAAAACTCGGCGTTTCCACTTCTTCATCCTCGTCACTATCACTATTTGTATTATAAAACATTTCAAATTAATCACTTTAATTACTTAATTGCAAATAATATGTAATAAAACTAAACCGCATTAATTGTTTTTTGAGCGTTGTCTAATGATTTTTTTTTTCAATTCCACTTGAGTTTGACAGATATCTATTACTTTTTCATCGTTTTAAAATCTGCTTTAGATTTGTCGCGTCGAAAAAGTTATGGAATGCCGTTTGAAAAACGACACCACAGAGAAAACGAGAGTTGTCGAAAAAACGACACGACACACAGTGCGTCGATTGTATGGAGATGGTGGACAAAAATCAATTTTCCAAAACAAAGTTGACTTTGCAAACAAAATTTGTTGTGAATGTAATAAAAAGAATTTTTCTAAAATCTAACGAAATTTTTACGCCCCCTGCCACGCCCACTTTTGGATATGGTTTATATCTTAAGAATGGTTAGCACGATTCGAATAAAATTTAAAGAATTTGATTTTGATTTGGTGAGTTCAAAAACAAAAAATAGTGTGGACCCTATCCGCCCACTGCCACGCCCACTTTTTTATATTGTTTACTTCTAATAAACCGCTTCTAAGATTTGAATTATATTTTGGAAATTTGAACTAGTTAGTGAGTTGAAAAAGACAAAATATTGTTAACGCTATTCGCCCCCTGCCACGCCTCCTTTAAATGGTGAAAAATACTTCACAAATACATGATTTTAAAATAATATTTTTTAATAATTTAAATTCTGACAACACAAATAAACAAGACCAAAAAATACACAAAATGAACAATTCTTCCTTAAAAATCAAAACTCGGAGTTCTATTTTCAAAATCTTCAATGGTAGAAATTAGAAGCTCTTCAGTATAGAGTTATATTCTAAAAGCTCACAATTTCTACGTTTCTTGGTTTTCTGAGATAAATCAGAAAATGCTTTTAGCGGTCTTCCACGGCTAGTTATTAGTTTTTCACAAGATATTGCATTTTCTAGAAAATTGAGAATGCTTTTTGGAAGAATAAAATGAGTTTTTAACCAGACTCCGTGGCGTCTCGCAAAAAGAGCGCGGTTTCGTGTACACGCTTTCCACCTACGTTCCAAATTTTTGTTAAAAAGTCTCACTTTTTCCGCCAAATCACTCTTAGTTGTACCAGAACAATTTTTTATTTTCAATTCATTTAATACAAATTGAATAACATCTTCAATTTTAGAGTTTTTATCGAAAGAAATCCATTTTTCGAAAATTTTTTCATTTTTAATGGTTTGACCTTGTCCTACAAAAAGTCAAATATTTTGAAGGTTAGCAAGAAGTAGCAAGAAAAGTTAACATTTTCTTAGAGCACAATAACAACAGAACATAATGGCATAAAAGATTTTGCTGCCATTTGCTAACATTTTTTAAAAAGCTTAAGTTTATACAATTTATAAGCCTTAAAAAAGAGCATTTTTTGAAAAAATCACCAAAATTCACATAAAAAAGAAAAAAATAAAACAAGAACTCATACCAGTACTCAATGTATCCATTTTCAATATTTAAATAAGAAAAATTATAAAAGAAAAATATTTTTCTCACACGAGCTAAACTTGTTCGCACAAAATTTCAACCTTTAATTATACTGCAGCTTAAATTACCTCAATTGCTTACGAAAGTCCCGCTAATCCACGAAGAAGAGAAAAACAAAAAACAAAACAAAAACAAATTTAAGTACTCCAAGATGTTCCAGAACAGGTTTACAGCTTAAAACAAAGAAATTGCATTTTTATTTTTTTTTATTTTTGTGCACTAATCGACGCACTGTGCGACATCGGTAATAGGCATGAATATGACTAGACTATCACCCAAATGAAACATTAGTTATTAAAACATTTGTTTAGTAGATCATAGTTCTAGTTCTTCAAACAGGAGGGATGTACCTATTAGCAAGGTTAATTTAAGTTTGTAGCTTTTAATTATGTATAAGGGGATGAGTGCCCATTCACATACATATGCATATACATAGGTATAAGAAATTCTAATTTAATTTAATTTAATACTAGTTATATACTACCACATACCTATTATGAATAGTTTGATGCTCAATAGACTTCTTATAATAATGACGTTTTAAGAGATGGGCTCTGGTACCTATTTAAGATTAGTTAAACTTTATTTATAAGAATTTTTGCAAGAACTGGTTGCATAAATGAGTATAATTATAATTATATTGATTATTTTGTCCAAATGATCACAAAACAAGTACCTACCTATCTAGGTTAAAAAATCTTAATTTATTAATAAATAATAAACTCGTATGTACCTACATTCTACAATACCTACATACATAGGTAGAATTAATGCATTTTTTCTTTGTTTAAAAAGTCCTTGTCCTTTGATCTCTAACCTCATAAAGGTCAATAAAGAACCATTTGATCTCAGATCACACCGACACTTCAATGTTTTTTCTGCATTGATCTTTTGTAGGTAGGTTGGTAGTTCAATAATGAAAAGCGTTTTGCCGAATGCAAAACAAAACTAGAAGAATAAATAAATACTTATGTACTTATTATTTTTTGGATAAGACACATTTTATTACTTAACCGACTTTGATAGTTACTGAATTATTTGGTGGATGAGTCTTTTGTCCAAAAGAAATCGAATTGTTCTATTTTAACTATACATTACTTATACTATGAAGGAACCTATTAGTAGGGGAGCCCACTAAGGGATTTCGGGATTTACTCGAGCGCGTCAGATTAGTATAAGGGGGGGTACCTTGCACCCTGCTGAGTACCTCCACCATATATCAGTCCTCTATGTAGGGCCGGGCGCCTAGGGCAGGTTGTCAGATTAGTAAAAAAATCGATAGCTCGAAATACTCGAGCGCGTCAGATTAAGATAGGGTAGGTTAATTACAAGCTGGAAAGTGTGTATTTCAATAATCTGACAATTTGAGTGTGACCTAAGGTAGTGGGAGGGTTACAAACTTGCAAAAAAAAATTGTCACCTGGACATTCTCGAGCGCGGTTGAATTTTTTTTATTGTGAAGAAAATAATTCTAGGATAACGGGAAAAGTATAATCTGCCATTTTTCTCGACCCGGTTTGGAGTTAGAGGTGATTTTCGAAAAAAAACGACTTAAGTGGAAAAATGAATATTAAAAATCAACGACAATACTTAAAATGCAAAAAAATAACAGTTTTAAAAGCCAGAAATCTGTTCTTTAATCCTATATTTAAATTATATTATTCGTGCTAATAGTTTTCAAAATATTTGCATTTAAACTCAAAGTTTTTATAAAAAACGCAAAAAAAAAATGTTAGGATCAATTTTTCTCAAAATTGTGGAATAAAAACTAATTTTTCTTTTTGTGGTCAATGCTCGTATCAATTTTGAATCGAACACAAAAAACCGGAAGCTTTTATGCCTGCTAGTTTTTAAGAAAATTATAAATTACCGGTACTACTTTTTTATGAGATTATTATATTATATCATTATGTAGCTGTTCCCATTAGTAGCTATTGACATTGGAAACAGAGAATACATTCAAAGTTAGTAAATGCAAACGAAATTTGGCAAACACCGAACCTCGCACATACCCCAAATCCTATAGTGAGACCAGGCAGGGCGGTTGCATACATATCTTACTTTTAAAACGCAGCCGTAATGCTGGCAGTGCAAGCAAATTAAAAATATCTCAAAAATGTAGGATCAGTAACTTGCAATTTTTTCAAAAACTAAAAGACACAGAACCTTCCGGTTTTTTGTGTTCGATTTTAAATTAATATGAGCATTGACCACAAAAAGAAAATTTAGTTTTCACTTCACAATTTTTAGAAAAATTGATCCCAACATTTTGTTTGCGTTTTTTTAATCAAAATTTAGAGTTTGTATGCGAATATTTTGAAAACTATTGACATAAATAATTTAATTTAAATGTAAGATAAAAGAACAGATTTCTGGCTTTTAAAACCGGTATTGTTTTGAATTTTAAGTATTGTCGCCGATTTTTAATATGTTTTTTCCATTTAAGTCGTTTTTCTCGAAAATTGCCTCTACCTCCTGAACGGGGTGACATAGATCCCCCCTCCCATAGTAAGAAATGCGTGTACATATTTGACCCTTCTAAAAAACAACCGTTTTCAATTTCTGGCGCCCAAGTTATTATACTCTCCCCAGTGATTGAAAAAATCCTGAATAAAAATGTTTCTTCTTTTCAAATCGTCAGATTAAGAAAACCCCTCCAGATAATCGTCAGATTAAGGTTCAGCACATGTAGGACATCAAGTTGAGCCACATATATCAAAATCTGACGCGCTCGAGTATTTCAAAATGGCGATTTTTTTTTGCATTTTCAAGAAGCTGCCGCAAGCTTGCGTCACATCCGAATCGTCAGTCTTTTGAATGTGAGCATCCTTGGGGGTCACTTAACATCCCCTATTAAAATCTGACGCGCTCGAGTAAATCCATTTGTTTTCCAATTTCTACACTCCCATACAGCCACCCCCACCACGCAAACCGGCAGATTAACATACCACCGTTATTAGAAAGACCCAGGCCATATACACTATCAATATCTGACGCGCTCGAATATGTCCACGTGACTGTTTTTTTTAAACATTTTTGAACACCTGTAGATGCTCCCCCCACCGATGAAACGGTATACTTTGCTAACATTTTTTTCTCTCCATCATCAAATCTTCAAAATCCATTAGGTCCCAACGACGCTCGAGTAAATCCACATTTAGCATCGTGGGCTCCCCTACTATATAAATATATAGGGGAAGTGACCATCTACATGGTATGATTATTTTTGACTTGACTTGATATGAACGGTGGATAATTAATACAAACAATAGGTATACAAACGATGGCAAACTAAAAAAAAAAAAGAAACAAGAAACAAACGTGCACAAACGATTATATATCAAACTGCATTTCCAGGTTTCCTCGAGCGTTATAGTGGGCCAACTAAATGTTTTTTCGCCGCAAAATTTTGAATAATTAATTAAAAATAGAAATAAAGCAAAATTAAAAAAATTAACACGGTGGAAAATTATTATAAAAAATGTACAAACGATGGCAAACTTTTTTAAAATTTTATAACAACATTTTCAAAAAAAAATGTTGGTAAAAAATTTTTGGAAAGTGTAAAAATTAAAAAAAAAAAGACAAACGTGTACAAACGATTATCAATCGAACTGCATTTCCAGATTTTTCGAGCGTTATAGTTGGTGGGCCAACTACATGTTTTTTTCGCCGCAAAATTTTGAATAATTATTTAAAAATAGAAATAAAGCAAAATTAAAAAAATTAACACGGTGGAAAATTTTTATAAAAAATGTACAAGCGATTGCATACTTTTCAAAAATTTTATAAAAATTTTGGTAAAAATTTTTTGCGAAGTGTAAAAACTAAACAAAAAAAGGCAAACGTGTACAAACGATTATCAATCGAACTGCATTTCCAGATTTTTCGAGCGTTATAGTTGGTGGGCCAACTACATGTTTTTTTTCGCCGCAAAATTTTGAATAATTATTTAAAAATAGGAATAAAGCAAAATTAAAAAAATTAACACGGTGGAAAAATTTTATAAAAAATGTACAAACGATTCCATACTTTTCAAAAATTTTATAATAATTTTTTCAAACAAAAATGTTGGTAAAAATTTTTTGCGAAGTGTAAAAACTACACTAAAAAATACACGTAAGTCTTATTGGAAACCAACCAACAACAATTACAAGTATCAATAGAACAATGGAAGAGTAGCCGGCTGACGCAAACCAATAGTCATGGGTTCGAGTCCTCCTGGGGGATGTATACTTTTTTTTTTTTTGCAACCTACTCATTATTTATGTTTTACTTTTTAATAAAGAAAGCAAGGTAGATGTTCTTTTAATTAAATTATAGACTACAGCAAATGTGAAATATGCACTGTTGCACCTTGAGTATACCTAATGAATGTATGCACAGTTGTGAACACGAAAAAAACAGTGGGCTTAAAATAAACGAAAAAATGATATTAAATGCTTAACCGTTCGTGTGGAATACTGAGTTTAAGGTTCATTGTTGGAAAGAAGTCGCACATACTGGCAGGATCAAATACCGCAATAAAAAAACAATCTTGGGCTCATCTGCCCGCAAAATATTAAGCACACAGGAAATCCAACATAGTTTCTTGCATCTACATGCGTTTCTCTTTATGTTTCTTGTTGAGAGGTGGCTCTTTCTTCGACATGCTTGCCCTCAAATTTGCCTCCAGTTCATATCACTCATATACAGATTGAGCTGTACACGAATCTCAATTGCCGATTTTTGTGAATTCTCTTTTGACAATCGCACGATCCTCCTTCCGTCAAGATGTGTTATTTTTATGTTTCCATCTCTTATTTCTGGGTTTTGCGCATATTTTATAGAAATTGAGATCATTTAAGCCAAACAACAACAATTCGGATGTGAAGTGTTTAATATGGTCCACTTTTGCGGAAAAAAATGTTACAAATTCTTGTTTATGTTCATATTTCTTTAAAAACATTTGTCTACTACAACTCACTTGCTTTCAGCTTATAGCACTTCAAAAAAGTCCAATATTTGCAAAATACTGCTATTTCAATGTTCACTTCAAAAACGATGCCCAACGATTTAATCTACCGTTACTCTGAAACCATGAAAAATTATCTAAAGTTATCTCTTTCTTGACAATGCTTTAGACTTTGACTGAATGCATTCTTTTTTCAATAGGAAGGTCTAGAACCAAAAGTAGAAAGCCTTCAACAATGTCTGGGAAATCACTGCTATTTTCATGTTCACAGCTGTATATTAGTAAATACCTGATGTATGTTGCACAGCAATGATAATTTAAATATAGATTTTTTTCGATAATTTCAACTTCAAGGTCGAATGTACCCACCCACTTTTTCTACAATTGGTATTGAGAAAAATGAAAAAAAAAAACATACAAACCTGACATTTCCATGCCTGACTAAAATTGCAATTACTCGATGAAAAAAAAATAATTTTGAACTTTTGGTAATATTTTTTGATTACTTACTTCAAGGTCTAATTTGCACATCCAATATTTTGTTTTTACCACCCCCACTTTTTCTAAAATAATTATTGATAAAGAATGAAAAAATATATCAAAATGATATTTTCATGTCTGACTAAAGCTGCAATATCTCCATGGAAAAAAATAATTTTGAACTTTTGGTAATATTTTTCGATTATTAACTTCAAGGTCGAATTTGCACATCAAATATTTTATTTTTTTCACCCCCTCACTTTTTCTAAAAAGGTATTGAAAAGCATGAAAAATAATATATCAAAATGCTATTTTCATGTCTGACTAAAATTGCAATATCGCCATGAATAAAATAATTTTGAACTTTTGGTAATATTTTTCGATTATTAACTTCAAGGTCGAATTTGCACACCAAATATTTTATTTTTTTCACCCCCCCCCCCACTTTTTCTAAAAACGTATATTTTTTTCACCCCCCACTTTTTCTAAAAAAGTATTGAAAAACATGAAAAAAAATATACCAAAATGCTATTTCCATGTCTTGAACTTCCAGTAATATTTTTCGATTATCGACTTCAAGGTCAAATTTGCACACCACATATTTTATTTTTATCCCCCCCCCCCCACTTTTTCTAAAAACGTATTGAAAAACCTGAAAAAAAATATACCAAAATGCTATTTTCATTTCTGACTAAAATTGCAATATCTCCATGGAAAAAAATAATTTTGAACTTTTGCTAATATTTTTCGATTATTAACTTCAAGGTCGAATTTGCACATCAAAATATTTAAATTTTTTTCACCCCCCTCACTTTTTCTAAAAAAGTATTGAAAAAAATGAAAAATAATATACCAAAATGCTATTTTATGTCTGACTAAAATTGCAATATCTCCATGAAAAAAAAATAATTTTGAACTTTTGGTAATATTTTTCGATTATTAACTTCAAGGTCGAATTTGCACACCAAATATTTAATTTTTTTTCAAAAAAACACGAAGAAAAATCAAATGAAAACAGTGAAGTTGATCATGTTAATTTCAGTTTTCTCAAAAACTAGAAGTCATTTTAGCATTTGGTTTTCAGTTTTTAACTAAAAATTAATAAGGGCATTGAAAATCAAAAACAAAAATAGTACTTAACACCATTAAATACCAAAAAAAATAGATTAACAAACAAAAAATCGTCTTTTTCTCAAAATTTTGAGGTTGAAAGTAAATCTTTCAAAAAGTATCAGCTAAAAAAACTTTATTTAAAAAGAATATTAAAGAATGGATTCCTGGCTTTAAGATGGGCCAAAGGATTTTCGTCCAGATATTACCATTGTTTTTTAAAAGTTATTTTTCTATTTGAAGTCAACTTTTCTTAAAATTGCCCCTCCCGCCGAAACGGGGGGATATATACCCCCTCCAGTACTATTGTTTTCTTCTTTTGGCCCAATCTTCACTCTCTATTGTTTGATACAGCGTATATCAAAGACCATGTTTTTGTTATTATACTGTTTTATATACTACTTGTTGTTTTAAATTTTGTATTGCTATATTTTGAAAAGCTGTCCCTTGGAAACAGTTATGTCTACAGAACCGTCTTTGGACTCAAATTGAAGCAAATTTAGTAAGGTTGAAATCATCTCAGAGCAATGTTTTATTCGGAAATTAAGGCGTAATGGTTAAAATGGCCAATAAGTGAAAAAACCGCGAAAAATTCGCGGTTTTTTGGATTTTTACCAATGTTGCGTTCGGCGCTCGAGGTCGAAAAATCGGATTTATTACTAGGCCAACATCATAAACAACTCAGCAAAAAATCAGAACTACCGGACCTGACGCAAAGTCTCAGTCCTATGAAACTACAAGGTTGCTGGACTAAAAAACGTATAGGGAAAAAAGTATTTTGACAATAAAGAAGGCTTGTAAATACCAGTTTACTTTTAGGTTTAGGCAGTGAGTTTCGTTTTTTGGTATGCTTTTGGATGCCAAATTCAAATCCGTCATCCGTTTGTGGCTATCAGCTCGGGTTTTCAAGAAATTCGCTTTGGAAATACCAAAAACCTTTTTTTTTGCTATTTGTGAGGCCTTATAACATCTAGAAATAATTATTTTCCAACAAAATTTGCGAAACTTTCTGAAAGCACTAATCTTCTTCTTCAATTATAGCCCAGGAAAAATGTACAAATAAATTGCCAATCTGCGGAAAAATTCCAAGTGAAGATTTTTGAATGCAATTATCTTTATTTGTGCCTAAGGAATACGCATGCGAAAGTCTACAAACGAAACTGGCTTGCGTTAAAAGTTATTCAAGGTTAAATGTCGAAAATACCGGTTTTCCACGTATAACTTTGAATCGGTACATGGTATTAAAAAGTAATGCATACACTTTTAGCGCAAGCCAGATTCGTGTGTAGACTTTTGCACGAGTATTCTTTATGGTAACTTAAAGATAATTGCACTTAAAAATTTTAACTTGGAATTTTCCCGAAGTGGTAATGCATTTTTCCTAGATATACTACCAAAAAACATATAATAAAAAAATAGTTTTCTTAGTTTACAATTTTCTCGAAAACTAGATGGCATAAAACCATCTGGTTTTCAGTGTTCATTTGAAAATTACAGGAAAAGTGTATAATAGAAACTAACATAATTCCTGATTTCATATTTTGAAAAAAGAACAGTACCTATATAATTTTTTCCATTTTTTTTTTAATGTTGGGTTTGAAGGTATTTTTTTCGAAAACTATTGGCAGAAATAACTTATTTTGAAAAAATAATTAAAGAACAAACTTGAAAATCTCAAAAAAATATAGTACTTTATTTTAAGTGTTGCCATTTGCTTTAATTTTTTTTTTTTTTAATTTAAGTACTATTTTCAGAAAATTGCTCCTCCCGGTTAATTGGGGGGAGATAGACCCCCCCTCAGTATGAAAAAATGTTTGTACTATGTCTCTCTAAAAAACCCTATTATTATTTTATGTCGCTGGGCGAATCATTTTGGGCCGGAAAAACCAGCATTTTCGAAAATCGATACTTTTTGAAGTCTCAATATCTTTTTATTGGGGCCTTATATCGAAAAAGTCTTCATAAGAGTTCTTATAGAGAATATTATTGTTTATACAAAAAGTATAAATTATTTTTCAAAAACTTCACCATTTAAGAGAAAACCGCAAAATACCGTTATTTTTGACCTTTGTGCATTTTATATAAAATATTATATCTTTTAAATAACCGCAAAAAAAAAAAAATTTTATTTTCTTGTAGAAGGGTAAATAACCTACAAACTGTGTAAAAATAAAATTACTAACATATACCGTTTAAGAGTGGTAAGCGAAAAATCCTTATTTTCAATACTTAACCTTTTTGAAGTAGCAATATCTTGTTACTGGTCACTCGTGTGGAAAAAAGTGTATTAATATTTTTTGTAGATTACATTATAGTCTATAAATATATAGATTACATTATAGTCTATAAACTGAACATAAATTATTTTATTAAAAGCAAAAGTCTGGAATTTCAGGTTTTTGACGAAATTTTTCAAATAATTATATCTTTAAAATTATTACTCTTAGAAAAAATTTAATTATTTTTTTAAATAGAGGGTAACATAGTATACAAACTTTGCCTATAAATGTTTTCAATAACACTCACCATTTCTGAGTTATACGCAAAGAAGGGATATTTTCGTCAATTTACGTTTTTTGAAACGCCGATATCTTCTTAACCATCAGTCAGAGAAAAAAAAGTGTTTTAACATTTCTTGTAGATAATCATATTATCTACAAGTTTTGTATGCATTACTTTTTAATACCATGTACCGATTCAAAGTTATACGTGGAAAACCGGTATTTTCGACATTTAACCTTGAATAACTTTTAACGCAAGCCAGTTTCGTTTGTAGACTTTCGCATGCGTATTCCTTAGGCACAAATAAAGATAATTGCATTCAAAAATCTTCACTTGGAATTTTTCCGCAGCGAAAGTACATTTTTCCTGGGCTATTATCAGTTTATATCTTTCCAATATCTTCTTTCCTATCTGATCAATCCTTTGTTGAATTGTATGCGTTTGGCATATTTTTCCATACACGGTTTATTTTACATAAGGAAATATCGAGTGAAGGCATTGTATATAAATTCTGTTTCATGAGAATACTATAGATTGGATATACAATGGTGAAGACTAATATCTGCTAAGAATTTCTTGGAAAGTAAGTGAGATATTGAAAAGATTTAAACTGATATTTGAAGAAGAAGGTTAGTGCTTTCAGATAGTTTCTTACAATTTGTTGAAAAATAATTATTTCTAGATGTTATAGGCCCTCCAAAATTGCAAAAAAAAACTATTTTTGGTCATTTTCTAACGGGAGTTTCTTGAAAACCAGAGCTGATAGCCACGAACGAATGACGGATTTGAATTCGTCATCCAAGAGCATACAACAAAAACAAAACTCACTGCCTGTACTAAAAAGTAAACTGGTATTTACAAGCTTTTCTAATTTTATCAAAATACTTTTTCCCTATACGTTTTTGAAATATAATTTTTATTTTCAAATCAATAATTATGAATCTAATTTTTGAATGTTTTTGTGGAAGCTCATCTTGATACCATTAAAATATAATTTTTTCAGATTTTTTCTATAAATAAAACGAAAGATATAAATAAAAATGCGAAATATTTTTTTTTTGTCAAAATACTTTTTCCCACTAGCTATTGTATGTACAAATAAGAATCCAATTATAGCAACTTTTATAAAGAAATTACTCCCAACAAAAATAGCCGGTTTTTATACATTTTCATAACAATTATTCGCAAAAAAAAAAAAAAATTAAAACTTTATATACATATTTATATTTAACGGTCGTAAAATACGCTTAATGTTCCTAATAATAAGGGCTGAGATTTCCATGGAAATGCATGTTTTTCTCACGACATTTAGAAGCCTAAGACCAAACTATCTTTACGAATCATAAAATTTCCTTTAAAATGTCATTCAATTGTTAGTGCATATTTAGCATACTTTATGGAAAATGCATATTTTCATAATAAGTGCATATTATCATAATAAATGCATATTTTAAGTGCATAATTTCATATTTTTCGTGCATATTTTCAATAAACTGTCGAGTAGAAATTTGTTACGAAAAACCTGGGTCGAGAAGTTGGTTTAATAGATAATGTGCTTCATAATAATTAATACTTTGTTCTTTGTATTTGTTCCAAAATAGAGATCTCGTTTTTAGACGGACGATTAATTACACGGGTAGGTTAGGTACCCGTGAAACGGGTACACGACGACGACGAGCCTTGGTGTCATCGTGCAAATCTCTCGCTGTAGTTTTAGTATCATGGTCATTAACCTCGTCTCGTTGTGGTCTCTTCGTTCTAATTTTCACGGGAATCTGTGTCGTGGTTTTCTCACTGTTAGTTTCGCTTTGGTCTCGCCAAGACATTTACACGTGGTTTTTGGCATCTGACATGTTTTACCGTCATCTCGCTTTGGTCTCGCTATAGTCTCAAAAAAGCTGATTTTTTTCATAAATAGGTTTTTGAAAAAGCTTAAAATAAGCTAAAACCGTGGTTTTTTAAGTCCATACGTAGTCCAGTCGCTATGTACAAAAATTTTGCCTGAAATGGAAAAAATTTTATCGTGCATTTTTCTTTCACAATTCGTTAAAGGGGGTTAATAGCAGCCTAGGTGTAGTTTTTCGGGAAAATTGTCCTGGAGCTTCAGCCGCCATCTTGGATTTAGCAAAATATAGCTTTTTCCTGAATAACTCCTACCTTTTTCACTTTTGATAGAAGAAATAAAGCATAACTGAAAGTAAATTTGATTGTGTTCAAATTTAACATATGCGTACGCAAGTTGGGGGTAAGAGGGGCACTTACCACCCCCTGTCTGGCTCTGGAATGCCCTTCCAGTACATTTTAAGGGGAGAGTACGATTACTAAGGCACCAAGAATCGGTAACGATTTTTTGTAGAACAGTTTAATACAAGCATTTTTACTATCTCACCCCGTTTGGGCGGGAGGGGCGAGTTCATAAAAAAGTACTACAAACGGAAAAAAAATATTAATAAATAATGGTTATATGCTTACAACTTAGTATTATACTTTTTTTAAAGCCAATACTCTTTTCTATTAGCTAGTTTTTAAATCAAGTGAAATCTATGCATAGTTTTTGGAAAAACGAATTTTAAATCCAAGATTTGCGAAAAAAAACAGATTAGATTTTTTTAGATTAGATTTGATTTACTAATTCACAAAAAATAGTATTTACAAAAACAGTTTATTTTAAACATAAATCTTTTTGGCATGGCCAGAAAGGCCGTCAGCCAGATGATAGTCTTTATTAATACATTTTCGAGTTTGTAAATTAATGGTGCTCAGGTAGAAATTTAAATTAAAAGTCTTCTCTTATTATTTGCTTTCTATATGTAAGTGCTATTTTTATATATTGCGATAGTTTTTTCCAATCCATCCCGTTTAGTAATTCTATGAGGTCCGTTTGTTCCAAATAATTCTGTTACCATATTAGACGCCGTATCTCGGCTAGAATTGGGCACCTTGCGATGAAATGTAGTATGTTTTCCCTCTCGTTGGTGTTGCATGAAGAGCAGTTAAGTGGTAAGTCGTTGCGATGTGGTATGTAATGTAAAGGCAATAGTTCTCCTCTTGCACGGAATATGAATGATATCGTTTCTTTATTAAGGCTGTCGTTGAAGTAGTTGGATTCTCCTAAATTGTGCTGGAGTTCAGGATAGAATACTCTATGTTGTGAACTTTTGGCTCGCGCTATATTTTCCTCTCTTGTTTTGGAATGGAGATTTTCAAGTAGGATGTTAAGAAATGGCCTCCAGTCTGCCAGATTATCCAAACTAAGATTGAAAGAGAGTTCACAGTAGTTTGCTAAGTTCTTCCATTCCTCAAACCATGAGCTTTGCGATCTAATTATGGAGACTGCAATCTTTCTTACGACTTTATTTTCGTGACTATACATGAGTTTTAAAATGTAATTAAAGTGAAGTCTTAGAGATGAAAGATACAGTGGCGATAATCCAGTTTCGATGAGTAGCATGTAGTTTGGTGTTGTGTCTGGTAGTCGAAATTGTCGCTTTAGAAAGAACCTCAAGAGTTTTTTCGTGGTTTCAGATTGATTCCAGCCCCATGATTCCGCAGCATAAAGCATTATTGACTCGGACGTTGCCAGAAAGACTTTATATTTTGCGCTAAATGATAGGTCTTTGTTTCCATAAACATTTTTCCACACCGTCCCAATCGCATTTTTGGAAGAGGAAAGTTTTTTGACTAAGTGCTTTTCCAGGTTCAAGTTGCTTGTCACAGTGAAGCCCAAGTATTGGTATTCCTTTACAGTTTCGATAGGCTCTGCTCCATAATACCATTTTTCTTTAGCAGCAAGTCGTCCTGTACCTCTCCGAAACACCATTGTTTTTGATTTGTTGAGATTAACAATAAGGTTCCACTTCAAACAGTAATCTCGTAATTTGTTTATCATTAGCTGAAGGGACTCTGGTGATTCAGCTAAGAGGACTAGATCGTCTGCGCACATCAGTATTTTTATCAGAAACCCATCGATTGTTATACCACACGGCAATTATTTTATCAAGTCTTCAATATAAAGGCAAAAGGAAAAAAAACATAAAAAACAATTTTTCAAATTTTTGAAATTATATATTACTTTTTCTTTAAATTCGTGTCTCTAATTAAGTCTTAATCAAAAACTGAAGACTGATAGTTTTATGTCTTCTAGTTTTTGAGAAAATTTCCAAACCTACTTTTTATTAGATTTTTATTTTAGTTCTTTCTACTAGAAATAATTACAAAACAGTATTTGCGGTGATCTAACTTTGAGGTGTTAAGATGACGGATATAAGAAAGTTAAAAAATGCAAAGAATTCCTTTCTTATATCCGTGTTTTCTTATATAAAAGATTGTATATTAGAAAGAAAACCTTCTGTTATCGGATAAATGCATTATAAAAAAGAAAATTTCCTTTAAATATCACTATATAATTTGAAATAAATATCCAAAGCATTGAATCCAAAATTGAGTGTATCTTGTATTGGCACTTATTCATAATTATCGCTCAAACATACCAAAAACAAACATTAAATTATGAATTTCTTTCAAAATCATATTATCACGGGGTGATTTCTTAAATACGTTTAATTTTCTATGCAGTGAGAGAAATTTTTTAGCGGAATAAGTTGCTTATATCAGTGTTTTTCTTATAAACAGTTTTCTTATATAAGATTCATTTTACACGTAACTTTATGGGAATGTGCATGGTGTTTTCAAATGTCTGTCTTATAAGCGAGTTTTTCTTATATGAGATTTTCTTATATCCGTCATCTACTGTACTGGGTTTTACTGTCGAGAGCTTTAAATCAAAAAGAAATAGTAAATAAATGCTTGTATTAAACTGTTCTAAAAAACCGTTATTATTTCTTGGCGCCTAAGTTATCGTACTCTTGCCAATTTTCATATTTTAATTTGGGAGCTTTGAGAAATACAAGTAGGTATTTTGTATCCCTTTCTATCGGAGCCTATATTGTTTGCCTTCGTCTGACTTTCGTCCTGATGGAATTAACCTTCCATATTCTATTTTTGAGGATGCAGTCGACTTTAAAAACTCTGCCAATTCCGATTTACACAGCGACAATACAGAAGAAGAAACATTTGATATCTTAGATGATAATGAAGTCGAAGATGTCAATTTTATGTTGCCTTCACAGAAAAAAAAAATTAAAATATGAATAAAATTACTTATAAGAAGTTATATGTGTGGACTAGGCCTACAGGGGAAACCACGTCACAAAAAAAAAACGCCCCTATTACTGTACCTCTATGGTGGTACGGAAAAGAGGTAAATGGAAAAAAGGGATTGATATCCACTTCCATGTTTCAACACAAACAAATTTAATACCAGGTTAACATTTTGAATATGGAAAGAACGTACATCGGGACCTATGCCCCTGCCCCCCCCCCTCGATAGAAAAACACAAGAGAATTCTTGTATTTTTCAAAATTCCTCAATAAAACAATAAAAATCTCCTGCTAGAGTTGTATAGTCTAAAGCCAGCCAGTGGGTGATAAGTGACCCTTTTGCCCCCAATTTGCGGTCGCCTATGCATTACTTTTTTAACACTTCAGATTCTATACAGTAAAATTAAACTAACTTTTAACTCAACCTTTTTTGTCAAAACTGAAAAATGTAGGAGTTATTGAGTAAAACGTTATTTCTCCTGAAATCCAAGATGGCGGCTTAAGCTCCAGGGCAATTTTCCCGAAAAACTACACATAGGCTCCTAATGACCCCCTCTAACGAATTGTGAAAGAAAAATGTACGATAAAATTTTTTCTATTTCAAATGTTTATCCCGACTGGGCTACCAGGTGACAGCAAAGAGTTTTTCAATTTATTCGAGCATAACCAGACTAAGCACCACTAAAGGAGTCTGATGATCGAAGTGGCACTCGTGAAATAGCTATAACTCCAGCCTATATACTAGGCGTTAACACATACAAGTTGTTGTTGTTCATTCAAAATTATTAATTAAATTGTTAATCGTTATGTTTCAATTTTGAAGAAAAAAAAAATCCTGTGGCCTAATGTTTTTGTAGGCAAATACTCTGTTGTATCCACAAAAAAATTTGTTGTGTTTATGGGATGGTGGAATCATCAGTGCGTATTTCTTTGAAAATGAGGGCGTATGGAACATATCCGTCAATAGCGAGTGCTACCGCACCATGAAAACGAACTTTTTGTTGCCTGAAATTGAAGTTCGTGATTTCATCAACATTTAGTTTAAGCAAGACAGGGCTACGAAAAACACAGCGCGTCAAACAATGGTTTTATTGAGAAATCATTTTGGTTATCAACTAATTTTGCTTTACGGACCTGTCAACTGAATCATATACGGCGAAATCACGGCCAACATTATTTAAATTAAATAATCTTTAAAAATTAAATGTCAGAGATTGTTTTTTTGGGGTCATAATAAGGATTTCACCATCCAATTCCATTTTATCACAGATAAAAGGGGTACAAAGATATCGCATCTAGAACAAATAAAAATTACAATTTTCCAACCAGCTCTTTTCCTTTTCCCTCAAAAATCAGATCGGTTGATCACACTACTGATGAGGTTTTTCTTATTTAAGTTATTAAGCACTAATTTTTTGAATACTGAAAAATGAATTATGATATTCACATTAAAAAAAAGTTCAATACAAACTAAATTTTATATTTAAAATATTTTCTTTTCAAACCACTTCATGCGGCTAATATGGACCATAATTTTCCCATGCTATTCTATGGACCCAAATGATGGTTTGCGTCTCAAAAATTGTTTTTTTTAAAAACTATTTTAAAGATTAATTTCTTGGCAGAATTGAATTTAGGAATACTTAATTTACAGATTTCAATAAAAAAAATAAAATGCACGACTGGATCGCACGTACTTGCTCTTATGTTCAAGTTGTGTGGGACTTAAGGACTTTAAGAAATATTCAAGTAATTATAGAAAAAGTATAAAAAGCATTTAAATCGTTCTTTTAATTGTATAAATAGTCTGATAAATAACTTAGAGCTCAAAAAAAAGTATGCCATTTCATTACTTGGAAAATATGAATAAATGCAAAGAAAAAAATGTGTGAGTACCGGGACTCGCGTGGAAGATGTGTAAACATTCGTTTTCACCTGAAGGTAAGGGATCGGGTCATTACCACGTATGGCAAAAATTAGGAATCTGTAATACAAGCGCTAAAACAAAATGGTTGCACGACACAAATTATAATGAATTTACCCATTAAAAAACTCCTTTCGAGAAAACTCCTCCGCAAATAAACCATCACAAATTAAGCTACTTCAATTAACTTTATGACGACACCAAGTTGTTCCTGGATTCAAAGTTAAAGTGTCAAAAAGTAACTTTGAGTACATTTTTCCAACTCATCTCTTTGATACTGAGTTGAAATGGTTAATCCGTCAAAAGCAGCTGAAATCACGATGTTTTCATTTTGATATACCTTTTGTTTGCTTCTTTATCGATCGGTTTGGAATTGATATCATTTTTGTAATATGTAATAACTAGTTTAATTTTATAATCCCCCAGATCTGATCCGGATTAGATTATCATAATGAAACAAACAGGATCCCAGTGCGACAAGAGTGTTATATACCTATCCGATCCCCGTTTATCCTTTTGTTTCTGTATTTTCTCTTTACTCTTCTCTCTATTTTCTCCCTATCTTCAACACAAAAAGCCATCTACCTGTGAGAGAAAAAACTCATTTTTGCAAAAAAGTACAAAGGGTGTATGGTCAGAGTTAATTTGCAAATCGAAATCCAAAAGCAAGGTCGGATTTTGTGTTGTTTTTGTAATACATGTATGCATATAATTTCCAGATCAGATCTGGGGGAAAATATAAAGCTAATATATTTTCATTTTTATTGATTCTACCGTCGGTAGTGAGTTTGGAAATTTTGTCCAGGTTTTGCGACATTTTTCTATCTGATTTGATCGATTTGTAGTAAAGAAATTTGTGCAAGTAATGAATGATAAAAAAAAATTGGAAATATTTTTTCTTAAATATTCAATTTTGTGCTAGAATGAAGTTAAATGAAATTTAATTTGAAAAATTTATGCATTTTCGAAGTGCTGATAAAAGTTCTTTTGAATAATGAAATCACAATTTCTTCTTGATTTTTAATTCCAAATCTATTTCGACTTTTCTCACCCAATTTGTTTTGACAGATCAGCCGTATTTTTAGCTTTTGTCGTTCCTCAATGAAAAGTAACTCAAAGTGACTTTTTTAACTATGACATTACAACACTTCTTTTTGACACATTAACCACAGCCAACTAGAGAAACATAAAAGAATGCGCCACTTGGCAAATCATATTATGACATTTCAAATCAAGAAATTGCAAATAACACTTAATATCACAAACCAAAATTGCCAACCGCGATTGCAGAGATTAACATTAAAAGCAGCATATGGATACAAAAAAATGAAATAAAAAATTAAATCTTCACCTGGCAAAATGTATGTCAAATATCTCTGTCAAGATATGATTGCATCTTGACATCCAATGAAGATATGAAACGGAGTGACTCCATTAGATATTTAATGCCAAGACGAACATTCTGAGAGAAATTATCTACTGTGGAGTCGGGGTGTAAGGAATTCACTCCACTTAGCAAAAACCCAAACCATTAGGTATAAAATGAAAACTACCTTACCTATTCGAGTTTACAGAGTTCTACTTACCTACCACAAATAAAATGGTTCCAAACGGAACCGTGAGCCCATATACGTTACAGCCGGTTTTCAATTTTACCCATACCGAGCGCTAAGATGTTTACACATCAAAAATTTAAAATCGTTAGAGCCGTTTTCTTAAAAATTAATTTTTTATATAACGGGTGATTTTTTAAGAGGTTTAGAACTTTAAAAAAAAAAAAAACACAAAAAATTCGAAAAAATGAATGAAATATTTATTTGAATCGATAGTTTGAACCTTGCAATTTAATGTTTAAAGATAATTTCATGCAAATGTTGACCGCGGCTGCGTCTCAGGTAGCCCATCCACTGAGTCCAATTTTGGCATACTCTTTCACTCATATCGGCCGGTATCTCACGAATGAATGCATGGATGTTGGCTTCCAGTGCGTCAATCGAAGCGGGCTTGTCCCTATAGACATTAGCCTTGACATACCCCCACAAAAAATAATCTAATGGTGTCAAATCGCAGGATCTAGGCGGCCAATTGACCGGCCCGAAACGTGAAATTAACTGTTCACCAAACTCGCCTCGCAATTGCGCCATTGTTTCGCGTGCTGTGTGGCATGTGGCACCGTCTTGTTGAAACCACATATCATGCAAGTCAAGAACTTCCATTTCGGGCAAAAAAAAGTTTGTTATCATCGCTCGGTAGCGTTCACCATTGACAGTAACGCTGCGATTCGCATCATCTTTGAAGAAATATGGCCCAATAATGCCGCCGGCCCATAAACCGCACCAAACAGTGGCTTTTTCGGGATGCATTGGTAGCTGTTGCAATGCTTCTGGCTGATCTTCACTCCAAATGCGGCAATTATGCTTATTTACGTACCCATTCAACCAAAAATGAGCCTCATCATAAAATGGAAGCAGCGCGCGATGAACATTTCGAACCGAGCACGAATTTTGATAGTAAAATTCAATAATTTGCAAGCGTTGTTCATTTGTAAGACGATCCATGGTTAAATTGCAAACCAAACTGAAGCTGTTTGACAGTGACACAAGGTACTAAACATACGTCAGCTGTCAAAACCAGTGTTGCCAAAACCAAACCAGCTAAAAAATCACCCGTTATAACATTTTTGTAATATTTTTCCAAAAAAAATGTTGGCATGCTAATTTTGAGTATATATTAATATACATTTAAAACTGAAATTTCAAAACAATTCATCAACTCGTTTTTGAAATATTGAATTTTCAAAAAAAAATTTTGAATCTTTTTTTAAAAATCCAAAATTTATTTCTTCCAAAATTTTGGTATACAGTATTATTTATATTGTAACTAAGCAATTGTACAAAAAAATTTATTGAAATTTATTGAAATTTATATATGTTTTTGGAAAGCTACTACTATTCAAATTTGCAAAAATATGTTTTGGAAAACATATATTTTAGATAAATTTATTTTTTTCAATAACACATGGTTTTTTAGCTTTTGCCAAATTTCGATTGGAGTTTTAAGTACTTCCACCGTCATCCACCGTTTAGTTCTAGGGCGCAAATTATTTCTTATGCTATTTTTCCACCAAAGGTTTATCTCAGATTAGATTTAATAAATCTTTTTAGTGTTTCCACCGCACAAGAAGATTTAAAAAAGATTAAATTTGACAGCACCTTCAAAAATGCAAATGGCGTTCCAATTTTTCTTATGAAGTGCGAATGAGACAGAATGTTTGAATCGTGTGAAACAATGAAGAACTGAATGCGAGTCTCGAATGAATCGTTCAGCACCATTTAAGAAAAGGTCAGTTCGATTTGTAAAACTATTTATCCTAGGATGATTTAACAAGATTAATTTCTAATCTTCAAGATTTACGAAATAAATTTGTATGGTAAATCTCCAAGATTTGAAGGAGATTTGAGGTAAATCTCAGATTAGCGTCAAGTGGAAATGTCATTAGTTCATAAACTAAAACATATACAAAATATGTATGCTTTTAATTGCTTTTCTTTGATTAAGAACTATAAACCTATTATAAGAAGTAGAAAAAAAAATCACAGATTTTACATGTTTTTGCAATATCTTTTTTTCGCATGAAATCTTAAACGTTTAAAATTGGTTCCCAACAGAGATCAGAAATAACTGTCAACCTTTATTCATTCATTATTATACATTCCCTTAAAAAGATTTCGGTTGTGGTTCGACATTTATTTAAAAAAAATTCAAATTTAGGTTATCGGTTGAGATTTATTTTTAATTTTTAGAAATATCTCTCAATGGTTGAGTTCTTTGCGAAAAAATAAATGTAAAAGGTCAACCTTTAACCTTTTTCGCTGAAAATAAATCAAAAATGGTTTTTACGATTTATTGCATAAAATCACTCATAATCAGAGTTGGTAAAATTTCAATGCAAAAAATAAATTTTTTATTAAAAATAAAATTTTAATGTAATGTGAAAGTGTGCGGATCAAACATTCTCTGCATTAAAAACAAAATAGAATGCAATATGAAAATTTTTTTGCAGTGAAAAAAAAAAAATGTCAATAAAATAAATTTTTTTTTTTTTTGAAAAACCGAGTATGCCAATCGATTTAGAAGGGAAGTACTACCTCATACTCGGTTTTTCAAAATGTTGATGTTGATATTTGAACACCTGTCGGATAAAATGTGTTCTAGTGGTCCCACAGCGTTGGCGGGAACACTCGGTAATACCCCCCTTCTAAATCGATTGGCATACTCGGTTTTTCAAAATTTTGAGGTAGACATTTTAACTCCTGTCAAAAATCGTGTTCGTGTGAATCTTCGTCCTATCACAAAATGAGTACTCCATACAAACTCATTTGAAATTCGTGTCCTACCCATCATTACCACGAATCATGCCCTTAAATATTATTGACGTAGTTTAACGATATAACAAAAACATGTCTTACATTTTTTTTTTAATGCAACAAATATTCATGTTGCATTAACATTTTTTTTTAATGCAAAATATTTTCACATTGCATTAAAATTTAATTTTTAATAGTTTATGCAAACAAAAATGCATTTAAAAAAAAATGCATTTAAAAAAATAAATGTTTACAACTCTGCTCATAATCCACGTGTTCACCGATGACTAAATATCCTTATTAAATGCATTTCTCCATGTAGGGCCTACAAAATTTAAACATTCATACTAAACGGACATTCTGATTGATCAATTTGCAGATGAGATTTATTTTTTTCTCTCAGTGATAAATCTCACTGGTTGACCGAAACATTAAAAAAATCAAAATAAAGGTTTCTCTCAGAACTTGACCGAAAAAATTTCTTTTTTAGAATAAAGGTTAGTGAGTGATTTTTATTGAAAATGACAACAAATGAGAGTTATTGAAGAACCTTTCAAAAGGTTGAGTTTTATTTCTGATCTCTGGTTCCCAACCATTGTAGACTTAAATCTTAAAATCGATTCCAAGAACATACTAAGGCCGTGTGCCAATTGCATTAAAATCCTGGCTAAATTTTGACATTACTGAGGTGAATATAGACGTCAAAATTTAACCTGCTCAGGAGCTCGTTAAAATTTTAGCCAGTGGTTAATTTTTTACATGTCTATGCTCATGAAGAAGTGAGGGAGATGAATGTAGATAAATATTGTATTTTGCTATCATGAAGTCATGAATCCTATCGGGAAAGATGAAAAATGGAAAAAAACTAAAATTAAATGAAAGGATTAAGAAATATAGACAAAGACCTTTTAATAAATGTAAGTATGCACTCAAGAAGAAGTTTGAATAACTTGTGATAAATCCTTGATAATGCAAAAGAATCAATAAAATTTATTGAAAATACTTTTTCAGATGATTCATTCATTTTGCAAACTGAATTGTTTGCGAACTATCATTACTGAAAAAAATGCAACAACAAAACTAATAGGAAGTGAATGTTAAATAAAAAATCCCATTTAATCCAATTGACACAGCAAAAACCTTAAATTTTACTCACCCCTATAAAAAGGGATAACATTTAACTGGGAACAAATTTAACCAGAATTTTAACGCAATTGGCACACGGCCTAAGAAATTATTTTTAAAGTTACTCTCATTTTAAAATTAATAAAAGAAGGGTTTGAAAGTTCTAAATTTTCCACCAGTTTGGATCGACCATCTTACAATATTTGCTAATATCTTTTTTAATGCAGCAGCACACTCACATTATATTTTGATTTCATAGGTTTGCATAATGCTTGTGTGACATGCATATGTACATAAATACAAAACTGGTATCAGTTATTTAAGAGTGTGAAAAAAGATTAAAAGTTACAAAAATAAAGTGTAGAAAAGTATTTTTTAAAATAGGTGAATTTGAATTGTCAAAGTCTGTCTTATATTTCTATTTTATTTCACTGTCAAGTTTTTTTCTTAATTGATGAATTAATTCTTTTTGCAAAGATTTTTCTTTGTTGAGGAAGTGGGTGGACGCCACGTCCCTTGAATATAAAAAAAAAACAAAATTTTCAATTTTCCAATGCACTACACCCCTAATACTCTACCAAATTTCATCGTTCTACGACAAAATTGCCATTTAGTTGATAGATTTTAGAAAGTGGGTGGATGCCACACCCACTAATGGTAAATCTCAAGTTTTCAAATGTAAGCTATGTATGCTCTGCAAGTTCTACCGCTTTACCAAATTTCACCATTCTAAATTGTTGATAAATGATAACAATTCTGAAAAATTGGGTTGATGCCAAGCCTCCTGAATGCAAAATCTAAAATTTTTCTTTTACATGCATTACACAGCCCTTTTATTCCGCCAAAATTCAAAGATTTATGTGCTACGTGGAAGTGCTCTATATTTATGTAAATTAAATACGCGGGTGGCAATGGTGCAGTGGATGTAGTGCTTGACTGCTAACTTAGAGGTGTGGGTTCGAGCCCCATTCTAGGCAGCATTCTTTTCTATATTCTCCCAGCTTAACTGGACGCCATCCGTGAGATTTAATGAGACAATAAACACCTTGATCTCAATCCACTGTGCCAAATCTTTCCTATCCTCCTACTCTTTCTAACTAGTGCCGTGCAATTCAGGTTGCATTTAAAAGACCTAAGGTCTTACAGGCATGTAGTTAAAATTATTATTAAAATTATTATTAAAAAAAAAAAAAAAAAAAAAAAAATACAAATTTAGTGAAAACGGGTGGATAACACGCCCCCTACCGTTAATGGAAAATATCAATTTTTTCCTTTTTATTTTGCATGCACAATAAGACCTTCCATTGTGTGAAATTTCAAGATTCTTCCATACTTTTGACGGTCTGTCAATCAGCGAGTGAGGGGTGAGTAGGTCAGTTATATGGTTTTAGTGATGTATGAAGATCAATATATCGCACGAACCACTAATTCTTAGAAGTTGAAATTTATTTCCACGCCTGGACTTGATTAGTTAAGTAAATGCTTCAAATTTCAAGTATCTGACTTTATTGGTACCTACTGGAGTATAAGAGGGGGTCAATAATTGCTTAGGTTGGATCTGTAAATAAGATGTAGGCAAGAACTTAACTTGTCATTACCGTGCCCTTTCATTTGTATATACTACTTTTTAATTTAATTTATTTTTATTATTTATTTATTTTATTTATTATAAATTTAAAGAAAAAAAGCTACAATTTCAAATAACATGACGCAAACAAATAACGGTGTTATGTTTATTCCGTAATTTGTGTGTATGAAAATGTTTGAATAATTTTTCAAATAAAAATAGCGTACATTTAACCTTTAGAAACCTACATTATTTTGTTCGCAGTATATTCAAGAAGATATGTGCGAAATTTCAGCGTATTATCTCACAAGACAAAAAAGTTACAGATTTTTGAGACGCAAAACGTCACTAGGGCCCATAGTGCGGCGGCGGCGGTGGCGCGACGTAAAATTATGTTAAAAATATTTATTCTCTTTATTTAATGCCTTTTTCACAATTTTTGGCTACACGTAGAGTTTGAAAATCCAAAATTTTACTGTAGTTTTTTTGAATTCTCAATTAAATTGTCTTCACTGCACTGTAAATAGTCCATATTTCTTTTAAATTTTTTCAAGTGTATTTTAGGTTAAATCCCCACTTTATTTATGCATCGGTTTGTTTTAATGGTAATAAAATGGTGGTCCAGTATATTATACGTCGCCTACCCTACTGCTGAAATAAATCAGTAAAGTAGAAGACTTAGCACAATTTCTGTAATTGAAACTTTTCACTTCAGATTCTTTGTTGTAGTGAGCTTAGAGCAAGCTGCAAATCTACAATCAGAGGCTCATTATAAGTGCATGTGTTAGTGGTTAGTAAGACAATGGGAGCTAACACATGCATTCGACTAAATTAATACATTTACAAAGTTAAACAATAAACAAAATTAAATAATAAATAAAACATTTAAACTACAAAAGTAAAATACAATCACGAAAGTGGGGCACTGGTTCGAAACAATTTTTTTAATCCCATCTTACTAACGTTAAAATCAACAGAGAAGCTATTTAAATTAAAGATCTTGCACATACGGTTGAGTGGCTCATGTAAACCGTAGTTAGTTCTATGGAAATTTACATGTAAAAGTTTAAATCTTCGCAGATGGTGCGATCCTCCGCGTTAATTTATGCCAATACAGGCTAACAAATCAGGAGCATCAATTTGACCATTTATAAGTTGGTGAAGAAATATTAGCCTTTGATATAGGTTTGAACTTGCAGTAGCTGGATCCTGTGTTCATATGGTGGAAGGTTGAATGGATCAGCCAATGGAAGACCTTTCAGAGCAAAGCGTTTGAATTTATCTTGTATTGATTCAATTCAACTTTTATGAATTTCATAAAAGGGAGACCACACTTGAGAAGCGTACTCTAGATGAGGTCGTACATAACCATTGTATAAGGAAAGAGTAACGTACGGATCGTCAAACTCCTTTGCCCAACGTTTTATAAACCCATGCATAGAGCTTGCTTTATTAAACAATGAAGTTAATGTGTTCAGTGAATTCTAAATTTGAACTAAAGTTAACACCTAAGTCCTTGAAATTAAAGACTCGACAGAGTTTGTGTTGTGAAATAGAATAATTAAAAGCATTTGCAAGTCGCTTTCTTGAGAAAGTAATTGTTTGACATTTGGCAGGGCTAAGAGAAAGACCGTTTTATCACACCAAGTAGTGAAACTATCGCAATATCGGCTTGCAAAAGAAAGTGGTCTTGGCTAGCCTTTATCATCTTAAAAATGTTTATATCATCAGCAAATATAAGAATATCACTTGAACCTTCAAAGTGTACAAGAAACAATATCATTTATAGCAAGAACAAATAGATATGGGCCTAGATGACTTTCCTGGGGCACACCGGACTGAGCCTTGAATGAGTTTGAAAGGAAGTTTTTAAATTTTTATGATTATGATTTTATCCAGGTGATAAAAAATGTTGTAAATCCTAAAGATTTTAGCTTGAAGATAATAATGTTGTGACCAAGTTGGTCAAACGCTTTAGAGAAATCAGTATATATACAATCCATTTCATTTCAATTTTCTAACGCGTTAGAATATTTATGTAAGAATGTAAGGAGGTTTGTTAGGCCTGGTTCACACGAGAATGTACCGCACGATTTTTTGCAGTATAAATCCGTGCAAATGAGCAGTGGCGTATATATTTTGCATAGAGCCTTTCACACGACGTTTGTACGGCAAGAAAACGTACTCAGCTAAGTACGTTTATCGAATACTCAACGGACTTATAAAAAAAAACTAATGAATTGCGACGTATCGTCTTCCAGTGGCGTATAGTTTTATATAGTTTCGTTCACACGGTTTTAACCCACGTTGGGTATTTGTTCGTTGGCATAGAATGAGCTTCAGTGGAGAGAAAAGCCAATGTACACAAAAAAAAAATTGATCGACCGATATGGTTGGTTTAAAAAAATTATAACTCCGGTGATACTCATTGGATCTTGTAGGTCAAGGTTTTAAAATAAAGAAGAGGAATGAGGCAATAAATATGCGTTTTTAGTTTTTCAAAATTATAAAAATTTTCATCAACATTTGAATTTAGAATAAAATAAATGGAATTGAATTGGGCTTTATTCACCCCTTTAGTATGAAAATTTT
Organism: Dasysyrphus tricinctus; assembly: GCA_963921185.1. Lineage (NCBI taxonomy): Eukaryota > Metazoa > Arthropoda > Insecta > Diptera > Syrphidae > Dasysyrphus > Dasysyrphus tricinctus. The sequence goes on from OY992531.1 coordinate 139,621,910, forward strand.
TGCCCCTCCTCAATGATTTCTTACACAATATAGCCCGTTATGTCAGCTTTCCTTAAAGACCTTAACCTTGAAGATTCAATCAGTAGAACGGGAGCTATAATTTTTAAAGCCATCCATATCAAATTTTAGTAAAAAAAAATTCCATGTAGACAACGGGATCTTCTCGCTGGTGGATGGTCGTGGACAATGGTCCAAGCAGGTAATTTCAATGGAATTGTTTTGATTTGTCGATCAATTTAAAATCAAGATTGTGTCCCTTATATACCACGTAGGATAATAAATGAGGTATCAAAATAACCGTTATTTTATTTATATGTTATATTTAAAACAACAAAAAAGTTCATCAATGCACTAAACAGATATGAGTTCATATGTGAAAGCGCTCAAATAATGCCGTTATCTCCGTCCAACGGTATTCTAGGACTCTTATTTTTTTAATTCATATTTAAGTCAATATTTTCTATCATCCGTCCAAATTTCAACTTTAAAGCCTTTTCCCTTAAAAAGATAAAAATAAAATACTTCACAAATTCAAACTTTTATAATCATTTTCATTATACTGCAGCTATTCGAGTTTTAAACGAATAAATATAAATATCGTGTGGACACATGGGCGCCCGCAGGGGGGGTCAGAGGGGGCATTTGCCCCCCCCCTAGAGTGTCAAGTCTTTACTTTTGTTCTTTACATTCATTTTATTTTAATGCCCAGTACTACGATCTGGTTCAATTTTTAGAATAAGAAAAGAAAATTGTAGGTATCCTACCAACCTACCAATACAATTCAATTTTTGTCACTCAATAAATCGAATATCCAACAAATAAATCTTTTTCTGCCTCTCATGAAACTAGTATGTTATCGGTTATCTACTCAAGCCGTAAGAGCATTAGATATTTGAAAAAAGTGTGCTAGAGAGATTTTGTAGGGAAGCAGCAAGAAGACTACAAGTTCTCTTGCGAGAAAAAGAATAAATCCAATATTTCATACAAGGTCTTATTTTGTAAGTCTATTTTATAAGTTTTTGTCGGGTTACGTACAAATGACCGACAAAAACAAATGTCGACTTTTATCGACTTTTCTGTAAGTTGAATTACCGACTTTGTTTTTACCGACTTATTGAAATGTAAACAGTTTGAAATCTTGATTTGACATAAAGTCGACTGCCCGGATAAAAGTCGAGAAAAATATCGTCTTGTCCTTATTTTTCAAGCGCGCGCTTGAAAACATCATTCCCTAAACTATGATCTGACCAAAATTTCGACTTTCAAAATGTCGACTGTTGAAGTCTCGATTCATTAAATCTCGATCACTGCCGACATTTTGAAAATCAACATTTTAAAAAGTCGGTCAAATTTGTGTCTGTATTTTGATCTGTCGGTCTTTTAACCAGTCGAAATTATTTTTGTCGAGATTTTAAAAGTCGATCTTACGGAGTTGATATTTAAACAAAACTTTAGTACAAATTTGTAGCCAATTAAATTCTCTTCAATTTATGTTAATGCACTTTTTACCCTAAAGTTATAAATAAAAAAGTTATAATCAAAAACATATGAATGTTTTCAATGTCTAAATTTTGATTATAACTTTTTTATTTATAACTTTAGGGTAAAAAGTGCATTAACATAAATTGAAGAGAATTGAATTTGCTACAAATTTGTACCAAAGTTTTTTTTCTAAGTCTTATTTAATTTAAGTTTCCACGGAAAACTTTTCAGAACTCATTTTTCAATATGGTGGCCAAATGGTGAGGCTTTCAACACCTAAAATCGAGTTTTATACTTGTACTGAACCTCTTACACATCAAAAGAGAAAATCTTTGTCAAACCCACATTGGGAGGTTATTTTAACATTTTAATAGACATTTTGCGAAAATTTTAAAAGCTGCTTTATTAGATGATTGACAAATTTTCTTGGTTATTTTGTTAATACACAAGCATGTGTTATACCATTTTGGAAAGTGCAACAACTTTTTTAAGTAATCGGCCATAGATGTTCCCATACAATTTTCATTTATTAGAGGTGGTCAAACTTTTTTGAAAATAAATTTGTGTACTGAAAAAAATATTTTAAAAAATTAAAATAAAAAAAAAATGCAATAACTACTATTAAATTTTATCATCTATCTATTACAACAGTCATTCTATAATATTACAAAAATAAAAAAAATAGCCAAAATTGATCATCCATGGTCGTAGCGTTCACGTATTTGAGGAAAGTAGTACTTTTTAACAACTTTTGGAAAAAACATCATAACATAGTAACCACTAGGAAAATATTTTTTTTTATATTTTTTTCTGGAAAGGTCATAAGGCCTGCTATAACCAGTTGCAAGGTTATCCATTATTTACAGGACACCCTGTATATGTAAAATAATAAAAAATTAAAATCTTAAGAAACATTTTTCCTAGACTTATAAAACATCCTCCTTAGAATTCCTGAAACAAAAACTTAAAATGTTTTCTGTAATAAATTCTGACATTGGTCAAATTACGAGAAATTAATAGCATACAAAACACACTGGCCCAGAGCAAATCATACTTTTTGCACTTGCCATTTAATTAAAATTTTAATTTACGCTATTTTCGTCATAGTCGCTGGAATTTTTAGCACTCAGCTATTGCTCCATCATATCATCTCGATTCGATGAATGACTAATTTAATTTTTCATTTCACAAATTTGAATTAGAACTCAAAAACTAAAGCCTGGTTTATACTTCAACGCGAAGTGAAATAAAATTTGAAATGAAACATCAATAATTAAACAATCAAAAAGTTTTCAAAAAAATAATTTTCGTGATAATATTTGGTTTCAAAAAGCGAATCGAGTTGCATTTGTTTCGAGACAAATTTGTTCCTCCTTGTCACCAAAATAATTGCGTTTAGTTTTCACGCCTAGGAGAATTTTTATATGAAAACTACACTTCGCACGGAAGTATAAACTAGGCTTAAATTAGTAACAGGAACAAATATATCACGAAACCACGCGTATGCTGAAACTGACCTATGGGAGCAGTAAGCCGAACGCGTCCGTCACTCTGCACTCACTTCGGCTTATTATATGTGTATACTAAGAAGTTGGAGGGAGCTGAAGCCTGATTCACAATGCGACGAGGAAACGAGACGTGAGCGTGACGAGATCCCGTCGTTACTGTCAAACGAATTTCAAACAATGAAAGTATATGAGGATATACACAATGAAGCGTTTCTCGTCGTCACGTCACGCCAAGAATTCGAAAAATTGAAAAAAAGACGCGACGAGACGACGATTTTGTTTTTTGACAAGTTATTTACATAATGGAAGTATTTTTTAAAAGAAAAAATACGATAACTTGAAATTAAAAGATCAAGTAATTCCTAATCTGTTGTCTTTAAGGCTTTTTTGGATAATTTTTATTTTTAACAAAAAAGTTTTCGTTGTAAAGAATCTCGCCGCATTGTGAATTGGGAAACGATTTTATAACTAGAAAAACATGACAGCGAGTCACGTCACGCTCTCGTCTCGTTTTCCCCGTCGCATTGTGAATCAGGCTTGAGGTAACCGCGGCGTTTTTTACACTCGTTTAAAGGTTGAGTATAGTATAGGTCTGTTGGGATGCAAAATTGATCCCGGTAATTAAATATTTTGAAAAGAATAGAAAAGGATAGTTTGACTAGTTTATAAAACGTTTGCATGTGCAAGTCAAGCTGCCCCCTGTGGCTTCAGAGATATAACAATAGTTTAAGCTGATAACAAAATAAGAAACTTATAATTTAAGATAAGGTAGTTTTGGCTTAAACAGGTCAATTGAACCCACGACTGCAGTTTAGGTTTAAGAAAAAAATTATTTCGATAAATAAATAATATTTTTATATATCTAACGGGTGCCTGTTAATTATATGCCATTAAATTTTTTGCAACAATGACTTATTTAGAATTTCAATTTTTTAAAGGTAGATACATTTTACTTCTGCCCCCCCCCCCTAGCAAAAATCCTGCGGGCGCCCATGTGTGGACACCCGATTTTTGTTCGGTAAAAACCGAATGCGATAAAAAACGTGCGGTACAATCTCGTGTGAACCAAGCCTTACTGATTTTCTTCTCACAAACCCATGCTGTTTGACTACCAACTCTACAAAAGCAAACATGAGGGATGATTTGGTTATTTTTGCATCATTTTGGAGCATGACGAATAAGAAAATCATGAAATAAACCCAGGCACAAAAATAATTTCTTATTTTGTTGAGTTGTGTAATTGGAAATATCAGTTTTATCAACTTTTTAAAAAACTGTATTTAGAAATGAAGTTTTCCATAAACTGAGAAATTTCCCTGATTTAATAGAAAACTCAATCAAAAATTGAAGAGGTTCAGCCAGTGCACTATGAAGTAAATGCAGGAAAAAACGAAACAAAATTATTTTTTGGCTTCCATCTGAAACGATATTTTATGACAGATAAAATGCATTTCATCTTGTATTTACGTAAAAAAAAACATATGACATATGAAAATAACGTTTATTTGACAATTTTAAGTTTTTTTTTAAATAAATTTCTATTCGGAGAGAGACTCTGAACAAGACTCGATCTCTTTCTTGGTGATGATGGTGTTGGATTTTGCCAATCGATTTCGCCATTTAAAGCGCATAACAATTGCAAAGGCACAAAAGAACTTTGAAATATATTTGCATCGGAATCGGAATGGTTTTCAAACATTTGTTTATGTTGGGTTTGTTGTGATCCAACGCAACCCCATTTCGAAATAAGCTCTAAGGATTTTATTTCGTCCTCAGTTAAGGTTTGTTGAATTTCCAAATACATCAGTAAGCGCTTTTGTTTATGTGTGATCAAGCAAGCTTTGCAATTTAACCTCAGCCAGAGTTTCCGTTACTGTTAAAGACTCTGGGTCAGGATTGCAATCACTTTTAGCTTTTTTAAGTGAACTGTAACTCGGAAACATTTTCTTGTCACTTTTCGTTACAATTTCGTATGTATTGCTTTCGGGATAAACCTGCCTCATAAAAATTGAAAGCGCTTTAAGTATTGACATCTTTTCTCGTTTAGTAATAGGATTATTCGTTGATGCATTTTAACAAACTTTGGATCTTCCTGGAGAATGAGTTATTTCTTTCAAGACTTTTGCACATACTGCCTTACCAGACTTCCGCAATTGTATTTGTGTTGCTAAATTAAGTTTTTCTGTTTGATGAGATCCACGAAGTTCTTCATCAAAATGTTAGAGATTTAGAGAGCCGAGGGTCTAGATTTATTTGGAATTTCAAAGCTTCCCTTTAGCCAAGTTTTTTTTTTGTAAAAAAACGAATTTCAACCCTTTTAGAACGAATCCATCTGCTCTTAAATTCAAATCTATAAATAAGCCTTCCAATAAACCAAAATAAATTTCATTATTTTAATTCATATTCAAACCTTAAATGCCATATTTTAATTTTAAATTCTTCGAGTAGACCCTCCTCACAACAAGCCTTGTCTATATTTTTTTCTAAGTAATCCAATTTGGTTTTAAATCCAAATTCAACACGTTTTGATCACATCATATAAACATTTTTGGTAAAAACTATTTAGCTGGATGGTCCTTCAAATATATCAAAACTGACGTATTTTCATGTGAAAGCTTAAAAATGCATAAAACATCACGTTTTCTAACACAAATTCTAAGGTTGCAAAAAGTAGCACCCACTGCAGCTTTATTATTCACTTTAAAATTTTACACAAACAACTCAACGGAATTTACCGGAAAGTAACAACAAAACGATTAAGAAAGAAAAAACAAAAAAGAGAAAAATACACCTCTATCAAAATAGTTCATGTGTAAAATTTAATAAAGTATTGCGAAATATTAATTTAATAAATAATCAATTGAAACTACAACTTTTTTTGTCGATGGTGCAAAGAAAAATGATGCCCTCGTTTTCACTGACTTTAGCTAGAGTATAGAATAAAACATATCTACAGTTTCTTAATCTGTGGATATTTCTCTGCCGTTTGGTTAAAATTTTACTTTCCAACTTTTCAATTTTAAAAATCGACTTTTGTCTCGTTTTTGCATGCATTTACTCCATAGTGCAGTGTCTACACTTTTTCAATAATATTTGGGGGATTCCATCTGGACCAGATGAGAAATCATCACTTAACGATGAGAGAAAGTCTAAAACAATTGATTCAAAATAGCTTTGTATGGCCTTTAGTCCTACAAATTGGGTTTCGTTCGGCTTACTCACTTGAACTCATCAGTGACATAGTGAGGGCCTTGTCATACGCAATTTGTTTTAAGTTAAGTTCAACTTACATGAATTTTTCAACGAAAATCCACTGTAAACTTTATCCAACAAGATTAGAATTCCTAATCATTAAGCTGGAAGTTTTTTTTGCCCGGGGCCAGGCATAGTTTCTATATAAGAAGGTTTTATAACACAAATTCTATATACTACTGAAATAAATCAGCCAAGTAGAAGACTTAACATTAAGGATTGGACTTGTTGAATTATTGATCACAACAAAAACATAAATGTTAAAAAAGGAGCCAAGTTCTTATGTGCACAAGAAACCTGTGCGTAAAAAGTCAGCCAAAAAAAGTAATGAGATCTAAAATATATGCCAAGTTTTAAGTTCATGAAGTTCAATATCAAAAGTAGAGTAATATCGAAACAATTCCAAATCATGACAGAAATTTGGTAATTAATGATTACTGATTAAAATTTGGTGGGTTCACTGGTCAAGTTTTCATACATTTTAAATTTGTGATTAAGTAAGTATTTAAGAGAAAACTTGCCAAGTAAATCCACCAAATTTTAATCAGTAATCATTAATTACCAAATTTCTGTTGGCTGACTTTTTACGCACAGGTTTCTTGTGCACATAAGAACTTGGCTCCTTTTTTAACATTTATGTTTTTGTTGTGATTTCACTCCTTTTTGCAAAGACTTATTTTGCCAGGTGAAAGTCAAGCCCTACCTAATTCTACGACAACCGAAAATGCTCTGTACAAATAATAGCAATTCTGATAAAGTGGGTGGATGCATCCCCCCTGAATAGACAATTCCAAATTTTCGATTTTTTCCTTTCTAAGTACTTCAAGTCCTACCGACCTACCAATTTTCATCGTTCTACAACAATCGGACCAACTGGGATATTTTTAATAGGGTAGTAGGAACAGAAATACAAAACCTTAGTACTCATGCGTTGCAAATACCAGAGTTAATAGACAAAGCTACTGATAGCTTAACTGGGATTCTCGGTAAAGCTTTTGAAAAGGGATGTCCACTTAGATCAGGGGGAGCGGGTAAAAAGAAACCACCCTGGTGGACAACTCAACTTGGTAATATCAGAAAAGATACAAGGAGACTTTTTAATGTTGCCAAGCGGACTAGAACAGATAGGGACTGGGAAATGTATAAGACTAGTCAAAAGAATTTCAAGATAGAAACACAAAGAGCCAAACGCAGCTCATGGAGGAACTTCTGCAGTCAAGTTGAGAATACCAATGAATCAGCAAGACTCAGGAAAATACTGGCTAAGGGACCTATTACTCTGGGATCTCTTAGGGAACCCAATGGACATTGGACAGAATCGTGTAGCGAAACACTGGAACTTCTGGTAAACGCTCACTTTCCCAGCTGCACCTCTAACGTGAATAACAACCCGCGAATAGAGCTCTGCATAGAAAATACAACACCAGCCGAGTTGATTACGGAAGAAAAGATAAAGTGGGCTATTAACTCCTTTTCACCGTATAAATCACCTGGTTTAGATGGCGTCTTCCCCATGATGCTACAAAAATGTGAAGACCTTGTAATCCCACACTTAAAAAACATATTCCTAAGTAGCCTGAAATGGGGATATGTTCCCAAGGTGTGGCGGGAAGTCAAGGTAGTTTTTATTCCGAAAGCTGGAAAGCCCAGCCACACAGAAGCTAAAGACTTCAGACCCATTAGTCTCACGTCTTTTCTCTTAAAAACATTTGAAAGACTAATAGACTTACACATTCGCAGCACACTGAGCCCGGAGGTCTTGTCTCCAGCCCAGCATGCTTATTCAAAAGGCAAAAGTGTTGAGACAGCGCTGCATAGCGTCGTCAGCACAATCGAAAAAACGCTCAAAGATAAAGAATACACCCTTGCCGCCTTTCTAGACATTGAAGGAGCTTTTAACAATGTCCGAAACGAGGCAGTGGAAGGAGCTCTCGTTAACCTTAAAGTACATTCCGCCATCATCAGATGGATAATGTGCATGTTAAGAAACAGACAGATAAACTCGGAGCTAGGAGGAGAACAGATCAAAGTATCTACCTCCAGAGGGACTCCACAAGGGGGGGTCCTTTCTCCGCTTCTCTGGATACTCGTGATGAACGTAGTTCTAATGAGACTGAAATATAGTGGAGTAAAAGTAGTCGCATATGCGGATGACCTTGCATTACTAGCGACAGGTAAATTTCCCTCCACAATTAGTGAACAAATTAAGAATGCCTTATTAGTAGTAAATACGTGAACTAAAAACTGCGGTCTAGCGGTTAACCCGCAAAAAACAGAATTAGTCCTTTTTACGAACAAAAGGAAAATACCGACTTTTCAAATTCCCTTTATTGAGGGGACCCAGCTCAAAATCTCCGATCATGCCAAATATCTGGGTGTGATCTTGGATAAGCAACTGAACTGGAGTCTCAACATTAAAGAAAGAACGAAGAAAGCCATGTTTGCTTTCTATTCCTGCAACAGGATATTTGGCAAAACGTGGGGTCCAAGCCCAAAAATTATCAAATGGATGTACACAGCCATAGTTAGACCTGTACTTTTTTTTTTTTTTTTTTTTTTTTCCGTGGGTAGGTGCAAAACCTGCATCAGGCTCTATGAGGACCGAAAAACGCGTGCTCATAGAAGTGTGAGATTCTTACTACACTAAAACCACCTCCACTTCCCGATTGCAACTAAGTTGAAACTTATCTAGCAATTTATTTTAACGAAGTTAAGTAACGTGTTGCAGGTAACTTTCCGGTGAAAGTTCCTGCTTATTCCGCGATTTTAAAGCGGTTTTGTGCTTACCGCACCAAGTCGGAAGGTTTTGTTCTTTGCAGACGGCGTACTAAATTCGACTCGTCAAGAATTTCAATAATCGTTGGATTTGCGTGATCTAATAGCCGATTTCTATGTTTTCGCGCGAAACTCTTAATTTCGTCTCGAACCGTTGGAATCCCGAGATCCCTGTGAAGATCTTCGTTTCTTATATACCATGGTGCATTTACAAATGACCTAAGCAATTTATTTTCAAACGTTTGTAAGATATTTAAATTTGTATCGCAGGTACAACCCCAGAGTTGTATACCGTAAGTCCAGACAGGTTTAAGTACCTGCCTGTATAAAATCAACTTATTATCAATACTAAGCTTAGAATATTTACCGAGTAGCCAGTTCATGTCTCTTAATTTACTTTTTAATTCTTCGCATTTCTTTTTTACGTGCGGCTTCCATTTTAATTTCGCGTCTAGAGTCATTCCCAGATATTTTGCCTCATTCGCAAATGGAACACGACCGGTATTTAAAAAGACGGGCAATCTATTTATTTTTTTATACGTAAAGTCCACGTGGACTGACTTTTGTTCATTGAGCGCTATTCGCCATGTTTTTGTCCACTCATTAACATTATTAAGAGCATTTTGTAATTTAATCGTAGCTTCGTTAATCGTTTTGCCTACTGCTAGTATTGCAGTATCATCAGCAAACGTTGCTACGATAGTGTCTTCTGTTTGAGGTATATCACGTGTAAATAGAAGGTACAGAACTGGACCTAAAACACTACCTTGTGGTACCCCAGCCACTATTTCTTTGAAATTAGAATATTCATTTCCGTGTCTTACACGGAAAAGTCTGTTTTCTAGATATTCATTAAGAATTTTATAAAGTCTTTCAGGCAGAACTTGTCGTAATTTGAATTTGAGGCCTTCGTGCCACACCTTGTCAAACGCTTGCGACACATCAAAAAAGACCGTCGAACAAATTTTCTTTTCTTCAAGAGCTCTCTCAATTACGTCAGTTATTCTATGCACTTGATCAATTGTTGAATGCTTGCTTCTAAATCCAAACTGATGTTCAGGTATTAATCGTTTCTCTTCTATTATAGGCTGCAGGCGAAGGAGTAGTATTCTTTCAAAAACTTTCGATATTATTGGAAGAAGTGAAATCGGTCTGTAAGAGTTTTTTTCATGAGATGGTTTGCCAGGTTTCAAAACCATTATGACTTCCGCAACTTTCCATTGGCTTGGAACATATTCTAGCCTAAGAGCGACGTTGAATGGAGCCACTGCTCCTACGGGCCTGATAGAAGGATGATTCCTCAAGTGAGGGCAAAGGAAGGATCACACCATGAAAGGGTGTTTTCTTCTCAGCCAGGTGATTATGTGACGACAGACATTTCTTCATCGAACATTTATAAACCAACCACTGACCTATCATGCCCATCTACCAGACGTTGAATGGAGCCACTGCTCCTACGGGCCTGATAGAGGGATGAGTTCTCGAGTGGGGGCAAAAGAAGCATCACGCTTTTGAAAAGCGTTATCTTCTCAGCCAGGTGATTATATAATGACAGTTAACGAACGGATACATATACCAACCACTGACCTATCATACCTCTCTACCAGACGTTGAATGGAGCCACTGCTCCTACGGGCCTGATAGAGGGATGAGTTCTCAAGTGGGGGCAAAGGAAGGATCACGCCTTTTAAAGGCGTTTTTCTTCTAAGCCAGGTGATTATAAAACGACAGACATTTCTTCAACGAACGGATGCGTAAACCAACCACTGACCTATCATACCCATCTACCAGACGTTGCATGGAGCCACTGCTCCTACGGGCCTGATAGAGGGATGATTCCTCAAGTGGGGGCAAAGGAAGGATCACGCCTTTTAAAGGCGTTTTTCTTCTCAGCCAGGTGATTATAAAACGACAGACATCCATCGAACTGACACATAAACCAACCACTGACCTATCATACCCATCTACCAGACGTTGCATGGAGCCACTGCTCCTACGGGCCTGATAGAGGGATGATTCCTCAAGTGGGGGCAAAGGAAGGATCACGCCTTTGAAAGGCGTTTTTCTTCTCAGCCAGGTGGTTATATAACGACAGACATTATACCAACCACTGACCTATCATACTCATCTGCCAGACGTTGCATGGGGCCACTGCTCCTACGGGCCTGATGGAGGGATGATTTCTCAAATGGGGGCAAAGGAAGGATCACACCTCTTAATGGTGTATTCATCGAACTGACACATAAACCAACCACTGACCTATCACACCCATCTACCAGACGTTGCATGGAGCCACTGCTCCTACGGGCCTGATAGAGGGATGATTCCTCAAGTGGGGGCAAAGGAAGGATCACGCCTTTGAAAAGCGTTTTTCTTCTCAGCCAGGTGATTATATAACGACAGACATTTCTCAGCCTGGTGGTTATGTACCAACGGACACTCCTCCAACGACCAAGAAATACTCACCGACTTTTCAGGCTATAGCCTGCTGAAACTCTTCAATACCCTTAACGGGCTTGAATTAACATGGGATGTATCATAGGTTTCTTTTCATAGGGTTCACAACCCCTAGGGTACCACAATGGATCTACATTGATCTAAGTGTGACGGTAACAAAACCAACTGTCAGCCCATTTACCTAACCTAACCTACAACAATCGGAAGTGCTCCATATAATTTATAAGAATTTTAAGGAATGTGGGTGGATGCCACGCCCCCTGAATGCAAAATTCCAATTTTTCAATTGTTTTCTTTCATAGTACCTTAAGCCCTACCGACCTACCAATTTTCATCGTTCTAAAACAATCGGAAGTGCTCCATATAATTTATAAGAATTTTTAAGAATGTGGGTGGATGCCACGCCCCCTGAATACAAAATTCCAATTTTTCAATTGTTCTTTCTAAGTACTTTAAGCCATACCGACCTACCAATTTTCATCGTTCTACAACAATCGGAAGTGCTTCATATAATTTATAAGAATTTTTGAGAATGTGGGTGGATGTCACGCCCCCTGGACTGAAACTTCCAATTTTTCGATTTTTTTTCTTCTAAGTACCTCAAACCCTACCAACTTACCAATTTTCATTGTTCTAGAACAATCGGAAAAATTTATAGAATATTTAATAAAGTGGGTGGATGCCACGCCCCCTGAATAGAAAATTGCAGATTTTCGATTTTTTCCTTTGTATGTACCACAAGGCCTACCGTTGTGCGAAATTTCAAGTTTCTAAGATTTCGGGAAGTGCTCTATAATCTATAAATAAGTGCTGATCTGTCAGTGAGTCAGTGAATCAGTCAGTCAGTTACGGTTTTTGCGATTTTTGAAGTCCTATATCTTCGGAACTACTAATGCTAAAGAGTTGAAATTTGGTGAGCCACCTGTGTTTGATCAGCCTAGCAAATACTGCGAATTTGAAGTTTCTGACTTTATTGGTACTGAAGTTAGAGGGGGGTTGAAAATCGCCTGAGTTTGTTCCTGTAAAAAGGGTGTAGTGCCGCGAACTTGGCTGGGCACTACCGTGCCCTTTGATTCAAAATAGCTTTTTATGGCCTTTAGTCCTACAAATTGGCGTTTCGTTCGGCTTACTCACTTGAATTCATCAGTGACATAGTGAGGGCTTTGTCATACGCAATTTGTTTTTAAGTTCAGTTCTACTTACATGAATTTTTCAACGAAAATCCACTGTAAACTATATCCAACAAGATTAGAATTCTTAATCATTAAGCTGGAAGTTTTTTTGCACGGGACCAGGCATAGTTTCTAATATAACAGTATTACTCATTTGCGTATGCGATTGATACAAGAACGCGTGAATTCGAAGGTTAACATGCTGGCTCCACCTGCCATGAACGATGCCAAGACTATGAACATGTTTAATAAAAATACAATGGAGCCAGAAAAATCCTTGTCTTGTCGACGACATATCGAAGAAAACCAACTTTTGAACACGACATGAACGCTGTTCAAAGCTTGATGGCCATGAGATATGACGTTTCACGTGCGTTTGAGTTTTTTTCTGGTTTGCGTTGTATATCGAGGTAAATCGATTAAAAAAGTCTCTTTACTGTAATCCGGAGTATAAAGGGCATGTAGTGATGAGAGAGAAATGAAACGACATGACATGAAATGCCCAGCGAACAAAATTTGTTGATTGTTGATTGAATTGTGGTTGTGATGTTGGACATATGTACGCCCTGTGGAGTTGGGGTGTAAAGGAAGCGTATGTGTTGACTCATGGTCATAATGAATAATAGACATTATATGGACGTGTGGGGAGATAGATGCATTGAGGTGGAGAAGTATAACTTCCAATGTGCGTGCATAAGTGCACACTCATTTTATTAATTTTTTGACTGTAACTTTTTACTCACATTGTTTTTTATTTGTTACCATGGTAAAAATTACTCCTTATAGAGAAGGCTATCTAATACATAGGTCTCGTTCGTTGTGGATATTTGGACCAATTTGCCCATTCTCCTTTTAAAAATAACAGTAAAAAGTGCAGAAAATAGTGTTATATTTATATGCAGCCAATAGGTAATATGATCTGATGGCGAGTTTTAAACATCCCCAATGATTCTGCGAAGCAAAACTCACCTTGGACAAAAAAAACTAGAAATTCGTTTGACACCCTCATCATCATCATCAAGTCCTGTAACCCCGGTTGGGGCATAGGGCGCCAACAAATCGTTTCCATCCTTCTCGGTCTGCAGATAGATATTTTAACTGTGGCCACGTCTTTCTCTGGGAGTCTGCTTCTGCTAGAACTGTTGATTTCCATGTTTTTCTTGGTCTTCCAACCCGCCGTGCACCCTGAGGATTCCATTCAAATGACTGCTTTGCAATTTCATCGTTTGGTTTCCTCAGTGTGTGACCAATCCATTGCCATTTACGCTTTCTTATGTCAACGACCAGCCGCTCCTGGCTTGTCCTGCGCCACAATTCCTCGTTTGATATAATTTGTGGCCAGCGAATTTTTAGAATATGGCGTAGGCAACGGTTCACAAAAGCCTGCAATTTCTTTGAGATGGTAGTCGTGACTTTCCAGGCATATAACAGCACGGATTTGACATTGGATTCGAAGAATCTCAACTTTGTGCGCAAGGAGATTTGACATGATTTCCAAATTTGGGAGAGAGAACCGAAGGCTGCGCGAGCTTTATTTATTCTACTTTGAACGTCCAGATCAGTACCACCATTTGCTGAAACAATACTTCCAAGGTAGTTAAATTGTTCAACCTCTTCAACTGGCGTCTCCTGTATTAAAATACGCTGATGTGTGGAGCGGCCTGTGAGCATTATTTTTGTCTTTTTGCTATTTATTTTCAGACCACTCGCCTCTCCTTTTACCTTCAGAGCTTGACACATCCCGTTCAGCCCGCTGATGTTATTTGCCAAGAGACATATATCATCGGCATAGTCTAAGTGGCTAAGCCTTTCAAACGGTCTCCATTGAATGCCCTGCCTCTCTGATGTTCCAACGCTGGCCGTCAAGACATCGTCAATCGCCAGTAGAAAGAGAATTGGCGATAGAACATCTCCCTGTCTCACACCCTGCCGCACTTCGAAAGAGTCGGATAGCTGCCCATTGTGTAAAACAAAGCATCTTGCGTTGTTATAGGACTCTCTTATAATGGCAACAATTTTTGGGGGAATTCCTCTACCAAGAAGTGATCTCCATATACATTCACGGTTGACTCGGTCAAAGGCCTTCTCAAAATCCACAAACATGAGGTAAAGCGGTGATTGAAACTCCGCAGACTGCTCAAGAACGATACGCAGAGTGTTGATATGGTCGACACAAGACCGCCCACTCCGGAAACCAGCTTGATGCCTCTTGAGTGTAGACTCGATTCTAACCTTTATCCGCTCCAGAATGATGGTTGCCATTAATTTTGGAAAAACGGACAAAACTGTAATACCTCGCCAATTGTTGCAATTCTTAAGATCACCTTTCTTTGGCAACTTAACAATTACACCATCCTTCCAGTCGCTGGGATAGATTTCATTTTCCCACACAGCTGGTATCAACGGGTGTAGAATACTAGCCGTTCTGACAGGGTCAGCTTTCAGGAACTCGGCTGGTATACCATCAAGTCCAGCTGCTTTGTTGTTTTTGAGAAGATTTATCGAAGATTGAATTTCCAGTACTGTAGGGGGCTCGATGTCAATACCCCTATATGATCTACGCATCTCGTTAAGCTGGGGCACTTCAGCACTCTGCTCGACAGAATCCTCATTAAGCAAGGCACAAAAGTGCTCCTTCCACCTGCGCAGCTGATCCTCGATTGATACCAAAAGTGTACCATCCACATCCATTACAGGATGATTGGTGTTGGTTTTCTTCCCGACAACTTCCTTGGATATTTGGTACAATTCCCTCATGTCTCCTCTTCTTGCAGCGTTTTCCGCATTTTCTGCGAGACCGTCTAACCTCACCCTCTTGTCTCGTCTCACACAGCGATAGACCATCTTATGTGCTAAGCGATACTCTCTTCGCAATTCAGCCTTTCGTTGAGCATCTGCTTCGGCATTTATTTGCATCTTCAACGATTTGCGAAGCTCGATTTTATCCCAGGTGTCTTGGGATATCCAAGAGTCTCTAACTCTCGACTGCTTGGGTACAGTTTCGGATCCAGCATCGATAAAAACACTTTTTATATCACCCCACATCTCATCAATTGTTGAATGTTGTATTCCGTTTAATGACGAAGCTCTGTCGTTAAGGTTGGTGACATAGTTACGACATATGTTGGGATCACTTAAAGCATTTGTATTGAACTTCGAATTCCTTGCTGCACCCTGTGATTGACGTTGTACAGCTGCCGTTCGTAGCTTGAGACTCATGAGAACCAAATGATGGTCGCTTCCAATGTCGGCATTTCTTATGCTCCGAACATCGCACATTGACTTCCTCCATCGCTGCTGAATCATGATGTGGTCAATTTGGTTTTCAGTTTGACCATCCGGATGTACCCAGGTGATTTTGTTGCAAGTCTTATGTTTAAACACAGTTCCACCCAGTACAAGACGATTAGCGTTACAAAAATCGACCAGCAAATCGCCATTTTCATTTCGTGACCCCAAGCCATTTTTCCCCATGACGCGTTCCAGACCGTAGTTGTCTGATCCGACTTGGGCATTGAGATCTCCCATGACAATTATGATGTCGGCTCTTGGAACACCACTGTAAACTGAGTTAAGATGAGTGTAGAAATCGGTTTTGTCTTCCTCGGTCGCTTCATTTGTGGGGGCGTAGCACTGAATTATTGTGACGTTGCGAATTTTTGAACGGAACCTTGCTGTCATTATTCTTGCAGAAATGGGCGCCCAGGATATAAGACTACGCCTTGCTTCTTCGTTCAACATAATTCCGACACCATGCAGCCTTTGGCCACCCTCTCTTTCATCCTCCCCGGAATACAGCATTCTCGTTTGCCCAGAGTCAGCTCTGTATTCGGCTCTTCCTCTCCACCTAGTTTCACTGAAGCATTTCACGCTCAACCTGCTCGCATCTACCTTCGCCGTACAAGGATCGAACGTTCCATGCTCCGATTTTCGTACGTATGCGGTAGCCAAAAGTATCATTTGCTCTTCTTAAAAGACTTCTTCTATTTGTTAACGATTCATTTATTGTTATGGCGTCTTGATTGACGCTGGTACACGAAAGATGCCGCACCCCCAAATCCGATGTGCGGTTTACAGCAGCCGAAGCTGCACAAGGATTCTCCATAAAATGGTTACCTCTTGGGGACTCATTTCCAATTGTTGTCATATTTCATGTAATAGCATATATCCTTCCACCATGGTGTTTTCCGAGATACGATTAATAACATACATAAGCTCAGATTTGACAGGCACACCCGCCTTTTGTATGGTCAAACACATAACTGCTCGAGGCCGCCCACTATGGGAAAACAGACGCCTTTTGTAGCCGCCCAATATGAGTTACAGACGCTACCTGCTGCTGCCGTTGGCCTTTTAACAAAAAAAAACGCTCCTCCGCCACCAGACTATCATGCCGTTGACCGCCACCTGCAGTTCATCCGTCTTAAGGGGGCTTTTAACCATCCCAAGGACAAGTTTGTGCCCTGACCAGCAAAGCTGGGTTGTCTGCTTATCCCGGCATCCATTCGGTCCCCCTGCACGTTAGCGTTACCCACCCTCCACCACGCGGAGGTGTGCATAGGGATTTTCCTATCATTGAGCCTAGGGCCATATGGCGTCCTAGCACTCTCAAGTACTTTTGGAGGGCAACACCCTAAACTAGTTTTATCTCAAAAAAACGAATAATGCCAATTTTTTTTGAAAACTAGTTTTAATAATTTTTGATTAAACTTTTACAAAATGTGAATAATATTAAGGACTATTATGTTTGTTTTGTAAGAAAATATGAAGAATATAGATGTTTTTTTCAGAATAAAAAAATTCAACCAATAAACTTGTTTATTTTTGCAAGGCTGAGGCTGAAGTGTCAACTGTTTGCATAAGACACTTTCCTTTAAATTTGATAAAACAAAATAATTTGAACGAACAAATTTTCTGAAAAACTTTTTATAAAACTTTTTTTTAAATTCCGGGGCTATCCCGGGATCCAGGTATTCAAATTTTTAATTCCTTAATCCCGGGGTTGAAAAACATCTCGGAATTACAATCTCTATCTGCGTGTGAATCTATGTAACTATAGCTTCTGTGATTCCATGTTTTTATTACAAATTTAAAATGAGTTGTCTAAGTGAATCATCCGTTAGTATTGCTTTTTATTTTTTTTTTCAACTATCAATTTCCCTATATTCCCGCATGACTGCATCAAATAATGTTAATTCCTTTAATGCTTAATTTTAATTAACCTAATACCCAACACTATTACTTAAATATTTGTATCGATTGTATATGGCCAAATTCCTAAACGCATATCTTGCGCAAAATATGCTAAGCTAAATGTTCCCAAATGCAAACATAACAATCCCTGCTAAGCAGACTGTCCCAAAATGCACGAGTTTCTTTTTTCTTGTGCAAATGCAAAGGTATTTGTGCAATGTTAAAATAATTTTGCGCAATTCACTTGCATTTGCTTTGTCTGTGCTTTTAATCTGCCTTGCATGTGTTTTGCTTTGCAAATCTTGCGTTTAGGAATTTGGCCTATTATTTCTTTTTGTTCCCTATGTATTATATTGTCGTTTTTCTGTCAAAACCTCGTAGATTCAATGTTAAAACTTGCTAAAGATATAAAAATGGAATTCTTAGATCGTTTACCCTGAGGCCACACGAGCCAGTAGCCAGTACTGGCTAGCCAGTCGCTAAACACTCACATTTTGTTACTAACGTATACACACCTCAGCAAACTTTTTTTCGTAGCCAATTGGGAAGCCAGTAGAACAGTTTGTAACAGGGCTCGGCAGTACCATTTCGGAGCATATTTGGAAACAAAATATGGGTTTCCTCACATTTTCTTTCACAAAATATTAATAAAATAATGATCAGAGAGTCTATGCCCACTCACTAATTACTAAAAAAGTTATGAATTTGCTAAGCGACCTAAAATTTTTTTGAAGATGAATATAGCCGGAACCACACTTGTCTAGTCTGGTGTGTTGTAGGGTCCTATTACCGTTCGAGAAGAAAACTAGCGAATGAATTGATTAAGGCTCTCCCAAACCAAAGCAAATATTCAAGTGAATTCACATCGCATCAGTGTGGTTGCTCTCATATCGCCATGTAAATTAATTCTGACAGGTTAAATTTTCTTTTTCGTTCCAAATGTTTTGCGTTGGTTTGGGAAAGCCTTTACAAATTGGTGAACATTCGCCAGGTGATTCCCATTTTTAAAATTAAGTGAATGCAAATCGTTAGTGACTGGCGAACAAAAAATAAAACAAGAATTTTTAGGATAAATATTTTTGTGATAGAAATAAGTTAGCCCCTCCAAAACCAACGCGAAAGCGAAACATTCGTAATTAAAACGAAACTTTCGATTATGTTGTTCTTTTGCTAGTGATATCGCATAGCGTCAGTGTGAATGTTTTAGTGCATTTTATGTCTTCCTAAAAAGAAGTAGCACAGTAAATGCAACAACAACTCGGTATAGTTCCATTTTGTTGTTGTATTTTACATGTTTCTTTTTTAAACGAAGATAAAGTAAATGTA
Organism: Dasysyrphus tricinctus; assembly: GCA_963921185.1. Classification (NCBI taxonomy): domain Eukaryota; kingdom Metazoa; phylum Arthropoda; class Insecta; order Diptera; family Syrphidae; genus Dasysyrphus; species Dasysyrphus tricinctus. The sequence continues at coordinate 139,641,075 of OY992531.1, forward strand.
CTTAAAGACAAGGCTAACAACAAATGGAATTTTACCAAATTGTTGTTGCATTTAACGTGCTACTTTTTTAAGCGAGAATAAAAATGCACCAAAAAATGGCTAATGACACTTTGCAACGTTGCAGCCTTGATAAGTGAGCACAGAGTACTCAAGGTGCCACTCCACACCACACAGACGGTAGATTGAAGTAGTTCCAGCTTCAATCATGAAAAAGCGGAAAATCATGGTAGTTATATTTCCTTCCTTAAAATCGGAGTAGATTTACTGCATTCGGAGTAAGATCCGAACGCTGCTGACCAGTAGAGAGGCCAGTGTGGTATGCAGCCTACGTCACAGCAAATACAAGAATAGGAATTTGACAGGTAGTGTGTGTAGCCAACTGTATAGCCAGTAGTGGCTCGTGTGGTCTCAGGGTAAAGGTTAATAGAGCCATAAGGAGACTCAGTATTTTAAAATCTGAAAATCATTTAAGAACTTACAATTTTTTAACCGAAAGCCGACGATATGTAAGTAATCCTAACATCTAATTCCAAACTTCTTTATTCCTTAATTCAAATATTAATAAGGGTATTCACACGCTCGATAGCAAAACGCATAGTTATACAAAACTGCAAGTTAAATTAAACTTAAAAAAAAAACAATTTCAGCGTAGAAAAATAGGAAATTTAAAGTAGGAATATGATTATTTAATATAAAATATTATGTAACTGGAGATAACAACAACAATATGCATAAGAAATCAAATAATATTTTTTTACATTGTTTGAACCGCGGTGAATACCCCTATAAAAAAACCGATTGTTAAATGGATTCTTGTTTTCTTCCTTCTGTATTCTGTTTTTTTGTTATTTTAAATACATACAACACACATCATACCAACAAATGATTTACAGATTTACTGAAACGGCTAGACTACTGCGAAGTGTGTTTCAACGTCGTGCTAACACGAGAGTCGATACGGAACTAGAGCTATCGCGTGAGTATAAATAATTTACAAACTAAAAATATTTTTTATTTAGTGAAACTATAACAATTATGAAATATTAATCAAAAGTGATAACAATTATTTTTACTTGTATGTTATGTATGTATATGTAGGTACTATATGGCAAGTTATGCATTCGTAATAAAATCGATTTCGAGATTTTGATCAAACTTGATATTCGATGAAAGAGAAGAAGAAAAAAGTTGGTCTTAAGCCACGTCCACATTATGTTGAATTGTGTAGATCAACATCGTTGATCAACAGTGTTGAATAAGTGTAGACGTGTTGATCGAAAATGCGAATCAACATATGTTGACCTGAACGTAACCCGATTCAAATGGATAGCAATCGACAAAGTTGATCAACAAATTTCATTTTATTAAAAGCAATTTAGTCCAGTAAATAGAGAGGTTTTACCCTACAAAAGGTCGGGTAGTTCTAAATTTTTGATATGTTATATGGTATGGTTAGTAGATGAAAATTCCAAAATTCCACAACCACGCCCCCTCCGCCCCCTTCAAAATCCTGGAAAAACTACAAAAAATTGGCTCTTTTTTCAGTTTTTTGCTTATAACTTCTTTCCAGTATATTTTTACGGAAAAAAGTATGTATATTGAAATTTTGTAGACAATAAAATTTCCACAAATATGACCTAGAAAGTATTTTTGTACAACGACTACAATCAGCGCTACAGAGCTCCCAAAAAAGGCTAAAATTTCGTATTTTGTAAGATTTTCAGTTTATTCCCTCTTAGTCTAAGAGCCGACAGCAAATTTTGGGAGTGGAGGTATAACCAAAATCGGAGTATGAGGGATTGCAGGAAACTGTATCGTGATATCAAATACCAAAGTCTGGCAGGTTTTGTTTTTAGCCTTTGGGAGGGGTGGGGGGTTAAAAAGAGCTAGATCCCCAGATTTATTTTCAGGGCTATAAACCATTTAATTCATTAAAAAAAAAAAAAAACGGATATGATTTCCAGTCATTTGTTCTACGCATAAACACCACAATCTTGTCGGTCCGATTAACAGAACTCAAGATATAACCATTTTACGTGAACCTTATCATCCCTTTTTTGGAGATTTTCAGCAAAACAGAAAATCAACAAATAAAGTCTCCACAAAAAACGCCAATAAGGTTTGCTTATAAAGGTTAAATCATGGGTTCTATTTATCGGATTACCAAGATATAAGTCTTCAGACTTAGGGAAAATGACAGAGCATCTAATCCTATCTTTTAAAAGTGAATTGAAGTGTTAATGACCCTACCATATAAAGAGGAAACCAAGCGGGTTTTAAACCCCCACCCCCACCAAAGGCTGAGAAAAAAATCTGCCAGACTTCCATATTCCATATCACGATACATGTACCTATAATCCCTCATACTCCGATTTTGGTTATACCTCCACTCCCAAAATTTGCTGTCGGCTCTTGGTCTATCTTTACAGCACAATAACTCCTTAACCGTCAAGCTTAGGGCAAAATTTTTCATAATCAATCTTGTAGATAATAGTAATTGGCTACCAATTTTATGTAACTACAGTCGACGTCCTCTTAGCAGAACTCCCCCTAAATCGAATTTCCCCCTAACAAGAATTTTTTCGCCATGTTGGTTGTATACTCCTCTCAAACTTCCAAACTTATTTAATTCTCTCTCAACTTTTGCAAAACTCTTTTATTTGAAATAATTTTGATATCCCGTGAGAATTCAACTTAGAGGGAGTCGACTGTATTTTCATTTTGTGACCAATACAATTGGTTAATACTGACTACACAATCCCACTACTGAATTTCGATAAAAACTTTGAATTAACCATACCTTCCAGATCCACCTGGGAGGATGTGGAATTCTTAGAAGATCAATCAATTCACTTCTACACCGAAGGATCGAAGACCAGCAATGGGGTTAGTGGAGGTGTGTACTCTGATAAACTAAATTAAAGTCTCTCATTCAGTTTTCCTAATAACTGTAGCGTATTCCAGGTGGAAGTTCTAGCGGTAAGAGAAAAACTACCTTGGCTCAAAGAAAACGTGATATCAACCTCGGATATCTGCATCTTCTCTGTCTCTTCAAACTCTAACAGCCCTTAACTGTCGATCATTTCTGTTAGAGATGGCGCAACAATTTAATATTCACCTCTGTTGGGTGCCGGGTCATAGTGACATTCCAGGTAATTGCAAGGCTGATGAGCTTGCTAGAAGTGGAATATAACTACCCATTTTACCTGAAAAGCTAAATATTGGTATGCCCATCGCTACGTGTAAACTTTTGCTGAAGCAAGAAGCGTTGGAGAGAACAAACATTGGGTGGGACAACATCACTACTTGTTTGGCGACAAAACAAATTTGGCCAAGCCTTGACTTAAAACGCTCCAAGTGTTTAAAATCCCTAAGCAGAGTGCACATCAGCTCTATTATAGGTGTCATAACGGGACACTATTTAAAAGGTAGGCACGCAATGCGGCTTGGCGTACTTTTAAATGATTTTTACAGAAGCTGTATGGACTAGGAGGAGGAAGAATCGATTCCACACCTTCTCTGTAATTGCCCTGCTCTTTCCCACAGACGTAGGGTCAACTTAGGAGGTTACTTCTATAACGATCCTAGTGATCTGGCAAGCAAAGACATTTACAGTCTTGCACGATTCGTCAGGAGCTCTAAATGGTTTCACGACTCACGAGTGAGGAAGATCTTTCAAGATTCATGTGGTATCACAACGGGCCAACCTTGGTCAGTATTGATCACTGACATCCAGCTCTACCTAACCCAACCTAGCCTAATACAATTAGTAAAGGGAATTGCTCATTTTTGTATGGGGCTCCGGCCAAGAGTGAACACTAATGAATTTAGTATCATATGAAAGCTTATGTTGATCTTGTTATATGAGTGAAATATTTTCAAAATCTGTCATGGGAGATCGGAGATATTTGAGCTTGAAGTTGGCAACTGCAAATAGAGATTTTTTAGCTTTTTGTCGATATCTTCCGATCTAGGATATGTAAGAAAATGATATTGGTGTCAAATGAAAGCTACATTTCTAGGCTTTTCAATATACCTAAAATTATTTTGCTACTTTAAACACATTTTGAGATATTTTTAAAAAACTACATTTTTTGCACTGCCTTTTGCGCAACGATATCTCTAAAAATTCAGTGATGACATACACTTTTTTTGGCACCATTGAAAAGCTTAATTTCAAACCTTTAATTTAATATATAATTTAGTGGCCTTGCTCAAATAAATACTTACATAAAAACAAAACTTAATTTATAAGGCACTTAACAAAGCAAAGTGCTTAAAATGTGTGAAAATAAACAGATTTCTAGGTAAAGCACTATCTAGCACTATAGGAAGGCACTATCTTCAACAGGTCTTCTCAACTGCTTGGCTATGCGGACGACATCGACATCATCGGCCGCTCCAAGAGAGCTGTATCAGGCATGATAAGTGACGTTTCTTTATGATAAATGTTATTTTTCTTTGGTTTTTCTATTTTGTATTTGCATTTCTTCTTTTACTTACAGTGTTACATAAAACTTATTTATTTCTTATAAAACTTCTTTTTAATTATTTTGTAAATCCATTTTCTTAATTCATAATGCTGTCATTACATTACATTGTTTTCGTGTCCAACCCAGCTTAGATACCAAATTATGGTCTTAATGGGAGCGATTTGAGCAAAGAAAATCACTGTTCTTCGACCTACAAGGCAATCGCAAAACTAGGTACTTAACTGTAGGTATCAGTAGGTGGGTAGGGAGGGCCAAGAAGGGGCATTTTCCATCCTGCTGGAAAATACACGCTACCAACATATTTTTAATTTTGAAAAAAATTCTGTGGGTCTCTTTATGGGCTCATTAATGGCTTATCGCTCTGTTGATGGTAAATATGTACAAATATTCACCACCATTTTTAACTTAACAGTGTTCAAAACTATCGTTACCAATTACTACTTACATACTAAATACTTGCACAAGTATACAAACGAACCTACATATAGGGAAGCCATTCCTAATATTAAGGAAAAGTTTTGCACCATAATAATTTGGTATCTAAGCTAAGTAGGGCACAAAAATAATGTAACGTCCCCTGTCTAGTTTTAAGATATTATTTTAATTGTCTATGATTAGGATTAGTTTTCATTTTATTTTCTTGCAAGTAAATCAGACAGCATTATGGATAAAGAAAATTGAATAACAAAATAATAAAAAAATCTATAAGAAATAAATAAGTTTTATGAGACACTGTAGATAAAAGAAGAAATGCAAGTACAAAATAGAAAAACCAAAGAAAAATAACATTTATCATAAAGAAACGTCACTTATCATGCCTGATACAGCTCTCTTGGAGCGGCCGATGATGTCAATGTCGTCCGCATAGCCAAGCAGTTGAGAAGACCTGTTGAAGATAGTGCCTTCCTATAGTGCTAGATAGTGCTTTACCTAGAAATCTGTTTATTTTCACACATTTTAAGCACTTTGCTTTGTTAAGTGCCTTATAAATTAAGTTTTGTTTTTATGTAAGTATTTATTTGAGCAAGGCCACTAAATTATATATTAAATTAAAGGTTTAAAATTAAGCTTTTCAATGGTGCCAAAAAAAGTGTATGTCATCACTGAATTTTTAGAGATATCGTTGCGCAAAAGGCAGTGCAAAAAATGTAGTTTTTTAAAAATATCTCAAAATGTGTTTAAAGTAGCAAAATAATTTTAGGTATATTGAAAAGCCTAGAAATGTAGCTTTCATTTGACACCAATATCATTTTCTTACATATCCTAGATCGGAAGATATCGAAAAAAAGCTGAAAAAGCTCTATTTGCAGTTGCCAACTTCAAGCTCAAATATCTCAGATCTCCCATGACAGATTTTGAAAATGTTTCACTCATATAACAAGCTCAACATAAGCTTTCATATGATACCAAATTCATTAGTGTTCACTCTTGGCCGAAAATGAGCAATACCCTTTATGCATATTTTGTCCACGTTGTTTGTATACGGAGCAAGCTTTGTCTTCCATCCTACTCATTGGAATACAAATTGTAGGTAGTTATGATGAAGGACATTAAAACGAATGCCAGTAAAAGATCAAAAATTCTGAAAATGACCAATGAATTTCAAGTCGGAGACGAAAAAATGCTTTTGGAAACCACTGCTATTAATCTATGTTTGTCAAAAAGGTTCAACACTCTTCTTATGCTCCTACTCTCGGTAAGATGAAAATCAGTAATGAAAACTGATACTGGGCTCTTTCACAAGTAATACTCGTATTATTCGACGGATTTTTGGAGGAGAAGGCACAAACGTGAGCTCAATGAGTTGTTCAAAGACGGTGTTGGGTATGAAAAAGTGGATTTTTAATGACTTTTCAGTATTCACATCTCACTTCAATGAAGGAGTGGGAGCGAGATATGAATACTGAAAAGTCATTAAAAATCCACTTTTTCATACCCAATGTGGACACCGTCAAAGACAATGTAGTTCAAAAAGTAAAAAAACGTCGACTTGTCTAAACTAGATTGTGCGAATGGGAAACAATGCTCCAGCCTTTTGAGTTTCTGAATCCCAAGTTGAAGGCAATAAGGACGATCAAACCTCTGGATCAGAGGGTAAGCCATCACCAGAGCACTTGTGGTTTCGGCCCTTCATGGGTCATCTGAACAACACCCGAATTTTTATAATTTTTCCGAAAATATTATGTTTTAAAAAGTGGGAGCGGCAGTGGGTGGAAGTTAATGTATTGGTTTTTCATCTCGTCAATTATCATGTCTATAAATTTCATCAAAACCAGTACCTATGTGGTTTAGTTTTTAATGGAGTTTTGGGCACTACCTCCACCGGGTTCAGAATATCGTGATGTCTATCCAAGTTTTCTGATTCTCCTATGTATACTTCAATCGATTAAGGTGGTTAGACAAATCGGTAATAAAATTTCTACGGGATTCCAGTACACTTCAGTACAGTATAATTTTGACAAATATTTTGCATGGTGTGATAAAATTTTTGAATAATATAAGGGATATTCACGATCGACTACAAATGGCTAAGTATTCTTGCAATTAAGTGCAATATTTTTGCTTATTTACTTTTTCTATTAAGTACCTCGAATTTTGACATCCAGAGTACATACCTAAACCTACGAACAAAAAGACGATTTGAGTTCCACTGATGTAACTGCCAAAAAACTCGAAAAAGATCGCGGTGGTTTGAGGAATACCTTTACATCTTTCATTTATGCATATCCATATCCAAACACAATCTGGCTTTATGGATATATAATAAGTGATTACCCTTAAGTCTTAAAACGCAAAAAAAAAACACACATTTTCGGGGAAGTTTGCTAGTGATCTTGACCACTTCGCCATCCGTTAGTAACCATTATGTACATACATATGTATGTATATAATCAGGGAGTCATGGGCGTCAATGTGTTATGAATTTGAATTTTCATTTAGCTTTTCAACTTTCAGGAAAATTTTTACTTTTGATGCGTTTTTCCTCGGCAGCAGGAGGCATATGTTCTTATAATAACCTTCAGCAGGTTTCCTCCAAAAAATTTTTGCGAGCTCTCAGTCTTAATTTGAAGTTTATTATAGCCCAGTCAAATTAAGAAATCAAATCGCATTTTTCGATGGACAAAATTTTTTTATGGAATCTGTTTGGCTACGTCTCCTGATCATAAAAACGAGTTTTTGGGATTTTTGAGGTTAGGGAAGACCCGCCATCTTGAAAAAGAGATTGGTTTTGTTTTTATGCAATAACTCGCTTGCATTTTATTTAACAACAAAACGCCCTACTACAATCTTGTAGAAGATGAAATTAAATATAAAATAAGCTATCAACGACCTCTGTAGATGGTTTCATTTTTGAGATATAACGGGTCAATGTTCCCCTATGGGTTGTGTTTTGGGGGTGGTATGACTTTTCTTGAGTTTTCTAGGTAACCGTTGATTTTTTTGGATGATGCTCTTAGAGTCATTTTCGGTTCTTGTATCGACCTATAAAATGAGCCGTCGATCGATATCATCGGCCACGAATTGTTCGCGTTTTCCAATTCATAGGATCACACTTTTTGAGTAAGGAGAAAAACATAAATATATTTTTTTTTTTTCGAAAATGTTTATCCGGTGAATTGTACAAAAAAAACTATTACTTAAAATGTTGTCCATAGTAATGATAACAATTTAACATACATGGTACGTGGAGTTGCATCCGCACCACACAGAAAGTTGTAAAGCAGCCGGGAAACTTAAGACACCTACATTTTCTTGTTGTTGAAAATTGAGTTATCTTTTCTCGATGCAAATGTAAACCGAAGGTATTGCATGCGATTTCACAGGTGTTACCTAAAAAAAAACTCAACAAGATTTCAAATTTATTGATTGGTATTCATTTATAAAAATCAAAACACCAGTGCTCAGACAAAGTTTTCGCACTATAGATGAATGCAAAGTACAATGCGTATACTCTTATCTATCAGAACATAACGAATAATGCCAGTTTAAACTCTCTGATCTTATGAAAAAATTCAAACTCCTCAAATTCCAGATTTACGCACAATAACAGATCGGTTGCAGAAAAAATATGGTAATAAACTTTTCATTTTTGCCGAGAAAGGGCGCGAAACGTTTTTAAGTTTTGTTGATCGCAGTCGCGAAATTTTTGAAAAATCTTTTGAAAATACAAACTTTGAGCAAGATGTAGATACAAAAATGAAAAAAGTTTTTGAAGCTGACGATATTTGTTTCCAATTTTATAATGTTGATTACTACCAGCAACCAGACAATTTTCTTATAATGTTGACAATGCTGTTCCTCGTTATCTGAAATCTTTCATGTCGCGTATCATTACTGAACATAAGAAAGGATCCTTTTACAGCTGGGAACGAAAATGTACAAGCATCTGTCACGCCATCATCAGTCAAGTTCCTGCAAGGTCGTTTGTTTCTCCATTGCAAGTCGGCTCTTCTTTTCAAAAAGTTCGGATCAAAAAATTTGATCGAAGTTCTTTCATCGTTGGACTTTTCTGCATCATACAACGAAATTCTGAAATTTGAGGCTTCTTGTATTTTGCGTCCGCAGCGATCCATTTCTTCGACTGGATTTTTCACAGTTTGTCTTCGATAACAGCGACTTCAACACTAACACGACTGATGGAAGGGGTACTTTTCATGCAATGGGTGGTATTCGTTGTGTGACTCCAGGCAGTTCAGTTCAGTCAGCTGGTGGCAGGGGAAAAGTTCTTCATGGCGCTCTATGGTGGAGGAAAGACAACTTCAATTGACGAACTTCGTTATAAAAAATTTACGAAGTCCGTGGCTAACATGAAAAAATAATTTATGTTCCTTCCCCCCACAAAAGATGCGCTACGACAGCATATATTTCGGACTTATCACCAGGTGCAAACGTGGCTAGGAAACGACCAGGATCCGGAAAAGTGGGAATGGAGAAAAAAATACAAAAATGTATGTTCCTGTGATGACCACCAAGGAACCAGCTCCTCCCGAAATAATGAAGGTTATTTCTTGTTTCTGCGCATCAAGATGTGGAGCGGCTTGTGGATGTCGCAAAGCGGGTTTAAAATGTTCCACCGTCAGTGCACACTGCAGCGGTGAAACTTGCAGCAACATCCCCAAATGTATTACAATTGCTGAAGATTATTGCGAAGACGAAAGTACCCTGCTCTTGCAGATTCATAACGATGAAATGACACCAAACGAAACGATTTTTGAAGCTGATGTATGCGATGATGAAATGCTACCAGAACCTTCAAAGATCTCAAAATATTCCCCTTAATATTATTTGTCTCCCCTTCAAATACTTTCACAGGGAAACTTAATGTAAAATACACTTTACCTCTTTTTTTTATCATTTTTTCAAATTATTCTGTTAATAAGAAACAATCAATAAATTTGAAATTCAATTAAGTTTTTCTTCGTAGAACCTAAGAAACCACATGCAATACCTTTTACATTTGGATTGAAAAAAGATAACTCAGTTTTAAATAACAAGAAATGTAGGTGTCTTAAGTTTCCCGGCTGCTTTACAACCTTCTATGTGGTGCGGATGCAACTCCACGTACCATGTATGTTAAATTGTTATCATTACTATGGACAACATTTTAAGTAATAGTTATTTTGTACGATTCACCAGATAAACATTTTCGAAAAAAAAAAATATATTTATGTTTATCTCCTTACTCATAAAGTGTGATCCTATGAATTGGATAACTCGCACAATTCGTGGCCGATGATATCGATAGATGGCTCATTTTATAGGTGGATACAAGAACTGAAAATGATTCTAAGAGCACCATCCAAAAAAAAACAACGGTTACCTAGAAAACTCAAGAAAAGTCATACCACCCCCAAAACACAACCCATAGGGGAATATTGGCCCGTTATATCTCAAAAATGAAAACACCTAAATAGGTCGTTGATAGCTTATTTTATAGGTAATTTTATCTTCTACAAGATTGTAGTAGAACGTTTTGTTGTAAAATAAAATGCAAGCGAGTTATTGCATAAGAACAAAACCAATCTCTTTTTCAAGATGGCGAGTCTTCCCCAACCTCAAAAATCCCAAAAACTCGTTTTTATGACCAGGAGACGTGGCCAAACAGATTCCATAAAAAAAATTTGTCTATCGAAAAATGCGATTTGATGATTTGATGCCCTTTTTTTGACTAATTTGACTGGGCTATATTAATAATTTTTTAATATTTTTAAATTATGCTGAATAAAATAGTGCAATCGTTTTTTTTTTCAGTGAAGGTCACGGTTTTTATAAACATTTTTAAGGGCCAGTTGTAAAATCCTGGTTGAAATTTTGATCCGTGGTTCAGCAATTTTAAATCTGATTTCTGAGGTACAACTATGGTTCAAGGTTCAATTCTTTGAGCCATCGTTGAACCACATTTAACTCGCCGAAATCTGTGAGCTTAAAATTTTGAGCCACGGATCAACCACGTTCGAAAACATCTGAACTACAAGAGTTCCTATAAATATTTGTTCCTGTGCATGCATACAAAAGACTATTTAAGTTCCACTTAACGACTGCAAAATGCGATAAAAATTCGCAGTGTTCGACGGCCTCTTTAACGTCTGTCATTATGTATACTTGCATTCACCGAGTCACGACTTTACGTTTGAACACCCAAAAACATATTTTCCGAAACGTCTGCGTCTGCCCGTGATTTTGGGACCCACGAGTGAAGTTAGTCAAAGTGTGACGATAAGTGGTTACTCTAACTTAATCAATTTTCAGAAAAATGGTACCTTCGATGCAGTTTTCAGTACTCACTACATGCAGCAGACGAAGGTATTTGTTATAATCTTCACCAAGCTTTCATTTACTACACAATTTGTTGTGAAGTCTCGGTCTAATTTTGATGATGTTTATTAATTATTTGAATATTTTCATTCTGTCAAAAATATTTTGTCTGGAAAATTGGAATAACTTATGAATAGCTTTTTGACACATAATTTAAATACTTTGATCATTGTGAAACGCAAAGTTCGATAATTTGAGGATTTAATTTCCGGATAATTTAATTGTCGAATCGCAAATCAGAATTTTACTCAGACATTGGGTCAGGCGCGGATACAGGGGGAGGGCAATGGGTGCAATTGCCCCCCTCCTCCCCCGAGCATGATCGAGCGAACGAAGCATAAAATAAGAATTTAGTAAAATATAATCTAAAAATGTTTGTTCGTTTATAAAATTTATTCTTGGCAGTCAAAAGAGGACTTCATGTTTTCATTTTCCGATGTATCTCACTTCTCCCAGCTGAGCCTTATGTCGTTTCCGACTGGACGTTCGGAGTACTCCTTTTCTACTCCATTTTCACTCCATCTACTCCAAAAGCCTTCGATTGGCTGTTCGGAGTACTGTTTTCGGAGTATTTTCTGCTCCCGATTTGAAGAAGGTGTAGATTTGGAACACACGCATACACATACAGTTTTTCGTCGCACTACTTGTCAAAAGTGATGATAGCTTGAAGAAGCCATTTTATAATATGGCGTCATTTAGTAGTGTGTGTGTAAATTTGACAACATAATGTTTTCATATTCTATTGGAATCAAAAATGAGTAGAACAGTCAGAAAATCCAATCGAAAATGACATTAACTTTATAGCTACGAGAAAACACACGTGCAGCTTTTTCTGGTTCTAATGGGAGCAGACATATTCAAGAGCTGCATGTAGCCCAGAGCTATGTACAATATTTCTAAATTTGCTGCGCAGTGTTGCAGCAATGAGTGGTTGTTCGTCGGCCGCCGACCAAGTTCAGTCAAGAAAAGTACCGCTATGCACAAAAAGCCTTCAAATCGACAGATTGGAAAGCTTTTTACTTCTGTTTTAGATGTCCGATCTTCAAAGCTAAGGTCTTCAACTAAAAGATCAATGTCAATGTATAAAATTTTTTCATACTAGAAATCAGATTGAGTCCCAAATCAATTTCATTTTCACTTTTCAAAATGCATGTAAAAGGGAGAGGTGCAGGGGCACTTACCAAAATTGTCAACCTTGAAATTGATTTTAATTTAAGAAAAAAATAACAATCCAAAAAATACGTCGATTTAATAAGCTGTAAAAAAATCACACTTTGCTTTGCAAGGCTCTACTCTACAGGAGTAGTGTGTTTTGGGGGAGTCTGGACCCTCCCAACCTCCCAAGGTATTGGTCTATCAATCAGACACATTTGTATGGAGAGTAATGGTAATCTAGCTACTTTTAGGGTTACCAACGCTGGCATTTTTTGGTCGGTGATAGTAAGTTGGTTTTGCCGTTGACTAGTGCATCATCTGTGGTTAGTAACGCGCGCAAATGAGGATGGTAACCTTTGTAATGAATTTTTTGGGGTTGGAAGTGGCAGCCTTTGATGTGTTACGGTGGTGGCTGGCTTGTGCGGGAGGTTTTGATGTTGGTGGTGGCGTGGCGGCGCGGCTCGTTGGGTTGTTAGCAAAGAAGAAGAAGTAAAGGAACTGGTATATCGTGGAAACAGTGAAGCATTTTTCAAAATTGTGTGAGTTACACAAACACAATTGCATTGCCCCAGGGTCACAGTGCAGTTACACGGCTGAAGGTTGGGGCGCTCAAAGGAAGCCAGATTTAAAATAGAAAAAAAAAACAATTGAGATGCTTCCGTCATTTTGCCGAGCTCTAGAAAAGTGTACATAGATTTTATATCAAAAAAATTGTGAAAAAGCCTATTAGAATGAATAAAAAAGTGAAATGAAAGTTAATTTAGTGAATAATTTGAAAAACTTTCATCATCATCGTGTCCTGTAACCCCGGCTGGGGCATAGCGCGTCAACAAAACGTCTCCATCCTTCACGGTCTGCTGCAAGGTACTTTAGCTTGTGGCCACGTCTTTCTCTGGGATTCTGCTTCCGCTAAGACAGTTGATTTCCATGTTGTTCTTGGTCTTCCAACCCGCCGTGCACCCTGAGGATTCCATTCAAAGGACTGCTTTGCAATTTCATTGTTTGGTTTCCTTAGTGTGTGACCAATCCAACGCCATTTACGCCATTTGAAAAACTTTACTAATAAGAAATATATAAAAAAAATATGTGGTGCTGCATTTAATCATATAAAAACGCCTATAATACGGTGCACGAATTTTTCTTTTCACAGATAAGTTTTCTATCATATTCTACTTAATAAGGTGATGTTTTTTATCGTTGCGTACTTTTAAACTGAAATAAACACTTCTTGACAAAGTTATAAAACCAACAAGATAAATAGGGGCAACAGCAGAAGGGCCTTTAAAAATATATTTTATTTAAAGCGTTAAAAAATATTTCTGCACTACGGGCGCTAAACGGATTTGAGCGCCTTGCCATCACCAACAAAAACTAGATCGACCCTGTGCGAGAATTTCTCATTTGACAGATGAGTCTCAACGAAATCAGTGGATTAAAGTATATTTTTGTTTTCAACAAATTTGCTATTTTTATAGTAAATTGCGATAAAATATTGATTTTAAAGTATTCTTAGATAATTTATTCACCTAAATAACATCACTTCACGTTACTTTATATGGAAATAACAGGCAAAACTAACTTGTAAAATAAAATATTTGTATATTCCTTAGTATAGGCGTTTTTAGAGGATTTAACGTAGCCACCACATGCTGTTTTATATTTTTTTTAAATAAATTATTGACAGTATTCACTATTCTAACCCTAATTTCACTTTTTTATTTAGATTAATAAACTTTTTCACTTGTTTAACAAATTGAAATCTCGAAACACTTCCCTTCAGTTCGGCAAAATGACAGATGAATCTCAATTTGTTTTTTTTTTTTTTCAATTCTTGCTGCTTCACTCACGTACACTGTATATGTGATATACACCACTTCCTTTACTTCTTCTTCTATGGTTGTTAGTGTTGTTTGGGTGAGTGTGTGAGAAATGTTTGAATGAATTAGAAAATAATACACTACTCAACAATATTAAAGGAACAAATTTGTTTTCAATTTTTGTTAGCGTTTTTTTGAAGAGCTGTATCTTTGTGACGAGTGGTCGTATTGAGTTGAAATATTTTTTATTTTTTTTTAATGTCCTCATTTCTATGGATAATTTTTTTTGAGTGAATTAAATGTCATGATCAGATACCTTGTTTATTCAGCTTCAATTCAGTTTTTTTGTTGTTGTCGTACGATTTTTTTTGACATGGTTTATCTGACTTTGAATGAAAAAAGATACTTTTACCCTTGATAACCAATATCTCAGCAAATAATGATGTTATAAAAAATTCAAAGACAGTTTTGGAAATTTGAAAACGCGTCTTACAAGATTTTTTTATGATTGTGTAGAAATTATTTTTTTTACCGTTCACCGTTAGTTTAAAAAAAAGTACTAAAAACCGAGGTTTTGTGGTCTTTTCGTAAATCTTTTTTTTTCGTTGCAAATATTGATTGCATGGCTTGCGTTGGTATGCAAATTTATAGACTTTTAAATCATCAATATTCTTGAAAATTTTCAAATTGATTCATCGAACAGTTTTTCCTCACCAAAACTTCAAAGTCTTACAAACCAGGTAAAGGAACAAATTGTGTTATTCCTAAACAGTGCGTAGTCGTCATCAAAATGACAAGAAAACTGTAATTCCAGTGGATTTTTTTCACAGTTTTGCATTAGTTAGATATTTTTTTGAATTGAAATGAAATAAAAAGTACATTTTTCCAAAAAAAAAATTAAAAAAAAAAAATCAAGTTTTTTTGTTTGAAAAATTTTTGAAATTATTTTTTTTTTTTTTTGGAAAAATGTACTTTTTATTTCATTTCAATTCAAAAAAATATCTAACAAATGCAAAACCGTGAAAAAAATCCACTGGAGTTACATTTTTCTTGTCATTTTGATGACGACTACGCACTGTTTAGGAATAACACAATTTGTTCCTTTACCTGGTTTGTAAGACTTTGAAGTTTTGGTGAGGAAAAACTGTTCGATGAATCAATTTGAAAATTTTCAAGAATATTGATGATTTAAAAGTCTATAAATTTGCATACCAACGCAAGCCATGCAATCAATATTTGCAACGAAAAAAAAAGATTTACGAAAAGACCACAAAACCTCGGTTTTTAGTACTTTTTTTAAACTAACGGTGAACGGTAAAAAAAAATAATTTCTACAAGATCATAAAAAAATCTTGTTAAACGCGTTTTCAAATTTCCAAAACTGTCTTTGAATTTTTTATAACATCATTATTTGCTGAGATATTGGTTATCAAGGCTAAAAGTATCTTTTTTCATTCAAAGTCAGATAAACCATGTCAGAAAAAATCGTACGACAACAACAAAAAAACTGAATTGAAGCTGAATAAACAAGGTATTCGATCATGACATTTAATTGACTCAAAAAAAATTATTCATAGAAATGAGGACATTCAAAAAAAATAAAAAAAAAAATAATTTAGTTGTCTCGTCTCAATTTTTGCAATAACGCAATAACGGTACTTCAAAAAAATTTGTTTGCAAAAAAATCTCGAAACAAAAAACATAAAGCTGTAAAATGCTTTTTATTTCAACTCAATACGACCACTCGTCACAAAGATACAGCTCTTCAAAAAACGCTAACAAAAATTGAAAACAAATTTGTTCCTTTAATATTGTTGAGTAGTGTATTTAATGTTTGAGGGAAATGATAAGATAAGAATATATTATAATGTTGATGATTGTAGGGTCAGTGTAAGAGTGTATGTGGTATTTTGATTGGAATATAGGTTCAGATATAGTGATAGTCGTGGTGATCGTCGTGAGTTGGGTATTAGAATAAAGTGGATAAAGGGAATGTGTCATGGTTAATCACATCATGTTTCAACATGTTTATTGAAACCTTTTCATGACAATGATGATTCGTGTTGGGCATAGGGATACGCATGTAGGTATTTTTGTATCTATGTTTATTTATAGATTTGTTGATGTATCTAATACCATTAATAGTAGAGAGTTACATGGTGACGAATTCATGTTTTATCGTGTTATACTCGTATGTAAGCAGGTATGTATGTTAATTTTATGTTTTGAAAAGTATTGTGTGCGAGTGCTGGCAGCAGGAAATGTAGATGTATGTAGATGATCATATGTGTATGAGACTGGATTTTTGATATACATACATGTATGTGGTGATGCTTAGGTGCAATACATGTACCTTTGTTAGTTTGTCGTCGCTTGGAGTTGCCAATACCGGATGCTTTTGGGTGTTTTGTTAATGTTTAAAAAAAGGAGTATCAACCATTTAATACAATCTAGTACGCTGCTACCTTTATAGTACTATATCTATTCTACGTTATGATACATTATGTACTACATTATACTACTTTTTAGACTGTGGTACAATTTTTCTTATTAAGGTGGTTAACACTGATAATTAATTTTCTTATAAAGATTAGCAAACGTATTTGGGTTCTGATCTATGCTATGGGTTCTAGACCATGCTTAGCAAACGTATTTGGGTTCTGATCTATGCTATGCTAAATACCGGTATTATTTTGGGGTTCTAGACCATGCTTAGCAAACGTTAGAACGCAAAAACGTAAAATTCACGTTCACGTTAAAGCGCAAAAACGTAAAATTCGCGTTAAAACGTAAAATTCACGTCCACGTGAAAACGCAAAAACGTAAAATTCACGTTAAAACTTATTGGCTGATTTACAATGACGCGTTCACGTTCGCGATGCGTACGTTACATATAACAAGCGCTACGGCCGCGTCAAGATAAATCGAGCAAAAAAACTTAAACTTTTTTCAACACAAGATGGCCACATACCTTAATTGAAATCGAAATGTCAAAACGCAAGCAAAAGTTGAATAATTTCTACTTTCGCGTTGCAGCCGCTTACGTTACGTTGGTTTGTGTACCTACTAATGGATGCAAAATCGTAACATAATGCTCAACGCGTCATTGTAGACACTAAACAGATATTCCTATGCCTAAACTTTTGCGTTGACAGACAAATCTTTCAACGCAACGCCCAACGCGGCATTGTAAATCAGCCATAAAATTCACGTTCACGTTAAAACGCAAAAACGTAAAATTCACGTTCACGTTAAAACGCAAAAACGTAAAATTCACGTTAAAACGTAAAATTCACGTTCACGTTAAAACGCAAAAACGTAAAATTCACGTTCACGTTAAAACGCAAAAACGTAAAATTCACGTTCGGAACGCAAAAATATTGGGATGCATTTCCAACAGTTTGATTCTGATTGGGAATAATTATCAATGGTTGGATTTCTAGCACCATATGTATTTTTTTCATTTCAACATTAGTTGTGGGCAGCGTTGCCATTAGTGCAGATTTATCTGCATTTTGCAGATTTTCTTCTCATCCACAGACTTTTGAAATTCGAAAATCTGCAACGCAGATTATATCTGCACTCGTGCTTTCTTTAATATTTTGTTCTGTATTTCAATAACTTAGCTGTGTGCTGTCATCTTTATATAAAGTTCTATTCCATAAAATAAAATCATAATAACTGCACTGACTTTAAAGTTATATATGAAATGCCTCAAGCATGTTAAAGATTATAAAAGAAACAATGTTATTTTTATTTGAATTAACTTTTGTTATTTTTTTTGTCATTGGTATTTATTTAAAACTATTTTCTTGTATGAATACATTTTTCCTTTAGAAATCTGCACTGCAAATTTTTTTCGTCATTTTTGCAGATTTTTTTAAAAAATTTAATGGCAACACTGGTTGTGGGATGGATTTTCAGTGATAAATTGGTTGTGGGATATACTTTCATAGTTGGATTTTTTGAATAGCACAACATTAGCACCTGCACGGCATGCAATATTAAATTGATGTGTGCATTGGATAAACATATTCTTAATAGGATGTTCATATGCTTAAGATCAAATAAGAACTAGCATTCCAAAATACTTACCTCTGTTGGTTGTGCTGGTTAGAATTATATACAATGCAAGAGAATTTCAGAAGAGTTTGATTAAAAAACATATTTGTGTTTTTTTTTTTACGATATTTATTTATATTTAATTTTAGATTTTAATATTTAACAAAAAAGGTATTATTGCTGGTAGGGGGCTTACATCAAACCCCCCTTTAGATGCTTTTATTTGTAATGAATGCAGCAGGTGGGCCACTGCCACAAGGCTGTAAGTGTTGGTAGTATCCACACTACCAACCTCCTCCCAAGCGGCATCCTGAAGCTGCTGGAACTCCCAGCATTGGCAGCCATATTTTGTTAACCACTCTTCCATCTGTTGTGTTATTTTTGCGCCCTGATGATTCATGTTGCTTCTATGTTTGCTATAAACTGATGATTATGATGATAATGCTCAAAGTACGATTATGATATTTGCATTGGTATATCAAAACCCTGATGCATCGATAGCATCATGTCTATCATCGGACTAATAGAACTTGACCCCTCTATCTGATGCTTTAGAATTTTTGAATGGAATAAATTTTGATGATGTTTAGAGTCAACGGAAATAAAAATATTTTAAAAATATTTAAATAGGGTTAGCACTATATTTCTATAAGGATGAATGCCGGCAATTAAAATTTACGATTATAATACGTGCATTGATATATCAAGACCCTGATGCATCGCTAACATCATGTCACTCATCTGACTAATAGGACTTGACCATCTATATCTATTGCTCTAGGATTTTTCCTGGATTGAGATATTAATTAGTGTAACAAAAGCCTAATACCTCACTATCATCATATCATTCATTTGTCTAATAGAGTTATACCTCTTTTATCTATTGCTTTGCTAGCATCATGTCAATCATATTACTAAACCCTGTCCCTTATCATTAAAATCCTGAAAAATGGTCCAAGGGTTATTTCTATCGCGGAATACAAATGTATGTCAATAAGGTCAACACATTATTTTATCTATAGGGATGGATGCCGACAATTAAAATATGCATTCATGATGATCGCAATACATAAATTTATCCAACTGCTTCCTTATTTACACCGATGATATCCCAAGTGTCAACAATACAAATTTATGATAAGGTTAACCACATGAATGAATGCGGTGAAAAACTCTATTGTGATATGATATAAGCATGCATTATTACCCCCATACTTCTTTTCATTAGTTACTTTTCACCCCAAAGAAACCTTTTGCAATGTGTAATACGACATTTAGGATCATATCCTGTATATGACTACTTTCCTACCCTTAATAGCAAATGAAAAAACATACAAATGTTATGATATTCCTATATTATTTTGAAGTGGTGATGTAAATTAAATGGAATGAGTAAATCTTGAATAATAACACATATTTTTTTTTTTATAATATAGTACAGGTAAAATAGGATAAATAAAACAAAAAAATTGGTACCACCATGAAACTTGGTGAAAACGTTTCATGTACTATGAGAATGGAGAATCAAAAGAGTCTATAAAAATATTTCATATGGAAGGGTGTTTTTTTGAGAGTGGGAGGGGCGTAAGTTGTGGTGTATCAAACGGAAAAATAAACTTCGGTGCAACCTAAGCATATGACACATGTTTTCAAGGTAGTTTTAAATGCTGAATCAAATGACACCAAAACACTGTGGATACGACCTCCGTGAAAAAAGTTATTGTCATTTTTGTGTTAGGATGACTATATTTTCAGTATAAAAGTCAGATATTACCGAAAACCAGGTGAAAATGGTGGTCCGTCGATAAAACCTGGCATAAATGGTTCATTTATCATGAAAAGCAATTATAAGAAGAGTCTATAAAAATATCTGTGGTTAAAGGGTGTTTTTTTGAGGGTTTTAGTGAGTGTTGGGGTTATGGTGGGATTATTGCCATAGAACCTATTACAAAAATGGTACCCTCATGAAGCTTTATAAAAATGTGGTATGAACTACCATAATAAAGAATCAAAAGAGTCTATAAAAATTTCTATATGGTAGAAGGATGTTTTCTATGGGTGAAGGAATGTATAAAGCTTTTTCCAAAAACTAAAATTGTTTCCAAAAACAAATAACACCCTTTACCCAAGCCCACAAAAACACCCTTTCTTCCTTGATATTTTTGTAAACTACGTAAATTCTTCATTCTCGCAGTAAATGAAACACTTTTACCAAGTTTCTTGAGGGTTACCATTCTTTTCCATTTTTTTTGAAAAATAACCACACACTTCCCCCTATCTTCAAAAAACACACCCTTCCACGCAAAATATTTCTATAGACTCTTTTAATTCTTCATTCTATAAGTTAATAGCACATTTTAACAAAATCTCATGGGGGTACCATTTTTGTCACAGGTTTTATGGCAATATGGCACCACTACCCCAACTCACAAAAAAAAAACACCCTTTAACCACAGATATTTTTATAGACTCTTCTTATTATTAATTTTCATGACAAATGAACCATTGATGCCGAGTTTCATCGACAGGCCATTATTTTCAACTGGTTTTCGGTAATATTTTACTTTTATACTGAAAATATAGTCATCCTTACATAAAAATGACAGTAACTTTTTTCACGGAGCCCGTATCGACTTGGTTTTGGTGTCATTTGATTCAGCATTTAAAACTACTTTAAAAACATGTGTCATATGCTAATGTTGCACCAAAGTTAATTTTTCTGTTTGATACACCACAATTTCCCCCCCCCTCTCCCCCTCAAAACACACCCTTTCATGCAAAATATTTTTATAGACTCTTTTCATTTTTCGTTCTCATAATGCATAAGACGTTTTCACCAAGTTTCATGAAGGTACTAATTTTTTTTTTTATTCGAAAGACTTTTCGTACTATTTTACCTGTACTAATATTGTATTTTATTTATATATTTTCTGGTTTTATTTTTAGGTTTACATTAAAAAATTAAAAAAAAAAACATGTGTTATTATTCAAGATTTGCTCATTCCATTTAATTTAGATCACCACTTCAAAATAATATAGGAATATCATAACATTTGTATGGTTTTTCATTTGCTATTAAGGGTAGGAAAGTAGTCATATACAGGATATGATCCTAAATGTCGTATTACACATTGCAAAAGGTTTCTTTGGGGTGAAAAGTAACTAATGAAAAGAAGTATGGGGGTAATAATGCATGCTTATATCATATTGATTGCTAATAGTAGAACAATAGAGTTTTTCACCGCATTCATTCATGTGGTTAACCTTATCATAAATTTGTATTGTTGACACTTGGGATATCATCGGTGTAAATAAGGAAGCAGTTGGATAAATGTATGTATTGCGATCATCATGAATGCATATTTTAATTGTCGGCATCCATCCCTATAGATAAAATAATGTGTTGACCTTATTGACATACATTTGTATTCCGCAATAAAAATAACCCTTGGACCTTTTTTCAGGATTTTAATGATAAGGGACAGGGTTTAGTAATATGATTGACATGATGCTAGCAAAGCAATAGATAAAAGAGGTATAGCTCTTTTAGACAAATGAATGATATGATGATAGTGAGGTATTAGGCTTTTGTTACACTAATTATTACCTCAATCCAGGAAAAATCCTAGAGCAATAGATATAGATGGTCAAGTCCTATTAGTCAGATGAGTGACATGATGTTAGCGATGCATCAGGGTCTTGATATATCAATGCACGTATTATAATCGTAAATTTTAATTGCCGGCATTCATCCTTATAGAAATATAGTGCTAACCCTATTTAAATATTTTTAAAATATTTTTATTTCCGTTGACTTTAAACATCCTCAAAATTTATTCCATTCAAAAATTCTAAAGCATCAGATAGAGGGGTCAAGTTCTATTAGTCCGATGATAGACATGATGCTATCGATGCATCAGGGTTTTGATATACCAATGCAAATATCATAATCGTACTTTGAGCATTATCATCATAATCATCAGTTTATAGCAAACATAGAAGCAACATGAATCATCAGGGCGCAAAAATAACACAACAGATGGAAGAGTGGTTAACCAAATATGGCTGCCAATGCTGGGAGTTCCAGCAGCTTAAGGATGCCGCTTGGGAGGAGGTTGGTAGTGTGGATACTACCAACACTTACAGCCTTGTGGCAGTGGCCCATCTGCTGCATTCATTACAAATAAAAGCATCTAAAGGGGGGTTTGATGTAAGCCCCCTACCAGCAATAATACCTTTTTTGTTAAATATTCAAATCTAAAATTAAATATAAATAAATATCGTAAAAAAAAAAAAAAACACAAATGTGTCTTTTAATCAAACTCTTCTGAAATTCTCTTGCATTGTATATAATTCTAACCAGCACAACCAACAGAGGTAAGTATTTTGGAATGCTAGTTCTTATTTGATCTTAAGCATATGAACATCCTATTAAGAATATGTTTATCCAATGCACACATCAATTTTATATTGCATGCCGTGCAGGTGCTAATGTTGTTGATTTTCCTTTAGTGGGCTTAAGGTCAATTATTGATTCTATATCGCTTGAGCTGTAACGTTTCGGGTGTGATTACACCCTTCTTCAGACCTATTTATTAATAAAATTGTTTATAAGAAACATATATATATATCAACATTCAAAACTAAAAATGAATATACTTACAACTGTGATAAATAAGAATGTATACACAATAATTCTTATTTGCTTGTGTATTTGCTTGTGCGTTTTAAAATATCTTGAAAAAGACGTTTTAAAATCAATGGGCGTTTCGTAATTTTTTTTTTTTTTTTGTATAAGTTTGAAAAATATTTTCAAACAGAATGAAGTTTTGTTATTTTTATTTGAATATTTCTATTCAAATAATAATTTCAATTTGAAAACAAACTCAAATATGTGTGTATGTATGATATAAATATGTATACATATTTAAGTTACTTGAAATGTTACATATAAAAACACAGAAAATAGTATTAACAGACGTTCAGATTGTGATAGGCTTAGTAGTGTTTATAGTCAGTTTATTCATAGGTATTAAACCATATTCGTTTAGTTAAAACCATTGAATAAATATAAATAGAAGGTGACACCCGGCAAAATGTCCGCATAATTTTATAATAGCTCTGCTTTCGCTTTAAATATTATGATGAGGTTGGTGTATAACATAAAATTAATTTCCTTTATTATAAAAAGTTGGTGTATTCGAAAGGGAATTTTTCAATAATAGCATTGTTTGTTATTTTTGTTTATTATGAATTGCTATGGAAACGATGGGTGTCAGGACGATTGTAGTGTGTTCTTTGGATGTTAGTTGTGTTCTAATATGAAATTTAAATTTTCTTTAGAATTTGTAGTTTTGAATGATTTTCGTCGCCTTTTCAAATTAAACTTTTTTTCAAAGCTTAGTATATAAATAATAAATGTACTGATTTTCTTGATACGAAAGCTGCATAGCATTGCTGAGGTATTCAACTTGAGTTCAATTGATCTGATCTTTTGGATAAAGTTCTTAATATACAGGAGATAAAATAAGCTATATTCTAGTACCACTTTTTTGAGATAGGCATGGGAGTAGAATATAGGTTGGTACACAGAATTTCCAAACGCCAAAAACTTTTTATTAATTTTTAGAAAATCGTTCGATTTTATGGTGAATATTTTAAAGATAAGAAGGTTTATGTATACATAATACAAATTCTATATACTACTGAAAAAAATAATTCAACAAGTCCAATCCTTAATGCTTAGTCTTCTACTTGGCTGATTTATTTCAGAAGTACTATATAGAATTTGTATAGTAAAAAAACCTTATAGGAGCTATGCCCAGCCTCGGAAAAAAAACTTCCAGTTTCATGATTAGGAACTGAACTCTTACTTGTTAGATATAGTTTAAAGTGGTTTTTTGCCAAAAAGTTAAACTGAACTTAATACAAATTGCGTATGACAAAAGGCCCGCACTATGTCACTGATGAGTGAGTAAGCCGGACGAAACGCCATTTTTACTAAAGGCCTAAAACTTATTAAAGGACTAAAGGCCATAAAAAGCTATTTTAAATATACATATTCAAGTTTAAGGTCTATCAAGGCTTTTGAATAAATAATTAAGTAGATCTTAAGATGTAAGTATAAGAACTAAAAATAAAAACATTACTGTCATTTACTTTGAGCGCTAATAGTAACAGCTAGTTTGGCTGTGGATGCATCACCAAAATATGAATATAGGGATCTAGTACGTGCGTTTTGATATCGAATGAATCGAGGAATTGAAAAAAAAGAGATTTAACAGACTAAATTCTTGTACTACCTATATTACAATTTATCGTTCAAATCCATCGTTTTCGTTACATTGCGATTTAGTCCAGTCATATTGTGTTTTTAGCATGCAAATTGTGGGGTAGTTTTGATTTGTTCCCTGCTTTATGGTTTCGGGGTTGCTGAATCGGAATCTGAGGTTTTCGAACACAATTTCGTGACGCAACGTGGACAAAAATGCAAAAATGATGCAAAAGTGGATTTTTTGGGAGGTTTTTACTTATGGCTTGAAAACTATCCATTATTCGTGAATTACATCAGAGAGCAATTGAAAGCATAAACAATTTCCAAAAAATCTCTGTTTTAGGTTTTTGTTCTGCGGCAACCCATTTGGACTCAAGCGCTAGTTGAAAATTGACGTGTGATTACTGTTTCCGAAAATCCACTAGAAAACACTAATTTACTACCTACTTTGCATGACAACATTTGAATTTTTGTCTTTAACATGAACCAAGTTATACTTCTTTGGTGGTTTTTGATGCGCTGATTTCAAATCTGGCCTAGAAATTGCTCTAACACGTCACGTTTTTAAGATATTCAAATCTAAAAATAAAAAAGGAATGCGTTTTGATGCAAATTGTTTAAAAAAAAACTCGCGGTAATTTTTTTTCGAATTAATGTTTATTGTCATTCTAAAGTATGAACATTTTGCTTCGAAATCTTGAATTTTGAATCTTCCAAATACCTTCATTCATCTTTGAGAAAATCATTAATTAGTTGTTAGCTTTCGTCTAAAACCAGATAGTATGAAAGTACGCTAAATTCATACATTTTAATTAAGGATTTAAGGGAGAATAAGGAATAGCCCAGGAAAATTAGACAAACAAATGGAAAAACTTCGAAAAAATTCCGTCAAAGCTGAAATTCGGTGGAGAGCTTTGTTTTGACGTATTCAGCATTTCCTAAAAAGTTCCGTAGATTTGGGCGGGGCTTGATTTTTTTAGGGGGGTAAAATTCAGTTCCTTCTTTATTTCACGAAAACTAGCAGTTTTTTTTTGAAAAAAATGTGAAGGTAAAATTGTAGCTTATGTAATCTTACACAAAAAAGATTAACATTCTTTCTTCATACAATTAATAGATTCAGAGAAAATCGTACAAGAACTTCATGGTGAAGCTAATTTTGTAAAAAATGTATTAAAATTTCATTAATCGATGAGAAAAATTTTTTGTACGAATTGTGTTTGGCTATATCTCCTCAATATAAAACCAAGTTTGTGGGTTGCCTGCCCGGGGTAAGGAGAAGGCCGTCAGAAAGTGATTCGGTTTTTATTCAACAGCTCGATCGAATTTTATTTTACAACAAAATAATGACAGAATAACATTTAGACAGTAAAATTATCTAAAAAATGAGCTATTAACAAACTCTGTAGGTTAATTAATGAACTTATATTGCTCATAAAATTCTACACAAAAAATATTGTGACACTTTTTTTCGTAGGAGCAACAGATATTAGAAAAACGTGCACAAACCAGCTCATTACCTATTTTACCCAATGAATGATGAATGATGAAAAAAATTATGTACAGTAAAAAGCTCTGAGGAAGAAGAAAAAGTTTGAAAGGAAAAGTATTGAAAATTGGTCATTTTTGTATGTACCTACTGGGATGCGTATGTAATTCTATTTTCTGTGATACTACGCTTTTCACGTTATGGATGACTCCACTCAACTGATTACGAATTGGAATAAAAAAAATTCATAGTTTTCTATGGCAATAAAAAATCAACTATAGAACCAAAAACTAGAATCAAGAAGAGTCCTCGTTTCTTCATGGTCTTCAGTACAACCTCTGCGCAAAGAAGGAGGTTCCTGGCCTATCCAGTGTCCGTATTGTGGGCTGCCATTGGCATGAATGGAGAACGCCTACGATTTTCTGCTGACTAGCCGGATATAATTGATATAATCCCTCGAAAATGGCGGGTGGAATAAGCTAATATTCGATTGCAAGTCTTCCACCGTGACAGATCCCAATGCACTAGCCATTTTAAATTATGATGTTAAGTTGCATGAGTGTTTTTTTAACAAAATTTTATCTAAGCAGAAACAAATAGGATATCCTTAAGAAGTGTTATGATTTTTGCAACAAAGACTAATCTCTGAACACTGTATCGACTGTTATCAAGACCAAAAACAACGTCTATCTAGGTGTGGATCTGTCGATGCTTCATGACAAATCACTTTAGGTCTGAATTCACCAACTAAAGCTTCATATGCGTGGATGCTCCTACAGAGGAGAAAGATTATGACGTTAAAGACATCAATCAGAGCTTCTGAGCAAGATGTTATATATTAATGTCCTAACAATGGACCTGTTGCACTTCTCATGGTTGAAGCCACGCACTTTAGCTTACGGAAAATGACCAAACGATTTCAAAAACAAAGTGTTTGTCTTGTTTAAAATATAACTTACTCTACTGAGCCAGTAAATAAGTATGTAGCTACATCCCCAAATTAAAATCTGAGAGCAAAAACTATTTTTCACAGAAATTATACAAGAAACTAAATGAAAATGAACCCTCCACCCTACATAAATAATCAAAATCAACAAGTCTCTAAGCTTCCCACACATATTTTTTTTTTTGTATCTAAACACATTATGAAATAATAATAGGTAAGACTATCCTCAAATAATTTTGTTCTATATTTCAATAAGAAAAATAAAATCTTCTGCTTAGCTTGAAAAATCATAGTCATGGCAACAAAAAAAACAAAATCAACCAATACTACCATACCTTATAAATAAAACAAATTGTAAACAAAATTTAAATACAAAATAATAAATTGACCCATAATCGTCATGGAAACCAGTAATAAAGGAAATATTAAATAAATAAATATCCCTTTGAGAATTGGTTTGCGTACGCAAAAGTTTCATAATTTCTATTTATTTGTTTCTATTGGCCAACACCTTCTAGTATCGCTTTGAGTAATGCGGTGTCACTTCTATTTATATTTATTCAATGGTTAAAACTCAACCCTTAAATATGTATACATATTTATATCATACATACACACATAGCTATTTGAGTTTGTTTTCAAATTGAAATTATTATTTGAATAGAAATATTCAAATAAAAATAACAAAACTTCATTCTGTTTGAAAATGTTTTTCAAACTTATACAAACGCAAAAAATAACGATACGCCCATTGATTTTAAAACGTCTTTTTCAAGATATTTTAAAACGGACAAGCAAATACACAAGCAAATAAGAATTATTGTGTATACATTCTTATTTATCACAGTTGTAAGTATATTCATTTTTAGTTTTGAATGTTGATATATATATATGTTTCTTATAAACAATTTTATTAATAAATAGGTCTGAAGAAGGGTGTAATCACACCCGAAACGTTACAGCTCAAGCGATATAGAATCAATAATTGACCTTAAGCCCACTAGAGGAAAATCAACTTTTTTAAATAAAAGGTCACGAAATAAGGATACATGGTGCTAATGTTGTGCTATTCAAAAAATCCAACTATGAAAGTATATCCCACAACCAATTTATCACTGAAAATCCATCCCACAACTAATGTTGAAATGAAAAAAATAGGTACATATATGGCGCTAGAAATCCAACCATTGATAATTATTCCCAATTAGAATCAAACTGTTGGAAATGCATCCCAATATTTGTGCGTTCCGAACGTGAATTTTACGTTTTTGCGTTTTAACGTGAACGTGAATTTTACGTTTTTGCGTTTTAACGTGAACGTGAATTTTACGTTTTAACGTGAATTTTACGTTTTTGCGTTTTAACGTGAACGTGAATTTTACGTTTTAACGTGAATTTTACGTTTTTGCGTTTTAACGTGAACGTGAATTTTACGTTTTAACGTGAATTTTACGTTTTTGCGTTTTAACGTGAACGTGAATTTTACGTTTTAACGCGAATTTTACGTTTTTGCGCTTTAACGTGAACGTGAATTTTACGTTTTTGCGTTCTAACGTTTGCTAAGCATGGTCTAGAACCCCAAAATAATACCGGTATTTAGCATAGCATAGATCAGAACCCAAATACGTTTGCTAATCATGGTCTAGAACCCATAGCATAGATCAGAACCCAAATACGTTTGCTAATCTTTATAAGAAAATTAATTATCAGTGTTAACCACATTAATAAGAAAAATTGTACCACAGTCTAAAAAGTAGTATAATGTAGTACATAATGTATCATAACGTAGAATAGATATAGTACTATAAAGGTAGCAGCGTACTAGATTGTATTAAATGGTTGATACTCCTTTTTTTAAACATTAACAAAACACCCAAAAGCATCCGGTATTGGCAACTCCAAGCGACGACAAACTAACAAAGGTACATGTATTGCACCTAAGCATCACCACATACATGTATGTATATCAAAAATCCAGTCTCATACACATATAATCATCTACATACATCTACATTTCCTGCTGCCAGCACTCGCACACAATACTTTTCAAAACATAAAATTAACATACATACCTGCTTACATACGAGTATAACACGATAAAACATGAATTCGTCACCATGTAACAAATAAACATACATAGATACAAAAATACCTACATGCGTATCCCTATGCCCAACACGAATCATCATTGTCATGAAAAGGTTTCAATAAACATGTTGAAACTTGATGTGATTAACCATGACACATTCCCTTTATCCACTTTATTCTAATACCCAACTCACGACGATCACCACGACTATCACGCGACCCCCAAACCGACAAACACTTTTCCCTCATCTGAACCTATATTCCAATCAAAATACCACATACACTCTTACACTGACCCTACAATCATCAACATTATAATATATTCTTATCTTATCATTTCCCTCAAACATTAACATTAACATTATTATTTTCTAATTCATTCAAACATTTCTCACACACTCACCCAAACAACACTAACAACCCAACGAGCCGCGCCGCCACGCCGCCGCCACCAACATCAAAACCTCCCGCACAAGCCAGCCACCACCGTAACACATCAAAGGCTGCCACTTTCAACCCCAAAAAATTCATTACAAAGGTTACCATTCTCATTTGCGCGCGTTACTAACCACAGATGATGCACTAGTCAACGGCAAAACCAACTTACTATCACCAACCAAAAAATGCCAGCGTTGGTAACCCTAAAAGTAGCTAGATTACCATTACTCTCCATACAAATGTGTCTGATTGATAGACCAATACCTTGGGAGGTTGGGAGGGTCCAGACTCCCCCAAAACACACTACTTACAGGATTAGAAAAAGGTTAAACAATAAACTAAATTTGTGAACAAAAATTATTGAGAAATATCAAAAAATTTTGGTTGATTGAGTCCTTATGGAAGAAGTATTTGCGTTCTTCAAATTTCAAACCCACATCGCTTTGTTTGACCAGGTGTGGAGAGTGGTATGAAGTGTAATCCAATTTTCTGTTGACTTCATCAAGATTGTGGAAACTCATGAAAATTGCCCACCCCCCCCCCCCCCCCCCCCTGAACGAAATCCTGGATCCGCGCCTGCATTGGGTGATATGCATAAACGATAGTAAATGCTTTTACTTGAGAATTTCTAAGTTTTTACTTTTTTTGATATGCATAAAAATGCAGTAAATGTTGAAAATAAAGTACAGTACGTTCTCGATTAACGCAACTCTCGATTCATGCAACTCGATTTTCGCAACAGCTGAATTTATATCATTGTTGACGCAGTAATCGCAACTCTTCAAAAAAAATTTACTCGATAAGTGCAACTTTTGGTTTTATATGCATATCCTTATTTATGCATTACATTTTGTCTCGGCAGTTATTTTACCGCTACTTTTGAGTGATGATACGGTGAAGTTGTATGAATGTACATGATATGTAATGTATCTATACCTAAAATGCAAGATTTTCTTGTTAGTTTAATGAATTTTGTCCAGTGAACAGTCGTTTGTGTGTTTCGGAAAATTGGCTACGCGAAACCAGTTATAACAATGAGGAAATCTATGAAGACAATGGGCCTTACTAATAACCAAACACTAATGTCGACTATTAGCTAACTGAGAGGTTAAAATAAAATATGGAGCTTAAACGGAATGCTACCAATATAGAATTTTACCCTTTTGCTAACAAAATCCTCAGACTTATTTTTTTTTACATTAGTTTTTATTGAACGGAAATTAATATTTACAATTGGTTCTTAATTCTATTCTTATATTATTATTACATTGACATTTTAATTTGTTTTGGCACATAAGGGGCCTAATTTTATACATTGTTTTATTTTTATACAAATTATTTAAAAGATTGTGATTGATGATTATACTATTTAATACTATGAGGATGATTCATCTCGGGTTGTTCAAATCCGGTTGTCTTTTGGAAGGATGTGGGGTTTCTGTGGCTTCTAATATAATAATAATAATTTGACGCTGTATCTTCGTAAAATTGAATTGCCTCGTCGTCGTTGATAGGAATGATTCCGTTGTCCAGTAGTGCTGTCACATCAAGGTATCGTGGCTCGGGGTGTCTCTCTTCACTTGTGATGGTTCTCACCAGAGGGTTTGGATGATTGCTTAGGTTGTTCGTCAGTCTTTTGGCAGCACTGATCATGTATTTGTCAAGGGGTGCTATTCCGGATGCCTCGTAGAGTCGCTTGTTGCTGAAATGTTTTCGCCGCCGTTGGTCGAAGTGGAGTCCCGTGCAGATCCGAAGGATCTTCCTCTCGAACACTCCCAGTTTCTTCATGCTGGTTTTGGAAATAGTAAACCAGACAGGAAAACAGTATGTGATGATTGGTCTGAGAAGTTGTTTATAGAGAAGCAACTTCGTCCTTTGGCTGAGTCCATTCCTTTTCCGCAATAAGGGGTGGATACGGTGGAAAGCGTAGTTTGCTTTCTTCAGAACAGCTGTTACATGCGGATTGAAGCGTAACCTCTCCTCAAAGTTTACACCCAGATATTTCACCGATGGTTTGGTTGTCAGTTGCGATCCGTCAGGCAGATTGATGATGATGCTGCGGCAGCTTTTAGCTGACGGTGTATTTCGCTGTCCCGCTGGTCTTCTGAAACAAGCCAACTCAGATTTGACTGAATTAACTTTGATGCCCCATGTTGTGTAGAACTCCCACAGCCTTCTCACGTGCTCTTCTACTCTTTGGGCTGCAATTATTGGTGAAAAAGATTTCGCGTATGTTAGTGAATCGTCCGCATAGAGCAAATTCATAGCATTGTTGGGTTGAGGTTGGTCCGATGTGAAGATGTTGTAGAGGTACGGTCCCAGCTTTGATCCTTGAGCAACTCCTGCCCTGATGTTTTTGGTTGTTGACTGGCTGTTTTCAATCTGGACGAAAAACGATCTGGAATTGAGAAAACTGAAAATTATTTTTATTAGTGTACCTGGAAAATTAAAAGTGGTTAGCTTATGAATTAGCCCCTGTATCCAGATGCTGTCAAATGCTTTCTCTATATCCAAGAAGCATCCAACAACAACCTGACAGTTATTGAGGGTGCTAACAACGTCGTTATGAAATCGCAAGAGCGGATGTAAGGTAGAGTGCCTCTCCCGAAATCCAAACTGCATGTCCGGAACGACGCTATTAGCGGTGCAGAACGCTTTCAATCTCCGAAGAATAAGTCCTTCAAGGATTTTGCTGGTGTTGTTAAGAAGAGATATGGGACGATATCCAGAAACGGTTCCTCTGTCGGCTTTCTTCGGTATCGGTACTATTTTTGCTGTCTTCCATCGCTTCGGAAAGTAACAATTGTTGACGCAGTTGTTGAATAGGATCGTGAGAAACAGCACCATAACTTGGGGAAATTTCTTTATGATGTAGCTGGAAATCATATCTGGTCCGGATGATTTCTTAGGTCGTCCACTTTTGATTAGCTCAGCTACTTCTTCAGGGTTGGTGAAGCCTCCAGTCAGCTCGGGATCACTAGCAGGATTTTCATTGTTAAAAAAGATAATTCCAGCGTCTGTCTGCTGCAGCTGCTCAATTGTTCCTCTGAGAGTGAAGGATCGCTGGATGGGTTTGGCACGAAATTTCCTTCAAAATATTCGGCAAATGCTTCCGCTTTATCCTGAGTCGTCGTGACTTCCCCATGCCTGGTGCTGATTTTTTCTGGTATTTGCTGTCTTTTGCCGATGATCTTGTTTATTTCCTTGAATGCATCGGGTCCAGGTTTGATGGATTGTAGCCTATTTTGGAACTGGTTGTTTTTAAAATGTTGAAGAGCGTTCCTCAACATAATTTGCGTACATTGAAGTTCACTCTTCACCATTTGATAGTTTCCGTTGGCCGTGTTCCAATCCCTTTGTTGAATCCTTTGTAGGCGCTTCCGCAATCGCTGTCGATGATCATATAGTCGAACAATTCCTTCTGAAAGATGCTGGTATCTGTCCCTTGAGGTTTTCCATCTCTTCTGCTCATCCAAGGCGTTGTTTATGGTGAGCTCCATTGCTTCAATGGCCTCCTCTATTTCATTGTTGGAAAGGTTTCTGTTGGAATCCGGCATCACTATGGTTTCCTCGATTTTTCTTTGGAATCGGTCGATATCCAGTTGGTTGTAGTTTATGTATTTCTCATTTTGGGCATCTATTGTTAGAATTGGCTGGCCCAGTTTGATGTGAAGTTCCACTGGCTCGTGGTCCGCATCTCCTGTAAGGGTCCGGCATGAGTAATTCCGCAACTCGGGAATGATGTTGATGAAGTTCGAGGAAACCAGGTAGAAGTCCAACCAGGATGGTGTTCTTGGGAACGTTGGCTTTGGTTGAGAGACCACCAGGAATGAATGATGCTCAAAATTTTCATCCAACCAGTTCACCAGAAAGTTTCCAGCGTCAGATGTAGTTGTGTCGTACCATCGTGGGTGTCGGGCATTGAAGTCTCCTCCGATCAATCCATAGGTGTGCTGGGCAGCTAGGTTGCTGAAAATAAAAAGATCGTGATTAATATCAGTTTGTCTAGCACTGCATTTCTTGTATATGCTGAAAATAATTAATGTTGCTCCAACTTCGACTTCTATGATGACGGCCGTGGCTTCAAACGATCTAAGACTAGGGATCACGACTTGAGAGGCTTTTATGTTCTTCTTTACGAAGAGTGCTGTGCCTCTCTTGCCTATATCCTTGTCTGTTCGGAAGGTGTTGTATCC
Source organism: Dasysyrphus tricinctus (assembly GCA_963921185.1). NCBI lineage: Eukaryota > Metazoa > Arthropoda > Insecta > Diptera > Syrphidae > Dasysyrphus > Dasysyrphus tricinctus. The sequence continues at coordinate 139,674,846 of OY992531.1, forward strand.
TTTGAAATCTATGTTGTTTCGCTTGGTGACGTTGGTTTCACTAATAAGGGCTATGTCCGGTGAGTGCTTCTTCAGAAAGAGGTTGAATGTTGTCCTTTTCAAAACGCTATACAATGAATTAACATTGTATGCGATTATCTTTAACCGGTTTATGCGCATTATGCGCTGCATAAGTCGAAGATAAAGGTGGCCAAAGCCACTGACTTCTTTTCCTTACACAGGGAAGCGTAATTGCTTGGCACTGCGGATCGAGCTTTCTTAATTGCTGATGCCAGATCGGTTCCGAAGTGTTCCTTCATTTCCTCATCCAGGTTAAGCTTAGGGGTTGCTGGTCCGTTAGTCCTAGGTTTTTGTTTCCATGGTGGAAGGACTACTGTTGGCTGCTGGGGTTTTGGAACTGGCTTCTGATATTGTTGAGGTTGAGGCTTGGCTGCATTTCCCATCCTGGCCATAGCTGCAAAGCTTACTGAGGGGCGAGTCAATGTGCAGACTGATTTCGCCTTGAAGTCTTGTTGAGCCTTCTTTTGGGACTCCGCCTTTTTCTTTTCTTCCTTCTTCGCCAGCAGAACCTTACACCCAAGGTAGTTTGCCGGATGACCAAACTCTTTGCAGTTAGCGCAGTATACTCCTCGGTCCTTTTCCTTCCGCTTACACTCCCCTGGGTTGTGGTCTTCGTTGCACTTAACACAGACATACTTCATGCCGCAGTTGGTTGCCACGTGACCAAATCGTTGGCAGTTCTTACACTGAACAATATCCGTGTTTTTAAGGCGTTCCCAGTGGACCTTCTGATTGAGGATCAGTTGTTTTGTGTATATATCGGCAACATCACACGATTTACTGACTTCCACCACGAAAGAGTTGTAACTTTTGATCTTGGACTTCCTTGACCTGAAGAGTGTGACGTTGATGGCAGGTACTCCTTCGATCTGAAGTTCATCCTTGACTTCTATAGCTGAATAGGTATGGTGAATTCCTTTAAGAAGAAGAAGAATCTTCCTGTCCTCACGGATGGTGTATGTATGATTCTCAATCTTTTTGGATTTCAGGTATTCCCTTAGTGTGCCGAATCCATCCTTGGTTGCCACGTTGATGATCGTTTTTGTGGTGTTTAAGTTCTTCAAAGTGAAGTCAATTTTCATTGTCTTAGCAAACTTGCTTATCTCCGCGATGTTGCCGGAGAACACAATGATTGGTGGAATGCCTGGCTTGTTGGTTTTTGCTGTTGATCCTGTTGATGTTACTTTTGTGACTGTTGGCGGTTGCTTGTTAATTGGCGGTTGTTTGGTGGTTGTTGCTACAGCGGGTGTAGTTGGTTGTTGGCTCGTTGAAGGTAAGCTTTCGCTGTTCTCCTTCATTTTTTTTGCAGCTTTCTTTGAAGTTTTCTTCTGTCGCTTTGCCTTTGGTGATGTTCCTTCTTCTGAGCTCTCACTCTCAGTCGTTAAGTTGGCTTCATCTCCAGTGAGTATGACAATGTCTTCGTCCATCGACAGGTTGCCGTTGTCTACATTTGGTTCATCAATTATCTTGTTGGTGACTTCTTGGAATTGTCCGCCGATTTTTCGCGCGTACTCAGAGCCCTGGTCCTTTTTCACGCGAAGCAGTAAAGCCTCGATTGCAGCTAAGACGGATTCAATAGTCAAGGGTTCCACCATTGTTCTACCTCTGCTTGCTTTCGGGATTAACTTTATCACGGATAATTAGGTACTTTACACTGATTTATTTTATTACACACAGATTAACGCGCACACACTATTTTGATAAAAACTTTTGGGTACACATTAACACTGGATTAAACTGTTTTGGGAAATCCCTTTTTTTTTATTACTGTAGGGTCGTAAAACTTAGGTAGTCCGCAGGTAGACCTGATTTTACCTAACCCTTTTTTTCGGGGTGGATTATTTACTTATGAATATTTTCCGCTGACACGTCCGTGCACTTTGAATGTCTGGATTGAACTGAGTACAGTTCAGACTTCCCTTGAATCTACTACAATTTGCATCAAATTCCATCAAACAAAACTGCACACTACAATAACACAAGTGAAAACAAAGAAGAAGAAGTACACAAACACAAATGCATTGACACATGGTCGGCGTGCATGTCGGCTAAATTCTGGGGCGCACAAGGAAAGCAAGATTTAAAAAAAAAAATCATTGAGGTGCTTCTGTCAATTTTGCCGAGCTACAGGAAAGTGTATAGAGATTTTTAAAATGTTAAAAAAGTAAAAAAAAAAGCTATTCAAACTACATAAAAAAGTAAAACAAAAGTAAACACAGTTAATACTTGCAATATTTATATTTAAGAAATATATGTGTATAAGACAACACGCGGCTTTAAATAATGTAAGAACACCTATAATACGGGCGTGAACAAATTTTTCATTTCACAGTAAGTTTTGTTTCATATTATAAATAAAGTTATGTGAAGTGGAGTTCCTTAGGTAAATACATTATCTAAGAATACTTTTGAAATGACATGAAAGATAGGGCCAACAGCAAAAAGACCTTTAAGAATATATCATTCAAAACGTTGAAAATAGCTCTGCGCTTCAGACACTAAATGGATTTGAGCGCCTTGCCATCACCAACAAAAATGAGGCCGTGCCTGCTGGACGAGAATTTCTCATTTGACAGATGAATCTCTACGAAATCACTTGATTGAAGTATATTTTTATTTACAACAAATTAGATTTATCATAGCAAAATATCACGAAATATCAATTGAAAAGTATTCTACGATAATTTATTAACCTAAAAAACATCACTTCACATTACTTTATGTGGAAATATCAGACAAAACTCACTTTTGAAATGAAATATTTGCACACTCTTTATTATAGGCGTTTTTTAGGATTTAAGGTAGCACCGCGTGTTTTTTTATATTTTATCACTTTCCTAGCTCGGCAAAATGACAGATGAATTTCATTTTTTTTTTATTGTTCAAGGAGTGAAGATATAAGTATTGCCGTATTCTTTTTTAACAGCAACTTTTCAGTACTATAGTATGTAATTCGGTCAAAGGGTTTGGACGATTTTGATTTTATTTTATGTACATAGTTGATAAACATAATGCAAGAACATGCATATTTTGAGTAAACTTCATTGTTTTCTGACATACACATGTATATACCAACATGAAATTGCTACGGAAAAAAATTATTTTCTGTTGGGATTTTTACAGTGATATTTCTGTTCTCGCCAACTTAGAGGATATTTTGTTTGAGGGATCAGAGTACTGTTGTTTCCATTGTTTTTTTCAGAAAATGTTTCCTTTTAATTCCAATAAAATATGAAACGACAGACTTTCTGAATTCATACAAACCTTACCAAATGACGCTATTTTATGCGAAACGATTTTTCATACATTAATTATTTCTCTGACAAGTAATCCTAAGAATGACTACGTATGTTTACGTGTATAGGTATGCTCTCTGACAAAAACAATCCCAAAACATAACTGTAATGAACGAAGCCACTGGACTTTGCCGCACTATTTACGGAGCGGAGAAATTTAATAACCAATAGGTATCAACTGTAAAATTTTAACGCCCTCAGCAAATGTATTCATGCGAATTATTGGTTTTGCAATTTAGGTGGGAGTCTACGTGATCAGAAAGGCTACGCATTGAATTTCAATGACCGAATCCACGAATCTAGAATTGAAATATACTAATACGCAAAACTACCTTGCGAATTATCGAAAAAGCTCAGCAGTTTACATAATAATTAAATTTTGGTGTCCCTATAATATTCTGTCCGGGGCGGTACTGAAACCAAAAGTTTTGTCGTTAACAGAATAAGCTTTCAATAAAAAGAAAATACTAATTCCCACTAAAATGTTTTCAAAAAAAATGTAGGTAATGCTGAAGAAAGTAGTTTATTTTCTGAAATTTCGGAAACAGAAAATTATTACTATTATTTATTATTATTAAAAATTCATTCGGAAAATTATACAGTTTTAGAAAAGTATCATCTTAAGCTTTTTTGTAGAGAATCGTAAGATCTACAACTCTGTTATGCCCGCTATTACACGTTCACGCAAGCGAGTTGACTGAGTTTGAAAGAAGTGGAAATGAATAAAGCCTAATACGCTGCTGATGCGAAACGAAATTTTTAGTTGGTCTCTAGAAAGACAACGAAATACTTACGAAAACGAAGCGGAAAATATTCATTGAACAGCGTATTGCAGTCGATAGAATGAATAAACAAATAAATAAAAATTTAATAGAATTTGTTTGTTTATGTAGTTCAAAGCTTTTGGGAATTGAATATTTACAAATTTGTGGGGGGGAAGGGGGCGGCAAAATTTTCCAACTCCCCGTGCAGCAGAAGCTCACGCTACGCCACTGGACTTACAGTCTTAACTCTATTCTCAAGAGATTCACGTCTCTGATATAAATTAAAATGAAGTTAGTGTTGACAGTACTGAAATGGCGGAATTTGTACGCGTTAGTTTGCCCACGAAAAAATTCCTACACTCATGAAACTCGCCAAAAATATTAAACTTGTCATGGCAACCAAGAATCAAAATAGTTCACATGAATATATTTGTTCTGGGGGTTTGTTTATTAAAGAGCGAGAAAATCTGGGAAGAGGTTGGAAGATTTGAGCCCAAATTCCGATTTGGTGTAATTTAGGTATATGGTACCCAAAGTAAGGTATATGATTTAAGGACATTTTTTAACGCTGAATCTAATTAACAAAGTTATGATTCTTTTCAAGTAAAAATTTATTTTTGAAATCGTTTTTTCCCTAGAACAGGTCAAAATTTACCAGTCACCAAAAACACTATTAGAAAAGAAAGTCACAACTTAAATTTAATCTTTGTCGGCCTGTGAAACATATTTTTGCGTGTCTATGCTTTACATCACTCATTTTGATTTTTTTTTTTTTTTTTCTTACCATTATTCATTTCTGCTTTTTTATACACGAATTTTTTGATTTCGATAAAGTTTAAAATGTTATTATATATTTTTTTCTCTCTCGCGCACTTCGCCTATCCTCGTCGCCAATGTGAGATCTCAGTTAAAACACGGCTGGTATGCTCCGATGCTCGCTGCAGAATGACTTTATTCACCACTCAATGACATTGACAGCTAACAAAGTGTTGCCAGATACTACAGAGGAGAATACGAAAAAGTCACAAAATCAGTTTCACCACTTCTTTTGACTTGTGAGGTATCAGTGATGATGGGAAAAATAGGGCTGTAAGTTTTGAGGAGATTTATTTTTACTTGCGATATAGGTACTATAGGGCAAGTTTTGGATTCGTGCAAAAAAAAAAATTTCGAGATAACAATCAAACATGACATTACGATGATAGAGAACACGAAAAAAGTGGGTGGCACAATTCTGTCTGTCTGTCTGTCTGTCTGTCTGTCTGTCTGTCTGTCTGTCTGTCTGTCTGTCTGTCTGTCTGTCCGTACCTCAACCTACAGCCTAAACCACTGAAGCGATTTTCTTCAAATTTTGAACTTAAGGTTTTTTTGTAACTCTCCAGAGGGGAAATTGAAATTTTTTTTTTAGCTCAAAAAATAACGGTACTTGCCATACAACCGTTAAAGAAAAGCTTATTTATCTCAAAAACGGCTCCAACGATTTTGATAAAAAAAAATCAGTGTATTACTGTAGATATTATGTACCTTTTAGTAAGAAAAAAAATCACCAAAAACATTTATTAACGGTACCTGCCATATAACGGTTTTTTTGATTTTTGGTTTTCTCATTAACCGCTCATCCGATCTAAATAAATTTTTTTCACAAAAGCTTTGTTAGAATATAAATAAAACTGCATACCAAAATTTTTGAAAAAATAAATTTTGGATTTTTAAAAAAAGATTCAAAATTTTTTTTTGAAAATTCAATATTTCAAAAACGGGTTGATGAATTAATTTGAATTTTCAGTTTTAAATGTATATTAATATATACTCAAAATTGGCATACCAATTTTTTTTTTGAAAATTGTTACAAAAATTTTATATATAAAAAATTAATTTTTAAGAAAACGGCTCCAACGATTCTAAATTTTTTTTTTGCATATATTCATATTTTTTCAAGTAATCAAATGGCATACTTTTTTTTGAGCTCTAAGTTATTTATCAGACTGTTTATACAATTAATAGAACGATTTAAATGCTTTTTATACTTTTTCTATAATTACTTGAATATTTTTTAAAGTTCTTAAGTCCCACACAACTTGAACATAAGAGCAAGTACGTGCGATCCAGTCGTGCATTTTATTAAATAGGTAGCCCAGGAAAATTAGACTTTCACTTCGGAAAAAATCCGAAAAAGCTGAATTTTGATGAAGAGCTTTGTGTTGACGTCTTAAGCATTTCCTAAAAAGTACCGTAAATATGGGCCAGGGCAAACATTTTTAGGGGGTTCAAGTGTGTAAAATTCGGTTTTTCTTAATTTCTCGAAAACTCAGTTGTTTTGAAAAAATGTGAAGAAATGCGAACGTGATTCATGGGAAAATAACATTTAAACAAAAAGTTATCTGAAAATGAGCTATTAACAAATTCTGTAAGTTTATTAACCATGAAGTTATAGCTGTCAAAGTTACACTTTTGAGTTTGTACTGTAAAAGGGACAAATTACAGTTTTCCTTCAATATCTCAACAAATATGATTTTTTTTCTAAAAATTAATAAATTAATATTATTGCTCATAAGATTCTACACAAAAAAGATTATGACACGTTTTTTCATAGGAGCAACAGATTTTGAGGTAATCGTCGGAAACGCTGTAATAAGAGCTTTTTACTGTAATGAAATTTTGTTTATCTTGCTTGGGTAAAATAGGTAATTAGCGCGTTTGTGCTCGTTTTTCTCAAAATCTGTTGCTCCTACGAAAAAAGTTTTACAATCTTTTTTGTATAAAATTTTATGAGCAATAATATTAATTCATCAATTTTTTGTAAAAAATTATAGTAGTTGAGATATTAAAAAAAAAACTGTTATTTGACCCTTTTATGCCCAGTTGCACCAAAATTCACTAAAAGCGGTTTTTGTTAAAATGGAGTTAAGATTTATCGGACTGATAAATTTATTTGGGTTGCGCCAATCTCTTTCGTGCATTTTCTAGCTAAAATGCAGTTCATGAACCACCCCTGGATTCTATCATCTGTTTATTAAACTGAACGAAAAAATTAAACCAGTGCAAGTGAGATAGCAATAAGGAAAATGTGAATACACAATAAACAGAAACAAGGTTTTCTCGTTAAATACAGCCAATGCGTCATCTTGGTGTTTTTATTATTATTTTTTTTTTTTTAGAGAAATTATAAAACTATTGAAGTACATAGATACCAACTAACACTTATATTTTTTCAACACACTCTTGAAAATTATGAACCAATTATAAAGCGACGTCATCGAATTCAGAAAATGGATTTCTCTGTGAACCTGAACAACTTTTCGACATCTCGCCATTTTTTGGTTTAGATCGTTATCAGATGAACACATGTTGACCAGTCTTATTCTGGAATAATTTTATTTATTCAAGTAGTGAATTATAAATAGGAAAAATAATGCCTTCACCGAGTGTTTTCGTTATTTAAATTTGGAATTAACAATATTCCGTCAAATAAAATTGAACCATTTTGTTCGTAGGTAGTTAGATATGTTCGTTTAAACTAGCTTTTAAAATTTTCCTGGAGGAAAATGGAACTTTAGTTTATTGGTTCGTTTATTGGCCTGTTAGATTTAGAAGTGGTTGGTGCAACCGATAAATGTCATTTTAAAATTAAACGAAGCAATAAAAATTTAAAAGAGGTCGGTGCTACTGGCCATTACATTACAAAATCAAAAGTGTTAGTTTGACAGGCTATAACTTCATGATTAATAAACCTATAGAATTTGTTGGTAGCTCATTTTTTAAATAATTTTATTATCTAAATGTTATTACACTCCCGTTCAATTGATTAGGTTCAAAATTTTCCAGTACGATTTACCGTTATAACTCCGAACTATGTGGAATAAATGGATTTTTGAAAGTGGCATTAGAGAAAGCATCCAATTGAGGAGAGAATAAGAAAACACACAATATCAAACTTACCATCATTACACGTTTTATTATCATTTCTTTAAATTCATGTTGAAATCTTAGCACTTCTTTTCGTTTATTTGAATAGGTGCACCGCCTTTATCATCACTTTTGCCTTGAACTAATTGGAGATCAGACCTTTTAGAGCTATCTTTCGGCTTTATATCATGGTTTCTTTGATATGACACAAACAAATTGAGAACAAACGTAGAATGGGTGGAGAAAAAGCTCTTTTTTGGCGGTTGAGTACGCGCAAATTGTTTGTTTTCATGATAAATGGCTAACGGGACCAAATTTCGGAAAAAACTTACAGAATCTATTCTTTGATCTATAATTATCTGAAAAATAAACAAAAAGATGGTGTCGATATGAAAGGATGCAAATAACCTGTTACCTCCGCAAGTGACAGGCGAAAAAGTCTGAGAGTTGGCTCTAATTCGTCGGTTTAAATGGCAAAAACAAGGGAAGAATCTAGGTTCAGTGCCAGTATTTCAGCAGTCGAGATTATTATTAAAAGTTCTGCATACCGAAAAAGAAGAAAATTAAATGAAACCACACCTAAACGAAGTTAGCAAAAAAAAAAAAAAAAAAAAAAACAAACCGAATGCAGTTTTGTAAGCTTCATAAGACTTGAAAGAATAAGTGGCGTAAAGTCGTGTTTTCTAATGAAAAAGGGATTAAATTCAACGGAATTGATGGATTTAAATTGTATTTCCATGACTGACCGTTTTTGTGTAACTAAACCATAGTCATACTAATAGTTCAAAAACGTGGGGTTAAATTCCTTTTCCTTGAATTCTCAAATTGTAACTTCTTTCAACTAAGCGGTGGTTTATTTTAATTTTGTCTTCTTTTTTGGTATGAAGAACTTTATATTATACTCTAGACTGTAGAAATACTCGCACTAAACCTAGCTTGTTCCCTTATTTAAGCCATTTAAACTGACAAATAAGATCCAACCCTCAGAATTTTTCGTCTATAGCTTGCGTAGGCAGCAGTTTTTTACATTCTTTTCATATCGACACCATCTTTTTGCTTACTTCTCTGATAAATATAGATCAAAGAATGGATTCTGTAAGTTTTTTTCGAAATTTGATGTCCCGTTAGTCATTTATCATTACAACAATAAATTTGCGCGTACTCAGCCGCGAAAAGAGTTTTTTCCTCCACCCATTCTACGTTTGTTCCCAATTTGTTTGTGTCATATCAAAGAAACCATGATATAAAGCCCAAAGATAGCTTTAAAAGGTCTGACCTCCAATTAGTTCAAAGCAAAAGTGATGATAAAGGCGGTGCACCTATTCAAATAAACGAAAAAAAGTGCTAAGATTTCAACATGAATTTAAAGAAATGATAATAAAACGTGTAATGATGGTAAGTTTGATATTGTGTGTTTTCTTATTCTATCCTCAATTGGATGCTTTCTCTAATGCCATTTTCACAAATTCATTTATTCCACATAGTTCGGAGTTATAACGGTAAATCGCACTGGAAAATTTTGACCCTATTCAATAGAACGGGAGTGTATATCATGATTTTGTTGTAAAATGAAAGGATAATGGGCAAACTTGTATGAAACATGGGCGTGAGCGGCCAAGAATAGTTTTGTTGTTTTCGAATGTGTTTTAGTCCTACAATCACCGTACAGAAGTTTTTTCATTGTGGTGTACTTCAAAACCCCAAAAAATGCATTTTTGTGTTAACACTTTAATAATCTGACCAATGCAAAAATATAAAATGAAAGTGGAATAAGAAATCTAGACATTCTCAAGAATAGTTTATATATAAAAATGCCCATATAACATCGCTAATCAGTACATTTACCAAAATACCATATATTACAATCTACATAATACCTATTAAAAAAATGTTTTTTACCTAACTATGTACTATGCTCCAAATCACTCTTGAATCCGTTGTGGGTATTTGAATATCCTACCATTGGTTTTCGTAAAAAATGGGCCAGTCAGCAGTCGTGCTTTGGAACGTTGCTTTTTGTCTTTTCATATTATTACGAAAATTATAGCCCACCAAGTGATTTTGTCGTTTAAGTGGTCATCAAAGATGAGTATTTACTTCATATGTGGTAGATCTGCTTCATTAATTTATTTGTACGCATCTGCTACGTAGCATCTTATTTCTACTTCATTTAACTGATATCGTTTAACTCACAAAATATTAACCACAATTCACAACTTTCAAATAATTTAAGTATAAAATTATATAAATTTGTGTAATTTTTTCATTTAGAGGAGACTCAAGTTGAATTTGTGAAACTTACTCTTCAAAAAGTAGTAATTCTGAAACAAATAACAAGTCAATGTTAAGTTTTCGTTCTGAATATTAAGTAAAATGAAAATAAATTAGATATTGTTCCAAAATATTTTTTTTTCATTATCTGCTACACATTTTACAAATATATGTACCTACTTCGTTTTTTGAGCAAATTTGTTTCACTTTCTGGGTTCAGCATTATCATCCCTGGTGGTCATTATTAATGTCCACAAATGTGGATGTATTCAGGCATCACGCTTACATGTTTTTGGGTCTAGAAAGCTCCAATTAGTCAACCTGTCACTTTAAGTCTTGAAACATGTTCCTGATTAAAAAAAAAAAGTTAAAAAAAAAGCTGTTGAAATACGTACTGGGTCTGTTTAATGTCTTAACGGAACCGTGGGAGGTTCTAAAATCCCCTAAAACACACTACTACACTGTCAGGAGACGTTTTGAAGTAGCGATAAAACATAGTACGGGGTAATTAGATTTCATTATATGGAGCTCTGAGAAATAATTCAAACATGCAGTTTGACTTTGATATTCGAAAGGGTATTAGTACACGAGCCGAAAACCACATTTTTCACAATTGCACCTAGAGTCATTTGGCCGCCATTTTGTTTTTAACGGATTTTTTTTGCTATCAGACGTAACTCACGCATTTTTGACGCTACGAAAAAAAATTGTGAGATAAACTTGTAGAAAATTGTCTACAAAATATGTTAAGTAACTTTTTTCGATAAGTGCATTTTTTAAAAAGTTATACTCCATTTTCTTAAAAAAAGGAGGGGTTGATTTTGGTATATTCATCATATCTTATTTTCTTGTTCTAAAATTAAAAAAAAAAAAAACAAAATAAAAGATATAGTCCCTTCAATTATCTATATTTTATGCATTAACAATTTTGTTATACGGCTTACGGTTCTCGCCCTGTAGCGCATATTAGTAGTAGAGAACTGTATAGAATCATATATTTTTAACTACTTGACTTCTGCTGGTAAATAGAAACCTCGAGGTTCGAAACTAAATTAGTACTCGAGCCGAAAACATCATTCTTCACAACTGCCCGTAGAGTCATTTAGCCATCATTTTGTTTTTAACGTTTTGTATATCTTCGCAAGTAACTCACTTTTTATTTATGCCAGACAAAAAAGTTGTAGAACAAACTTGTAGAACATTTAATTTCCTACAAAATGTTTCTTGTACCTTTTTTCGATAAGTACTTTTTTAAAATTGTACTGCATTTTGTTAAAAAAGGGTTTCTTTTCAATTTATTTTTTATAAAAAAATAAATGTCGAAATAAAAGTTGTAGGTAGACCTTTCAATTATCTATATTTTTTGCCTCAATATTTTTTTCTTGTGCGGCATACCTTATGATATGATTTGTTAATAGTTTAAATTACTTGCGTATAGTTTAACTATATTTCCGAATTGTAAAATAAACTAATATCGCACTCTTATCGAGAAATGTTTTGTGGGAAATTACATAGAAATTCCCAAATTAATATCTTAAATTTCTAAAATAATGTTAATTTTATGTAAGATAAATGTAAGATAATTTTATCGACTGGGTTTAAATTAGGGTGTCCATAACGCGTTAAAAAAAAGAGGACATTTTCGAAACTTCTACTGTTAATCCCCCCCCTCGGTCACCACACCATCATCAAAATAATTGATAAATATGACCAAAAGTTTACTTTAAATTTATTTTATAAATATACTACATATTTATACAAGTATTGTATATAGGTACACAAGAAGCAGCAGTTTTAATACTAAATAGGTAGTTTATTTTAACATCTTTTTTAAGAAAACATATCTATGATATAAATCAGTATATTTTATAAATACTTTTTAGCGCTTCAAACTAATAAAACTAAAATACATAAACACTTAATTGAATTCTAAATACCGCAGAATTTTAGTAAAATGTAGGCAAAATAAGCATTAATTTTCTTCCTCATCCGAAGTGTCATATTTTTGGGAGCTCCGAATTTGATTAAGATACTTATTTTCATATAAAAAGGTTTCATAAAACTTTTGACAGCTAAAATCTTTTAAATTATAGGCAACAATGAGAATCCTACGAACGATTTCGTTCTTTTGTCCATTGCGAACCCATCAACGAGAAAATACATTCCACGTTCTTATTTTGCGCAGGAAAACAAAAATGGTTTGGCACATTTTAAGAGCTCTGGATAAAACTCTAGATTTGTAGACAAACTAAATAAACTGGGCCACTTTTGAACAGATATTTTGTTTTTAAAATTTTCATTTTCTTTAGAAAGGAACTTGTTTAAATAGCAAAATTGGTCAAACAACTTTGAGTAATCCAGTTAAACTTCCTAAGAAATTTGGTAGTCGATACTTTTGTCCAAGTCTTCCCATACTTATTTCTTTTCTAAATTCATCCATCGATCCTTTACTTCAGTGTATTAATCAAAGAATATCAAATAAAGAAGCCATTCCTCAGCTGTCAATTTGATTGGCCTATAAGCTGAAGCGAACAGCTGATGTATAAGATGTGCAAAGGAAGTGAAAAACAGTGACAAAACGCATACATAGAATCGACTCCCCATTCAGCTCATCATTCAGCACAGGTCTTATTGTCGTTGCAATTCACATCTATTCTTCGACACAAAATGAAATTAAAAATACAACAATGTAAACAAATGGGTTTTGGAGGGTGAAACGTATGAACGATTGGCTTCTTTATTTGATATTCTCTGGTATTAATGCTTTATTTTATATTTTAGGGGACAATATAAAAGAAAATTAATGAAGAGTGTGTTAAATTAATATTTTGGTCACTTAGGAAAAAAAAGAGATAAAAAATAGTACAAAATAAAAAAGAGTAAAAGAAAAGAATTTGATGAAAAAAGAAAGAATAAGAAAGATCAGAGTCAAAAAAGAGAACATGTTCTCTTTAAAAGAGATGTTCTGGAAACCCTAGTTTAAATGGATGTAACTTCAAAGCGGCTGTATTTACGATAAAACATATCAAGACCTTTTGTGTAGAAAGTTCAATTTTCTATAAGAAAAACGTAAGTAGTTAGTTTAAATACTTGTTATTATGCATAAAGTTATGAAATTCCAAATACAAACAGGAGTTTTCTCCCATACAAATCGTATGGAAAACCGAAATCTGCGACGAGGCATGTCTTAACATGATTTTTAAGAGCCCACATTTTCACAGACATCTTTTTTCGGTTAACTGAAACTTTTGAGCCTGTTTGGAAGAAAACTTTTTCTTGGAAACAGTCTAATAATTATGATAAATCAGATTCTATTTCTTTGTTATATTATAGCACCCAGCAAATAAGCTTGATTTTCAAAACAAGGGGGGAATTGTTGCCTTTCAACTTCAGACCTCATAGGAACGATCTACCATCACTCTGCACTCTGTGTAACCTAAGGGAAAAGGAAGATGTATACCACTTGATAGGAAAATGCCCGATTCTCCAGGAAATTAGAGGATTTCATTGAAACAAATTTTTTTTGAACAATAGAAGAAGTAGTGGACTTACTGAATGGAGCAAACTGGAAAACCCTTTGCAAATATGTCTCAGACGCTCTTGCCTATAGAATCCAGTATATTGAAGACTAAAGGAGTCGAATTTTAAGTTGCAAATCATTAAAATTGTTAACTATCAAGTATAAAAGCTAACCTTGTTTTATGTTTCAAATCATTAAAATTGACAACCACCGCCACTGTACAAAGGTAAAAAAAAAGTTTTATGTTGCATATCATCAAAATTGCTAATCATCGAGAAAAAAAAACCTACATTGTTTTATGTTTCAAATCATCAAAATTGACAACCACCGCCAATATATGAAAGGAAAAAAATAAAAAAATTTTAAAAAACATTTTATGCTGAAAATCATTTCAAATTGCCTGGAAATAATAGCGTCTAAATCTTACTTGGGGAATACCTCAGCTACATTTCAAGAGTTGCAGTTCTTTGAAGTTTCAACTATCCTAAAGTATTTTTGTTTTGTTTTACATATATCTTGCTAGTTTATTAATTTTTATCTTAAACTAAAATCAAAGTTCATCTTAACTGTCAATCTGGCTGACGGCTTTTGCCATTGCTTAATGAATTAATCAAAAAAATTGTAATCAAATTGTATGATGAAATAAAGTCAATTATTACTATTATTATTATTATTATTATTATTATTATTATTATTATTATTATTATTATTATTATTATTATTATTATTATTATTATTATTATTATTATTATTATTATTATTATTATTATTATTATTATTATTATTATTATTATTATTATTATTATTATTATTATTATTATTATTATTATTATTATTATTATTATTATTATTATTATTATTATTATTATTATTATTTTTATTATTATTATTATTATTATTACTATTATTATTATTATTATTATTATTATTATTATTATTATTATTATTATTATTATTATTATTATTATTATTATTATTATTATTATTATTATTATTATTATTATTATTATTATTATTATTATTATTATTATTATTATTATTATTATTATTATTATTATTATTATTATTATTATTATTATTATTATTATTATTATTATTATTATTATTATTATTATTATTATTATTATTATTATTATTATTATTATTATTATTATTATTATTATTATTATTATTATTATTATTATTATTATTATTATTATTATTATTATTATTATTATTATCATGAACATATTGAACATTTCCCTCCTGTATAGTATCATATTTTCAGGGTTTTCACATTTGGTTGCGGTGAAGTAGCAACGCAGGACATATTCATTCATATCATTTGTCCATTGGATGCGTTGTCTAGGACGGCCTGCTCTGGTGGTCCCAAGATTAGCATGGGAAACACTTGTCGCAGGTTGGTTGGTTTGCTGTTGTGCCACTGGCGACTCATCTCTTTGCAGAGCCGAGCCCGCGCCGGTAACCGTGGCCTCTACCGACGTTTGAGTGGATATCCCCACTCGGTTTAATTCGTTTTCGTTTTCGATTTCCATTCCATTTGTTCTTCTCCAAAGCATATTGTTTGGGTTTTTGTTCCATTTTATACCTCCTGGCAGGTGTGTTTAAAGCCGCTTCTAACCTGAAGAACAGACGCTTACCAACATGCTTTCTGGCTACCAGTTTAGGATGATGGATTTTAGGTTGCTGTGTGGTCCGCGGGTGGTATTTTATTTCCCACCTACCCGGTATATCTACCGAGCGTTCCTCTATCCGCCACCTGAGGACGCGCCCTCTAGGGATGCAAACCCCCCGAGGGTTATTATTATTATTATTATTATTATTATTATTATTATTATTATTATTATTATTATTATTATTATTATTATTATTATTATTATTATTATTATTATTCTCTTTATTTCTCATTTAATGGTTCTTTTTATACAATTTTAGAGACCTTAAGCCTAGATAAAATTATACAATACTAACTATTGCAAAAATTTTCTTACTACATGACATGTGTCTATTATCACAGATTTTTGTATACTTTGAATGATTGAGTCTTTTAAGTTTAAAGCTTTAACACTACTAACTAAGTCTTTCTTGACGATTCCAACACTTGATATCACAATCGGTACGACCTTCACTGATTTCAGCTGCCATTGCGTTTTTATTTCGGTAGCAAGTTCAGCGTATTTGTTGATTTTTTCAAGGTAGGTCCTGTCTAAGTTTCTGCTTAGTGGAACGGCTACATCTATCAGGAAACCCTCTCGTGTTGTCTTGTTGATCAACGTTATATCAGGTCGGTTGTGTTCTCGGCGGTGTGCTGTATAAAGCGTTCTATCAAAGTACAATCTCACATCATTAGTTTCAATAACTGGTTCGGGTTCATACAGGTAGTATCGAGGTTGCACGGGTGTCATATTACATGCCTTCAGAAGCTCGATGTGGATAATTTTAGCAACATTGTTATGGCGTTTTAAATAATCACTTTGAGCCAGGGTTGAACACCCTGATATGATGTGGTCAACCGTCTCGCCACGTGTGCCACATCTTCTACAAACATCTTCGTGAGCATCCGGTTGTTTAACTATATACTTAATATAGTTTCGGGTTGGCAATACTTCATCTTGGATAGCAAGCATTAAGCCTTCAGTTTCGGAGTAGATTTTTCCATCGGTTAGCCATTTGTTTGACAATTTTTGGTCAACGTTTTGATTGGTTAACGTATGGTAGTATCTTCCGTGTAAAGTCTTCGATGCCCATTTGCTCATTTTCTGGATGTTTGATTCTGCATTGGATTCAATCGATTCTGCTTGTAGTTTTAAGGGTGTATAGTCTATATCTATTAATGCGATTGCTCTTATAAGATTTGATTCCTCTCGTTTCCCATGAAAATATGCTCGCAGGGATTTCAATTGATTTTCATGTAGAAGTTGGATGTCGATCAAGTCTCGTCCGCCTTGTCTTCTTGGGAGAATCATTCTTTCCACGCAGGATTTAGGATGGTGAACTCTGTATTTCGTGAGGGTTGTTCTTATTTTTCTTTGGATGTTGTTGAGCTCCGTTACTGTCCATCGAATGATTCCAAAACTATATGTGAGCACTGGGATGGCATATGTATTAATCGCCTTGATTAAGTTTTTCCCATTTAGATGAGATTTTGCAAGCTTGTGAATTCTTCCAAAAACTTCGCTTTTCAGCTTCTCTTTGACTGCTTTCTGCTCGATCTTTCTGCTTTGCATAACACCAAGGTATTTGTAGACATCATCTTGAGTCATTTCACCTAGTTCACAAGCAGAAGGTTCAGGGTTGGATGCTATCTTGCCTCTAGTTATATCAAGTGTCTTGCATTTGTCAATACCAAAAGCCATTTTGATGTCATTGCTAAAACTTTCTGTGATGTTAAGCAGGTGGTTCAGATGAGTTTTTGTGGAAGCATACAATTTAAGGTCGTCCATGTACAATAAGTGATTAATTTGGTGTATTGAATCTCTGTCTTTTTTAATTTTGAAACCATATCCTGTTTCATTCAAAAGATTGCTGAGTGGGTTTAATGCAATGCAGAACCACAAGGCACTCAAGCAATCGCCTTGAAAGATTCCACGGTTTATTGGGATACTATTTGTTCTGAATTGCGACGATTCTCCCTTGATTTCGATTGTTGTCTTCCAGCTTCTCATTACACTTCTCAGAAAATTTATTAAAACAGGGTTGACTTTGTAGATTGATAGCACTTCAACTAACCACGAGTGCGGAATACTGTCAAAAGCTTTTTGATAGTCAATATATCCAACGTACAGATTACGCGTACCTTTCGAAGCTTGTTCAAGTATAATTTGATCAATCGTAAGTTGTTCCTTGCAACCTCTGGCTCCTCTTATGCATCCTTTTTGTTCTTCTGTTATCACTGCTTGCATTGTGAAATGTTCATAAACAGAATTGTTAATGCATGCTGTTAACATTTTGTACATAGTTGGAAGGCACGTGATTGGTCTACCTTTAGCTGGGTCGCGATTAAACGATGCTGACTTCGGTAGCAAATAAGTTATTCCTTCTGTTAAAAATTCTGGAAATTGATTCGGATGTTCTATGCTGATATTGAAAAGGCATACTAACTTTTCGTGAGTTGATGTTAACCTCTTATACCAGAAGTTTTGTATTTTGTCAATTCCGGGTGCTTTCCAATTCTGTGCTTTGTTTAGAACTGCGAACAAATTTTCCACGGTTATTATGTGATTTCGCATTGGAGTTAACCTCGACGTTCTTTCGATTTCATTAATAATCCAGTTTGCCCTGGAGTTGTGTTCCACTGTTTTCGACCATATTGACGACCAATACTTTTCAGTGTCTTCCTGTGTGGGTAAGTCTTGATCTGAATTTTCGTTTTCAATTGGTTTTGTTTTCAAACTTCTGTAAAAAGATTTTTCGTTTCTATAGAAAAGCATGTTATTGTTTTTTCTTTTCTCGGAGACCGTGTACTTTTGTTTCTTGGTTTTCATTACAGATAGCTTTTGCCTTATTATTATTATTATTATTATTATTATTATTATTATTATTATTATTATTATTATTATTATTATTATTATTATTATTATTATTATTATTATTATTATTATTATTCCCTTTATTTCTCATTTTTTGGTGTTAATACAATTTAAGAGACCGTGGGTCCAATTTTAAATTATATACCTAAACTAACTACAAACTAATCTTTGGTATAAAATTATTGCATAAACTTTCTAACAATATGACAAGTATCTATGATCACAGCTTTTTGTATTTTTTCAATGAGTTTATGATTAATATTTAATTGATCAAGGCTATTTTTTAAGTTATTATGAACTATTCCTAAACTAGACATAATGATTGGAACTATTTGTACAGATTTGAGATTCCATTGGTTTTTCATTTCTACTGCTAGTTCTGCATATTTTGACATTTTCTCATTGTATGTTTTTTCCATATTTCTGCTTAATGGTATCGCTACGTCAATTAAGTATGCCTTTGCTTGTTTTTTGTGAATGATGGTGATATCTGGTCTATTGTGCTCCCTTCTGTGAACAGTGAAGATTGTTCTGTCGTAGTAAATTTTTATCTCACTGTTTTCAACAACGGGTTCAGGATTGAAAAGATAATATCTCTGGTTCTCAGTGATGACGTTGTACATATTTAAAATTTCAAGGTATATTATCTTTGCAACGTTGTTGTGTCTCTTGAGGTAGTCACTCTGAGCGAGAACTGGGCACGCCGATATAATGTGATCGATGGTCTCTCCTTTTCCTCCGCATCGACGACACTGAGGGAAAAATGAATGCACTCCGTACAGAACCATAAATGTAAATTGTATGTACCGATGTTTGCAAAGGATTGCCATCGAAGGTCTATTCACTAAGTAAAGTTATTGTGTACTAGTTATAATTCAAGTTATGTATCGAATAAAACTAACAATCTAGAGTACCGATTTGTGTATTGGATAAAGACGTAATATACTCATTACAAAACTATGGACCAGCTAAAGTCAAATATGTTTCGATTTAATAAAATTTAAATTTAAAAGTTAAGTTTATGTGCTGAGTATAAGCAATGTGTACTAAGTCTATCTCGATATCTATTCAATAGAGACGTTTAATACCCAACACATAACAAGTGCCAGCCATCTAAATAAAAAATTATTAACTGCATTAAGTTATGTGCTGTGTAAATACGACGTGTACTGAGTCTATGTCTACATTAATAGAATGCAGGCGGTATTTAATCAGCGCATATCAAGCGCCAGCCATCCAACAATAAAAAACATTTGATACATAAAGTTATATACTGAGTATATGCAACGTGCACTGAGTCTATAGTGACATTTATTCAATGCAAACAGTTAATACTCAAGCGCCAGCCATCCACCAATAAAAACATTTATTACATGAAGTTATGTACTGAGTAAATATGACGTATACTGAGTCTTTGTCGAGATTTATTCAATGCAGATGGTATTTACTCAGTTCATATCAAGCACCAGCCATCAAAGTATAGAAAACATTTATTACATAAAGTTATGTACTGAGTATATGCAACCTGCACAGAGTCTATGGTGACATTTGTTCAATACAGACGGTATATACTCAACACATATCAAGCGCAACCCATGCAACTGAAACTGTTATAGGTTACATTAAGTTATGTGTTGAGTAAATACGACGTGTGCCATTTCGACATTTATTCAATACAGACGGTATACTCAATACCTACACATGTATCTATTGACTAGCTACAGTGCTGAGTCCACGCAACTTGTACTGACTCTATGTGTATATTGAGCACTTCAGCCATCCAAGCAATGAGTTTCAACTTATTCAGTTTTGGCACCAGTTTTTTGTGCCCCCAAGTGGCCTGGTGGATGCGTGCTATCTTCGTGTGTGAAAGGTTCCCAGTTCAAATCCGAGTAAGTATCACAAAGTATTTTTAAAATAAAATAAATATCTAGAAAATAAACTTTCAGAATAAGGTGAAACGTTACAGAGGATGCTCTTAAACGTATGGACTCATAACATAAATGTGTAGTGACATATGGACTCATTTCACAAATATGTGGAGTACATAGACATATGGACTCATTACATAAATATGAAATGAGTACATAGACTCGATACAAACATATGTAGTGAGGACATACACACATGGAGTACATAAACATATGGACTCATTACATAATTATGTACTCATTACATACAAATTGATCTGTCCTCACTACAAAGAATCTGTACTTATCACAGATAACCTGTTTGTTTTTAGTAAATGCATACATAAAATATTTATATTTATTTATTGAGTGCATAGACACTGTATTAATCGCAGAAAACTAACAGTTTTTTCAAAAAATGCCTAAATAGATTTATTTACATTTATTTAATAAGTGCATATGAGCTATACTCAGTACACCATCATGCGACAACCTACACATAATTATTTACTGAGTCCATGGAAAGTTTATATTTACGCAATGAAATCAAAAAATAGTGCATAGAATCTATTCTCACTACATAATCGTAAGCTGGCGTGGTACATATTCGTGTAATGAGTCTACAGAACTATTTAGTAGCTGCTTCACTGCTAATAGGTTTATGTTGTCAGTATATATTTCATTAGGTAATGAGTACAGAAAAGTATGTGTGCAGAAAAATATAGGATGAGTAAATAAAATGATGTGCTGAGTGCATACATTTTTCCCTCAGTGGACACTTGTCTTCGGCAGCATCAGGGCTTTTCATGACATACCGTTGATAGTTCCTTGTTGGGATAACTTCGTCTTGAATAGCCAGCATAAATCCTTCTGTTTCGGAGTATATACTTCCATTGGTTAACCATCTGTGTGACATATTAACGTCAACGTTATGGTTCTGCAGGGAGTAGTAATATTTTCCGTGTATTGCTTTTTGGGACCATTCTGCTAGTTTATCGCTGTTGTTTTTAGATGTTCTTTGTATTTGATCTTTTCCAAGTTTTAATGGCGTGTATGTTTCATCTACTGTTACTATAGCTTGAATGAGATTTGATGTTCTGGAAGCTGCACTGAAGTATTTCCTGAGGGCCTCGATTTGGTTGTCATGAAGAAGATGAATATCCATAAGACCTCGGCCTCCTAGTTTTCTTGGGAGAACCATTCTCTCCTTACAAGCTTTTGGGTGATGGATTTGATGTTTTGTAAGAGTTGTTCTCATTTTCCGTTGGATGGCTTGCAGTTCAGTATCTGACCATTTCACTACTCCGAAACTATATGTAAGCACAGGTACAGCAAATGCATTTATTGCTTTAAAAAGGTTTTTTCCATTGAGATGTGATTTCGCTAGCTTATGGATTCGGCCTATAACCTCATTTGTGAGCTTTTCTTTCATTTTCTTTTGATTGATTCTGTTACTTTGAGCTACTCCAAGGTATTTGTAAAGGTCTTCTTGTTTCATCTCTCCAATACTGAATAGCTCATCAGTATTAGTTTCTTTGACTTTTCCTTTATTGATTGATATGGTTTTACATTTATCTATGCCAAATATCATCTTTATATCGTCACTGAAGAACTTTGTTATTTCCAGGAGGCGGTTAAGATGGGTCTTTGTTGACGCGTACAGTTTGAGATCATCCATGTATAGAAGGTGATTTATTTTATGTATTGCTTCTGCGTCTTTTTTGAGAGCAAAGCCATATCCTGTTTCGTTCAGCATTTTACTGAGAGGGTTTAAGGCGAGGCAAAACCACAGGGGGCTAAGGCAATCACCTTGGAAAATTCCACGATTAATAGGTATCAAGTTTGTTTTTCGGGTCTCAGTTCCATCACTTATCTCAATACTGGTTTTCCACTGACTCATAGCATAAGTAAGAAATGATATGATGGTTTCATTTACTCTGTGCAAGTGAAGCACTTCAATTAACCATGAATGTGGAATGCTGTCAAAAGCCTTCTGGTAGTCGATGTAGCCAACATAAAGATTTCTTGAGGATTGGGTTGCTTGTTCCAGTATGACTTGGTCTATTGTAAGTTGTTCCTTACACCCACGTGCTGCTCTAACACAGCCTTTTTGTTCCTCAGCTATCATGTTATTTGCTTCTAGATGCTCGTATAGGATGTTGTTAATGCATCCAGTTAATACCTTGTACAATGTCGAGAGGCATGTTATTGGTCTTCCTTTTGAAGGGTCACCATTGAAACTATCTGTTTTAGGGAGCAAATAGGTCACCCCATGACTAAGGAACGATGGAAACGTTTCCGGTTGTTGTATTGCCAAGTTAAATAGTTGAACTAATCGCCCATGCGTGCTCCTAAACCTTTTTAACCAAAAATTTTGAATCTGATCAGGACCTGAGGCTTTCCAATTTTGTGTTCGAGAAAGCACTGAGTTTAGATTCTCGGCCGTCACCGTGCAGGATTCCATAGGAGATAATGCAGAAAAGCGTCTTTTCTCTTGATTAATCCATTGTGCTTTTTTGTTGTGAACGGTTGCATCTGCCCATATTGATGACCAGTAACTTTCAATGTGTTCTGTTGTTGGGATATCTAACGGTATTCGATTTGAGGCGTCATTGTTTCTCAGTTTCCTATAGAAAAGTTTTTCATTTCTGAAAAATGTTGAGTTGCTCGTTTTTCTTTTCTCAGAAAGAAGATACTTTCGTCGTTTAGTCTTAACGACGCCAAGTTTTTGTCGGAGTGTATCTAAAACTCGTTTAGGTACATTGTTGTTGTCTTCATACCTTGTATGAGTACGGTGTTCTCTACATATCCTGTTGACACTCAACTTAAGTCTTCTTGAAGTATTGCCTCTTAGAAAATCGGTCAGTTTCGATATTTTGCTTCTTAAAACTTCTATTTGTTTATCTATTCTGCTTAACCAGGGTGGTGACTTTTTGGGACCTTGTCTTGAATTACTAGGTTGTGGTTTCGGTCCTTTTCCCATCAATGTTATTACAGTCTGAGCTGCGCAGTAAATTAATGTTTGTAAGTCTTCAAGGTTTTCTGAAAATTCAGTTAAGTCAGAAAGGACTCCTTCGTTAATGCATTGTATAATTCGGCATGCTTTTGATGATGTTCCTATCTTAGCTATAGGTGGCCGGTTCAGAGGATTAGATTTATCAAATATGGAGAACAGTTTATAAAATTCTTCTGTCACAGTGTTACGGAGTTCAGAGGAGGGTTCTGAGTTGCCTTCTGTAAGTATTGTTTCACTTTGGGTTATGGGTTGAACTTGATTTTCTGCTGGTGGAGTTGCTATTGCTTGTATTGGATGTTCTCGTTCAAGGTTTTCAGCTGTTGGGCCTGCTGTTATTTGTATTGGTTGTTCTTGAACGTGATTTTCAGCTGGTAGAGTTACTACCATTAGTTGATCTTGATGTGAATTTGTTGCTCTTACTTCTTCTTTCATTCTTTCTCTCGTAACAAGGGGTATAAGGTTGTTTCGATGTATGACTCTCACCTGATCTGCAACTCTTTGTTCAGAAACATTAAAATCAGGGTGTATGTTGAGGAAAGCTGTATGAAGTCTTGATCGATAAGTTGTCATATTTGTTTCTATGTCTGTTAATTGATAGTAAAGGCGCAATAAGGTTTCGTTGATATTATGTGTCCATTTCCTACGCTGTCGAATTCTACCAGCAGCCGTGAAAACTGCATCGTTTGGTGCCTGCTGTTCACTAATGGGCTGGTTATCATTATTATTGTTGTTTTGGTGTACCACTGGCGACTCATCTCCTTGCGGAGCCAAGCCCACGCCGGTAGCCGTGGCCTCTCCCGACGGTTGAACGTATATCCCCGTTCGATTTGTTAAATTTAAATTAGGCATTTTTTCCATTTGTTTCTCCATTATGGGTTATCCATTTTTAACCTTCTGGCAGGTATGTTTGGTTGAAGCCGCTTCTAACCTGAAGTACAGACGCTTACCTACATGCTTTCTGGTTGCCAGTTTAGGATGTAGGATTTTTGTTGTTGTTTGGTCCGCGGGTGGTATTTTATTTCCCACCTACCCGGTATATCTACCGAGCATTCCTCTATCCGCCACCTGAGGACGCGCCCTCTAGGGATACAACACCCCCCGAGGGTATTATTATTATTATTATTATTATTATTATTATTATTATTATTATTATTATTATTATTATTATTATTATTATTATTATTATTATTATTATTATTATTATTATTATTATTATTATTATTATCATTATTATTATTATTATTATTATTATTATTATTATTATTATTATTATTATTATTATTATTATTATTATTATTATTATTATTATTATTATTATTATTATTATTATTATTATTATTATTATTATTATTATTATTATTATTATTATTATTATTATTATTATTATTATTATTATTATTATTATTATTATTATTATTATTATTATTATTATTATTATTATTATTATTATTATTATTATTATTATTATTATTATTATTATTATTATTATTATTATTATT